>JAHDVF020000681.1:0-471687 GCA_022606425.2 Lepidostoma basale
AAGTGGGGTAGCTTATTCAAAATGTATTGAATTTGTTTTTTGAATGTATACAAATACTTGTAGACAAATACTGGATTTTGATTTATGTTTCCAAAAAACAATTTACATTTTCGTCTCTATTGAGATACAATTAATCCTTAAAAAGTATTGAGATAATTAAACTCATATCTGTGAAACTGACAGAAAATATGTTAAAACAAATGTACAGTAGAATGTAATAAAAGTTAACTAACTAACTAACCATCATGTCCTCTCTCCGAAGGGATGGGTAGAAAGAATGGACCGCCATACTTTTCTCTCCTGACAAGCTTTTCTCGTTTCTCATATTCCTCGTTCCTGGATTTCATCGTATCATGCTCGCTCGTCGATTTCTCCGACTCCTTACATGGCCGACATTTAATATTTAATTAAATAAAATAATAATACACTTTTAGTAATTTGTATTAACACCACTTTATTAGACGAAGCGGGAGCGAAACCGGTTGGTGTTACCAAATAAAGTGGTGTTAATGCAAATTACTAAAAGTGTATTATTATTGTGTATTAAGGGGCGCTCGACTGAAACTAATCTCATGGTATTCACAGATTACATTGCAAGGGCCTTGGATGATGGTCACCAAGTTGACTGTTCATATAATGATTTCTCAAAAGCCTTTGACACTGTGAACCACGACATTCTGATAGCAAAGCTATCTCAAATTGGATTCTCTTTTCAGTTGATTATGTTTTTCATTAGTTACCTCGAGGGGAGAAAACAATACGTCTCATACGGAATTTTTCAATCGGAACCTTTTCTTGTAAATTCAGGGGTGCCACAAGGTTCAAACTTAGGGCCACTCCTCTTCACCATCTTCATAAATGATATTGCGAAGGTGATAAACTTCTCGCGATTTCTTTTATTTGCCGATGATCTGAAATTATTCCTGGAAATTAAAAATCCTGGAGACTGTCTTCGCCTCCAGTCGGACATCAATAATATTGTCAACTGGAGTCACAGTAATCAAATGCAATTCAATGTCTCTAAATACGTTATGCTATCTTTTACTAGAGCATTGAGAACTGTGTATTATAGATACACAATGAACAACCAGCAACTAGCACATGTATCTACGATGAGAGATCTCGGGATCATCTATGAGAGTAGGCTGACTTTTCGTGCACATGTTGAGAGGATTTGTGGCACTACACTGAAGATGTTGGGCTTCATCGTCCGGACCGGCAGAGTTTTCAGGGATCCCAATGTGCTCAGAGTCCTATACAACGCATTGGTTCGGAGCAGACTCGAAAGTGGTTCTGTGATATGGAGTCCTCACGAGGCGAGATATTACATTATGCTGGAGAGGGTTCAGAAAAAATTTCTGAGGTATCTCTACATGAGGGAGTATGGTAGCTATCCTTGGCTCTATCCCACGGCATTTCTTTTGGGAATGCTCGGAACCAATTCTCTACAACTTCGAAGAGATGGACATCTAATTACCCATTTCTTTAGATTAATTAGGGGATACTTCGAGAACTCGGCCGTACTGGAGGGTGTTCGACTTTTTGTCCCCGATAGATATCTCCGACAGCGACAGCACAGATTGTTTTACCTACCGGCTGCCAGAACCAATCTGCCTCTGGTGACACCGGTGGGAAGAGCAATTAGTCTGCTGAACGCGGTCTCCTCGGAGATCGGCGTCTTTCATGTTAGTGAAAGTACGTTCAGAAGGCAAATACTCTTAATTCTGGAAAGTATCCTGTCTTCCTAATGTTGAACCATCTCTTATGCGTTTCTGGTAGTATACTATATATAATATATTATTTTACCTGTTCTCAATAGATGCCTTAAAAATAAATTTTGTAATGTCTGTTGATGAAATAAACTGATTTGATTTGATTTTATTTAATAATGTCACACCACAAATAAAGTGCTTCAAACGAAAGTTTTAATATTTAATTGATTTGATCGTGCCAAAAACGGTGGGCCGGTGGTTTCAGCATGGTTATATAGACTCTTTAACCAGTGTTTAGAGGAGGGATATACGCCGCTCGACTGGAGGAGGGCTGTTATCATGCCTCTTTATAAGGGAAAGGGGTCTCGTATGGACTGTGGAAATTACCGGGCAATAAGCCTATTAAGCGCCGTTGGTAAACTCTACGGTCGAATTTTAATAGAAAGAGTATAAAAGACGACGACTGAAAGAGTATGGGATGTGCAAGGCGCTTTTATGACCGGAAGAGGTTGTATGGATCAGATTTTTGCACTTCGAACGCTTGCGGAGAAGTTTATGGCCAAAAACCGTAAGCTTTTCTGTGCGTTTGTCGATTTGCAAAAAGCCTATGATCGAGTGAACAGAGAAAAACTATGGTCAATCTTGTCCGAATACGGAGTGAGCACAAAACTGATACGGGCGGTTGCTTCTCTCTACGAAGGGAGCACTGCCAGTGTTAGGGTAAATGGGGACATCACGCCCTGGTTTGATATCACGAAGGGTGTTAAGCGGGGCTGCGTGATGTCCCCTTGGTTGTTCAATCTGTATATGGACAAGTGTATGAAAGAACTTAAAGGTATAAATGCTGGTGCTAAGATGAGTGATCTGTCTGTAAACTGTCTGCTTTACGCGGACGACGCCGTTCTCGTTGCGGATAGTGCGGACGAATTAAAAGTCTTGGTGTCGAGAATGTATGAGGTATGCAAGTCGAACGATTTAATGATGAATGTCGGAAAGTCAAAGGTGTTAGTTTTTGAAAGGGAAGAGCAAATGACAGTTTGTAATATAAGTGTAAATGAAGAGAACTTGGAACAGGTGAGCGAATTTGTGTATTTAGGTAGCATGTTCACAGCGGATGGCCGAACGGACAGTGATATTGAAAGAAGGGTTGTTGCGGGTAACAAAGTGAATGGAGCTTTAAAAGTAGTTATTGGAAACAAGAATTTATCAATGAAAGCGAAAATGGCCGTTCACAATGGAGTTCTGGTTCCAACCCTTATGTATGGAAGCGAAGCATGGAACTGGCAGAAGGAAGATGAGAGCAGAATAAATGCGGTAGAGATGAGGTCCCTAAGACGTATGTGCGGTAGAACGATGTACGACAGAATCTCAAATGCTGATATTAGGAAAAAGTGTAGAGCGAAAGAAGGTATTATGAACAAAATTATGAAAGGTTCGCTTCGTTGGTTCGGACATATGGAGCGCATGGGTGAAGAAAGAATGGTTAAAAAGTATACGTTAACAATGTAAATGGAGTAAGGAGTCGAGGTCGACCGAGGAAAACATGGCATGACCAAATTAATCAAATATTAAAAGTTGGTCATGTCAGAAGCCGGAAGAATCGACGTGCGTGTATGACTCGATGTATGAATGTGGAGGAAGCTAGAGAGGTGTGCCAGGATAGAGTAGTGTGGCGGTCCATTCTCTCTGCCTACCCCTGCGGGGAAACGGCGTGATGGTTTTGTTGTTGTTGTTGATCGTGCCATATTTTCCTTGGTCTTCTCTTTTTCTATATGAATGGAATATGATTAAAGTAAATTAAGTTTGACAATTATGTTAAACTTTTTTTCATATTTTCTTAATCGAAATATTTTAAATCCTTTGAATAAATGTGAATGTTTAGATGTATGCGATTCTATGTGCTTGTCTTGGGTTTAAACTAAAGTCGGGTTACGAGTATTTCGATGTCATACACCACTCTGTCTTATAGACACTCGTCAATCTTAGGATTTGACATAACCGACCTCGCATATTTGGTTAATTCAATTTTACCGTGTTGTATATGGCCTTCTATTGCATTGTACATGTTCGAATTTCCGTGGCGGGATTTTTTATGTTAATAATTTGCATTCGACGAGGTTATGAAGGTATGATGTAAGGCAGTGCAGAAAAATCACGACTAACGAGAATATGATGCGGATATTAATAAAAAAAAATGTATTTGAGCATTGATGAATAATTAAATTCCCAAAAATACACAATCTTAACTAACCAATACTTCGTTATCCCTAGAGGGAAGTCAGAATGGATTGTCCGCCACACAATTTTTCCAGACATACTTCAAATCAAATCAAATCAAATCAGTTTATTAACTCAAAAGATATTACAAACAGGAAAATATTTTAGGCATCTATTGAGTACAGATAAAATATTATAAAAATACAACATAGTACCAGGAATGCATTAGAGATGGTTCGATATTAGGAAGACAAGATACTTTCTAAAGTCAAGAGTATTTGTCTCTTATGAAAGACGTCGAACTCCGAGGAGATCGTTTAGCAGACTAATTGCTCTTCCCACTGGTGTCACCAGAGGCAGATTGGTTCTGGTTGCTGTCGGAGAAATTTATCAGGGACAAAAATACCAACATCTTCTAGAACGGCCGAGTTCTCGATTAATTTAAAGAAATAGGTAATGAGATGTCCATCTGATTAATTTAAATTTTTGTCTCCCCTGATTTTGTCTCCCCTGATTAATTTAAAGAAATAGGTAATGAGATGTCCATCTCTTCAAAGCTGTAATGAATTGGTTCCAAACATTTCTAACAGAAATGGCGTGTTAATACTTCTTTCTCACCTCCCTAACATTCATACATCGTGTCATAATTAGTTAGTTTATTATCGACCCTTTTACGCAATCCAATCGAGTTGAAAAAAACGAATATCTCTAAAATTAGATTTTCGTGTCAGGTCACATAAGCGCAAATACAAAATATTTCGCTTTGGGAATTTTATATTTACCTTTAAACTCATTTTCTGCGGGAAGGGTATTAATACCAGTTTATTGCACCGGTAAAAGTATAAGTTCATTCGTGTCAGTTCATACAAGCTCGAATAAACTTTATTTCGTATTTAACATTATTAACTTATCTATAAACCTATCCAAAAAAGCTAGAGTGGCAGTGCACAATGGTGTTCTTCTACCGACCCTTATGTATGGAAGCGAAGCATGGAACTGGATAAGAAGGATGAAAGTAGAATAAATGCAGTAGAAATGAGATCTCTTAGACGAATGTGTGGATACTCTGTGTATGATAGAGTGTCGAATGAAAATATAAGAAGTGAATGCGGTGCGAATGATGGTGTTATGAACAAAATAATGAAAAGGTCATTAAGATGTATTTTTACAAAATGTATTTTTATAACCGTAATTATTTAAAGCTTAAATAATTTGCTCCAGTAAGTGGGATAAATGAGACAAGACAAACTAAAGCTCGCAGGAAGCACGCCGTATCATTTCGCACACGAAAAAGCTTCCCGGGTCGTTAAAAATAACAGAGATTTCCGGAAACACTAGTTACTGATATTGGATACATCCCGTGAAACTTTAAACTCGGCAGCTTAACCATACGATTCCTGGTCCGCACGCTGTTCGACTAATTCGACGAAATTACAAAACGCCGAGTGATAAAATGGTACACATGTTTGGATGCTCCTCCGAGGCTGCCTGGAGTGATTCCTCGAATGTTCGGCCGCTGAATCATCATTTATCATTACCTCCTAGGACAAACAGTAAAAAAATACACAATCATACGTGCTCAGTGGCTGGAATTACGAAACCGTACTCAGTTACGTTCTTTAATGTGATAGACACCTTCAAACAAAAAAAAATGTTTTGATTACCTAACCTAACCTAACCTAACCTAACCATCACGCCATCTCCCCGAAAGTTTAGGCAGAAAAAATGGACAACAACACTTTTTCTTGACATACTTCTTTCATTCCTCAACATTAATACTTCTTGTCATGCACACACGTCGATTTCTCAGACTTCTAATGTCACCAACATTCAAAATTTGATTTTTTTGATCCGTGCCACTATTCCTAGTTTATTTTGTATTGGTAACATGTAACCAACCTGCTTCTAGTGATGCCGGTGGGGAGAGCAATCAAAATTTGATTTATTTGATCGTGCCAGGTTGTCCTCGGTCTTACTCTATTTCTAGTTTTATTTATATCGGTAACATGTAACCAACCTGCTTCTAGTGATGCCAGTGGGGAGAGTAAACAAACTACTGAACATAATCGCTTCGGAGAACGACGTCTTTCGTATAAGTGAAAGTACGTTCAGAAGACAAATACTCTTGACTTTAGAATGTAACTTGTATTCCTAAAGTCGAACCATCCCTCATGTGTTCTTGGTATCATACTCGTAAATTATATTTTACCGTTTCTCAATAGATGCCTTAAACCATAATTGTTTTTTTGTAATATTTTTTTGAGAAAATAAACTGATTTGATTTGATTTTTCAACATCATATTTTTTACCTCTATCATACACAGATTTTAAACACATTCATCAAAGAGATTTTATTTCTACTGCATTTATTCTATTACAGTTTCATACTTCCTTAGATAACTACAAATTCAGACATACACAGACACTGGACCAGGAACTGTGACAGATATCACTTACCGAATGTACGAACTTAGACAGGACAATCAAGGATATTAAACAATGGACTGAAACTGAGTCCCACTACAACTCAATTCAGAATATACCTGAAACATTACATAATTAAAAGAAACATCTAAAAATGTATCCGTATAACCCAATTGGGTTTTAAAAAAATATATATATTAGCGTTTATAAAGAAATAAGTTAATATATTCGTATATTATTACAAATAAAACGAATTTTTAGAATATAAACTGCACTTCAGTCAATTCCCATTGTCATTGGAACAAGATGCTTTCTTTGAATCTTAAAATATTATATATTAGATTATTATACAACATTCGCAATATCGTTTTGTTCGCACGTTTGTTCTTACGTTAAACAAACTTAAGTTTATAAGCTTTTACGACCCCAAAGCCATTAGCGTATCAGAGCATTGAATTCTGATTATAACAATCGTTATGTATTTCGACCTTAAATCTTTTTCCAGATTCAATAATAATTTTCATATCCAGCATCATTTACATTAGATTAAAAAAGGTCATTTCTGTCTATACAAAATGCTGTTGAATTACGCGTGTTTTTTTGTAAGGTGTCTCTAGATTGTTTGTACGTGCTGGAGCTAGCGGAGACTGTGGGTCCAGCTTATGTCTATAACGACCATAAATTCCCGTAAAATTATAAGTTTGGTTTCTTTAACTGGATTCGTTCTGAGCTCGGAGCAGGTAGATAGGAGAGTGCGCCCGCGGCTCGTTGCGGTTTGGGCGGCAAGGCGGTCAGCGAACGAGTCCCGGCCAATTATATTGTTGATACAGCAAAGGCCTCTGAACTAAAGCCGGGGCCACACATCACCTATCAAGAAAACAAATTACGTACTTATTATTTATACATACATACACGCAGAGCATGCCAACACACTGATTTTAAAAATATATATTCGCGTTTCGCAGCCAGGACATCCCTCAATTTTCCCGTCCAATATCAGTTGGAGAAGGTGGTACTTTTCCTCACGCAGTATATGACCCAGATGTGAGATCTTTCGAACCTTGATAGTTGATAACAGTTCCCTGTTAACTCTAGCTTGCCTCAGGACTTCGTTTTTGGATACCATGTCTGTCCAGGGAACTCTGAGCATTCAGCGATGGAGCCACATTTCAAATGCTTCCAGTCTGTTCATTGAGTTAACTTTCAAGGTCCACGTTTCACATCCGTACAATAAAACAGACCACACATAGCATTTGATCATTCTCTGGCGGAGTTTCAAGTTTACGTTATCATTGCAGAAGAGTGATTTCATTTTATTAAACGTAGCTCTTGCTGCCTCAATTCTGCATTTTATCTCTACATCTGGATCAAAAGATTGCATAAGTATGCTGCCGAGGTATTTAAATGTTTCCATCCTTTCAATGTTACGGCCGTTCAAATGCAGTACTGATCCACTGTAGTCGAGCCGTCCGAATGTCATCCATTTGGTTTTACTGACATTTATTATTAGCCCCAATCTTTCACCGAACTCGTCAACAAGATTAAGAAGGTCCTGAAGATCACTGACACTTTCAGACAATAAAAAGTGTCGTCGGCATATCTTATATTGTTTATCACAACGCCATTAATTTTTAGATATAATAGACACAATTACAAAATTTTAACAAAAGACTGTGTGCTTTATATCAAAACTGGTCGGAACTAAAAACTATTATAAATAACACAAATAAAACTAAATATTTATTTTAAAGAATTTTTTATTAGTTCATTAGTTTGCGTTATTCCGACATAATGACATATTTTGAATGTATAAAATACAAATACTTGTAGAAAAATAATTGATTTTACCCATTGCGGGTAAATTATATTTTTATAAGGATTAATTGTATCTCAATAGAGACGAAGATGTAAATTGTTTTCTGGGACCAGAATATGGTGGTCGAGGCGCTTACAGGACTTATGACCTGTCATTGGTTGGGTTAAGCGATCGCTTTATGTTAACGACATTCCCCAATCCGCCCTTCTTACGACCACCACGTCTGACAAATTTTTGGAAGATGTATATATGCTACAATGTTGAGGAACACTTCACATTTTTTAGTTAAATCTACACTAGTGCTTCAATTAACTTCAATCTTCAATCTGGTACTTCAATCTTAATGGATGGCGCTAGTGTAGATTGAAATAAAAAATGTGAAGTGTTCCTCAACATTGTAGCATATATACATCTTCCAAAAAATTGTCAGACGTGGTGGTCATTAGAAGGGCGAAATGGGGAATGTTGTAAACATAAAGCAATCGCTTAACCCAACCAATGACAGGTCATAAGTCCTGTAAGCGCCTCGACCACCATATTCTGTTCCCAGAAAACAATTTTCATCTTCGTCTCTATTGAGATACAATTAATCCTTATAAAAATAATGACATACGAGTATGTTGTTTAATGATTGTGATTACTTCTAATGTACACAATTTCATCGGCTATCGTGTAGAGAGTGGCGGTGCATCCCTTAGACCTGTGGGTAGAGCATGCCCAGCGGGTTCTGAGACAACCAATTTTAACCTTGTAGTAAGTGTAATTTCCGAACTTAATTAATGTTGCACCTCTCTGTGAGGTCACGTACTTGACTGTAAGAAAAAAAAAGTATTATTTAAAGCTCTTCATTTAAAATAACTCATAATTGGAAATTAGTTCTCAAATGTGCGAAATAGCCAACGGATACAAATCTTCTTAAATGAGAATCATGGTCAGTTTAAATATAATAGACACAATTTCAAAATGTTAACACCATACTGTGTTTTCTGTGAGTAATTAATCACCCCCAAACGTTTGTTATACGCCCCTTTGAAAATATTCTCCAAATCAAATCCGTTTATTTTCTCAAAAGATATAACGAACAAAAATGAAAGTTTAAGGCAACTATTGAGAACATGAAAAAATATATTATAATAATAATATGGTAAATAATAAAAGGAACGCACGAGAAAGGGTTCGACTTCTGGAATACAAGAATAATATAAGAGTATTTTGTCTTCTGAACGTACTTTCACTAATATGAAAGACGTCGATCTCCAAAGCGATCATGTTTAGCATTTTGATTGCTCTCCCCACCGGCACAACCAGACACAGGTTGGTTCTGCATGTTGGGAGTCAAAACCGAACATGCATTATAACCCATTTTGAACATTACAAATGGTGTAACTTGTTTAAACGTTATAGAGTAATTTTTTTAGAATTTCGTGTTTTTAGGAAAGCATTTTACGGAGAAAAAAACATAAAAATAAGCGTTTGATAATTTAATAAATTTATTTAATATTTTCAGGACTAGTTCCGTTTTATTAGATACGTTAACTCAATTAATAATTAAAGAAAATATTATTCGAATTATTCACTGTTTAACCGTTACATCGTTTATCCAAACGGGTGGGCAGAAAAGACAGACACTGTTCTTTTCTGACATAAAATTTTCACATCCGCAATACTTTTATACATCATTGACGGACATTGATTGCTTCGACTTCTCACGTGGCCAGCATTTAAAGATTATTTTATTTAATGGTACCATATTTTTTAGGTCTACCTGTATTCCTTTCTCCATTCCAACGTTAAAATGTATATTCTTTACCATTCTCTATTATTTCTTTCTTCGTTGTCCAAACTATAATATCCAAATAAAACTTTTATTGTTTTGTTGATAACGCTTTCATTTCATTTTCACCGGATTTGATAGGAGCTACCGAAATCAATCGGAACTATAATGAAATAAAAACCCGTTTTATTTGTTTATAAATTTATTTTGCATACTAATATAGTAATAAACCTATACAAAAAAGTAAAAATGTCAGTGTACAATGGTATTATTGTACCGATCCTAATGTTTGGAAACGAAGTATGGAACTGGCAAAAGAAGGATGAAAGTAGAATAAATGCAGTAGAAATTAGATCTCTTAGACGAATGTGTGTATATTCTGTGTATGATAGAGTTTAGAATGAAAATATTTTAAGTGGATGCGGTGCGAATGATGGTGTAGTGAAAGTGCGAAATAATGAAAGGATCATTAAGATGATTCGGAGACATGGAAAGAATTAATAAAGAAAGAATGGTAAAAAAGTATAATATATGTTAACGATGTAAATGGAACTAGAAAAAGAGGAACACCGAGAAAAACGTGTCACGATCAAATAAAACAAATATTGTATGTCGGCCACGTAAGGAGTCAACGCGCGTGCATGACACGATGTATCAATGTTGAGGAAGCGAGAGAAATATGTCAGGAAAAAAAAGTGTGGCAGTCCGTTCTTTTAGCCTACTCCTTCGCTGAGACGGCGTGATGGTTAGTTAGTTTTTTTTATACAGTAATATTTTATATTAATATATTATATGACTCCTCAATATTGGCCATGTGAGGAGTCAGAGAAATCGACGCGCGTGGATGACACGATGTATGAATGTTGAGGAAGCGAGAGAAATATGTCAGGAATGAAAAGTGTGGCAGTCTATTCTTTCTGCCTACCCCTTCGGGGAGACGGCGTGATGGTTAGTTAGTTAGTTAGTTATAATGTATTAAAGAAAAAGTTTAATTAAACTAAATATTTATTGCAAATAAATTTTTAGTTATTTATTGATTTGCTGTATTCAGAACTAAGGACGTATGTTGTTTAATGATTATGATTACTTTTAATAAAAACAATTTCATCGTCCACCGTGTGGAGACAGGCGTTGCATCCCTTAGGCCGGTGGGTGGAGCACGCCCAGCGGGTTTTGAGAGAGTAAGTTTTGCACTTGTAGTAGGTGTAACGTCCGATCTTAATTAATGTTGTCCCTCTCTTTGAGGTCACGTACTTGACTGTAAGTGAAAAAATGTAAAAATATAGAACTTTGTTTATTTAATATTTTAAATTATTAATTTTAATAAACTCGAGCTGGCCTGTCACAGTGAAGAGGAGCGTCCCCAGGTAGCGGACAGCGAAATGGATATGTATAACACTCTATACCAGTCCTCAAATATGTCCAATTGACTCGTTGACCATCAGCAAGTGCGGATCTCCGTTAATTTCGAGGATTGTCAGTTAGACTTACTGTCCAACCATATAAAGATAAGACCGTGCAATATAGTTGACATTTAGAACATGACGAAAAAAATTAAACAAACCAGAAAAGCAAAACAAAAATTCCAAAAAACCTCCCAATCAAAATCCATACGCACTAATGCAGCAGCGAACTACTTTGTAGAGATAACTGCCACATACTGACCTCTAAAGACTCAATTAAATATCTGGGGATAACAAATGACCAGGAGATTAAATGGAATGAGCAAATTGACCAAGTTAGTATGAGAATTAGAAAACTATTTAATATTTTCATCAGTCTTCGAAATTTTGTTTCAAAAAACGTTACAAGAATGATTCACTTTGCGCTTGGCAATCAGTTTTACAGTATGGAATTGTTGGCTGGGGAGGAACTTTCAAGACCCACACGATGTTTTTAGAAGTTGCTCATAGAATTTTTTAAATAATTATCTTCAGAAAATAGCTAGACTTCTTTTCAGACGAATTTTTCAAGCAATTCGACATGAGGAACGTTAGTGAAATTTATAAGAAAAATATACTGCTGAAGATTTTTAAACTAAAAATCGAATATAATTACTTAACTTTCGGTCAGCGATCAAGGAGCAAGGGATGCATTATGTTTTTAAAAAAAGTAAATACAACCACAGCCCAGCATCATTTTCAATTTAATGGACAAAAATGGTTTAATGCCCTCCCAGAAGTACTCAGAAACCAGGTCTTATACAATATATATAAACTTTCAATCAAAAACCTCAAAATGTTGTGAATTGTGACTCTTCGGTGACATGAATTAAATTTATGTGACATTACAGATACTCCTCTCTTTAACACAAGACATTTTATTTATAAGGAGAATAAGAGAAAAGCAGATAAATAAATAAATTTAAAAGAAGCTATAACTCGGTGGTTGGACATATTTAAAATTAGAATTAAACACTTTTAAAACGTTGTATAAAACCACTTTATTTTGAGTCAGAAGCGCCAACCGGTTTCACTCTGTAACGAGCTTCATCTGGACTATACACAAACTGTTTGTGTATAGCCCTGACGAAGCTCGTTACAGAGTGAAACCGGTTGGCGCTCCTGACTCAAAATAAAGTGGTTTTATACAACGTTTTAAAAGTGTTTTATTCTAATTTTAAATAAATAAATGTAAAATATATATATTTTTAAAATGTACATTAAGAGAAATATTTTTTATACATTTATATATAATATAAACGTATTAAAAAAAAAAACTAAAAACACATAGCTCACGGAGAATCATCAGATTCAATGATAGATATAACTTTAAGAAGATGGAGGACTTCACTTACCTGAGCTCGTCCCATAACAGAAGAAAACGAGGATCACAAAGGAATCTAAAGAAGGATTTTTTAAATAGAGGAGAAACAATTGTTTTCTTTACCAAATTGGGACTTGTCCTGCTATTAGAAATTTGTTAAAACTAAAATGGAGAAACATGGCGACAGCATTTCTTGAGGATGTCATGTCAGCCGGTCGTTGTCCAAACTATCTAAATGAACCTTATATTATTTGTAGATAAAGTTTGTACTGCATACAATTCTTATATCAGCAATTGATATTATACCATATAAGAAATAATTAACACAAATTCATCATCTCTCAAAAAGATCGCTTTTCAACCGCATTTGATTGTAGAGAAGCTGGAGGATTGGGACTAAAATAAAAATGAAATATGTATAACAAAATATTTATTACGAACAATTTATTAATTTATTTATTTGCATTATTTATTTATGGACATACTCGTAATATATGTTGATTCATGATTGTGATTACTCTTAATGAAAACAATGACATTGTCTACCGTGTGGAGATAGGCGTTGCAACCTTTAGACCGGTGGGTGGAGCATGCCCAGCGGGTTTTGCGAGAGCCAGTTTTTAACTTGTAGTAGGTGTAACATCCTACCTTTATTAATATTGCACCTTTCTGTGAGGTCACGAACTTGGCTGTAAATAAAAATATATTAAATATACAGGTTTAATTTTTTTATAATAATTAAAAATACGATGTTTTTTAACTACTTCCACTTTTGTCTTTATTTCGACAGTGACCGGTTTCGCCAGGCTCACTGGCATCGACAGACTGGTGACCCTATTGTAAACTTAGTCCTTTATATACACAAAGATTAGGGACATGTACGAGTATATAAACTCTAATTGCGAAACCGGTCGCTGTCGAAATAAAGACAAAAGAGGAAGTAGTTAAAAAACATCGTTTTATTTAATTATTATTTAAAATGAACTTCCATCAAGAGATTTCATTAAAATCATATTATGATTACCTTAATTTTTTGAAATTTTCGTTTTGAATAATTATTACATAATGGAATGTTTTAATAATTTATAAGGTTGTTATTTGAAATTTTTTGGAATAGATTCATTGTTAATAATGAAAAAATAATGCTGACTTATTTTTGTAAATAACTCTTTAATATGTTACCAAACAAATAAACACTGTTCAATAAATCCCCAAGACACAGTTATGGTGAATATAGAAGAAAAAATATTGAATTAAAAAAGTATTTAATAAAGCCTAATTCCACTTAGGTTTTAGGCTTCGACTGGTTTAAGGTTTCAGCAGTTCACTGCCATCTTCTGGTCAAAATCAGAAGATGGCAGTGAACTGCTAAAATCGTTTGAAATAATTCATTTAATATTACTGATAATTACAAATCGCCTTTTAAATAGGTGAATTAACCAATGGAACTCATTAGTTTAAAGACAATTGACACAATTTCAAAATATTAACATAATACGGCTCACTTTATAGGTAATTAATAACCTCCAAATGTTTGTTCTACAAACGTGAATAAATATCCTTTCTTCGACGAACGTTGAATTTATTTTGAACATCATATATTTTAGTCACATATATTGGTTGAACGTGTTAGATTTAATTTTGTAGAATTCTGTGTTGTTTAGAGAATCATAATTTATTCTATGTTCGCCATAACTTTGTGTTGTATATGTTTAATGTTTATCTTTTTTATGCTTTGTACACCACTCACATTTATTAAAAACTTAAATAAAAATAAAAGATCAAACATGTTTCGGACTAACCAGCCCTTCATCGGTGATATTATGTAAATATTTAAAATATTATAAAATTGTTTACAAATATGGTCAGTTTTGACAGATGTTATAATGATTTATTTTGAAACGTTTATGTTTTTGTTATAACGAATATTACGAATAAATAAAAAACAATAATTTAGAGTTCTTATTGGGGTTCAGGTATTGACTTATAACAAAGGAAATAAATCAAAGGTGGGACTTGACATTAAAATTTATTTGATTATTTATAATATTTTCTTAATTTTTATTTGCTTTTTTAATTTCTAAAATTTCCAGATTGTTTATGTTATTAACATGCTAAATTTCAAGACTATTATTTTTTTTTAATTAAAGATATTTTTCAATAAGGTGGTTTGCAAAATCAGAAAAGTTATTATTAGAGAGACATCTAATGTGCTATTTTGATTATATATTTTTTTGTGAATGTGTATACTTATACTTGTATACGAATACTGGATTTCACCCACCGTGGGTTATCAATTCATGATCTAATTGTATCTCAATAGAGACGAAGATGCAAACTGGAAACTGAATATGGTTGATCAAGGTGTTTACAGGACTTATGACCTGTCATTGGTTGGGTTAAGCGCACGCTTTATGTAATTAAAACATTCCAAAATCTTCATAGATGGCACATTGAAACTGACATGTGAAATCTGGCATAGGACTTTAACATATATACAACTTCCAAAAATTTGTCATACATGGTCATAAAGAAAGGTGGAATGGGGAATGTTGCTATTTTATTCTTTATTTAAAATTATGCCTTGTTTTACCTATATAAAAAGATGAGCAATCATTACAGTTCAATTTATTAACTCCCGATTGAAAAAAATTATCTTCCATGTCTTTATTATTTTTTATTAATTTACCTAAATTATTATTTGTACAGGTACAGACAAAGTATATAAAAAAAACACACATGCATTTCTACAAATTATAATTTTTATATATTCAGAACAAATTTCGTCATATTAAGATTCTTTAACTAAATTTATAATAATTTTTACAGATATTATTATTTTGGATTTATGTTCACTGATTAACCATCATACCGTTTAACTTAACGGGTGGGCAGAAAGGACGGATCGGCCCTCTGTTATATCCTAAAATACTTCTATAGCGTCCTATACATTTTTATACGTTGCATTATACCTGTAGATGAACGTTGATTTTCTCAGATTCTTTAAGTTGCCGAGATTTAGGATTTAATTGGTTTATTTGTGCCATATATTTCTCTTCTATCTTAACATATTTCTCCATTCAATTCGTAGAATTTCTTCACCATTCTCTATTTGTTAATTTCTTATTTGTCCAAACTATCTTAACGAACCTTTAATTATTTGTTGATGACGATCTCGTTTGCACTGCATAAAGTTCTTATATTCACATTTGGTAATATATCTTATAAGAATTAACACAACTTTGCCTAAGAGATCTTAATTCCACCGCATTTTATGACAGAGGAGCCTCCAAAATCAGTGAGAACTATGATAGAAATAAAAAAACGTCTTATTTATTTAAGTATTTATTTTGAATATTAATCTAGTAATATGTGAATATATTATAATGTATTGAAGAAAAAATTTAATTAATCTAAATATAGTACTTAATACAAAGAAATATTTATTAATATATATATTTGCATTTTTCAGAACTAAGGACATTTGTTATTTAATGAATGTGATTACTTTTTATGTAAACAATTTCATTTTCCACCGTGTGGACACAGGCGTTGCATCCCTTGGACTTGTGGGTGGAGCATGCCCAGCGGGTTTTGAAAGTGCCAGATCTTTTCACCTTGTAGTAGGTGTAACGTCCGACTTTCAGTAATGTTGCTCCTTTCTTTGAGATCAGGTATTCGACTGTAATAATAAAAAATACAAAATTTAAGACTTTGTTCGTTTTATTTTTATTTTGAAAAATTACTGACAATCACGCTTCTTAAATGGGTGAAATAACCACTGGATAAATACAAGCACCAAGGAGCTTCTAATTTAGCCCATCGTACTTTTAGCATCGCGGGACCAACGGCTTTGTAATTTAGAAGCCCACTTAATACTTTCCTTTTTAAGAGGAGCTTTCCAGACGAAGAGCGCCCTTGAAGTGAATCTCTCACGAGACAGCGATATACAAATCATAATCCTCATCATAACAATCATCATCTTCTTCTTCCAAAATGGAAATCATATTTAATTTGAATGTAAGACACAAAATTTTAAAATGTGTGTACCCAACGATAAAACAAAAGTGGGTAAATAATCACTGTAAACATTTATTTTACGAAACTTAAAAAAAAAATAATAACACGCTGTTTTTTTTATCTTTAAGTTTATTTTTCTCGAAATGTTTCGATAGCTTTACACCATCATCATCGGGGGAATGATATAAATTAACCAAAATAAACAATAATTTACTCATAATAAACAATCAAAAGAATGCGTGCCTTTTTAAATCTTTTCAAGTAGGTATTGCCACAAAAATATAATAAAAAATAATAAAAATGTACTCCCCTGTCCGCCACTAGAAGATTTATTAGAAATTCTCCATAATTATTCTCTAATGAGCATGAATTACCGTTCTAACATCCTATTTTTCCTCGGGCACACGTTCTCTTGCCCCTCGTTATCCCCTCTATTTTCTATTTCTTTTTTCATATGTTGTTCTCTGATTTTATGTTGAGTATATTCTGTTAGCCTCGCGACGTTCCGGCGGGAGCGAAACCGTTTGATGTTAATAAAAAATAAAGTTGTTAAGATACAAATATAACAAGTGTTTTATTATGAGAACAAGAACCTTGGAACATATGTAATATAATATGTATTAGTTAACTTTGGGGAAGTACCAGGGGCATAACATTATTACGAGATCAAAGGGTTGAATACGAAAAGGATTTTTTGAATGGATGTTTTGGTTTAAGGGTGATTTATTGCACTAAAGCTTTTGATTTAACAAAGGAACTGTTCACATGTTAAGACAAAAATAAAAAATGGCCATATCACACACATGTAGAAAAAAAAAATTTTCACGATGCAATTTTCAAACAAAATATCCGTCTCACCAGTTTTTTATGGTACGGAAGAAATGAATAATATTATAATAATAATAATATTTAAATGTAACATAACTTTCACATATCAATACACAACATTTGGTCGAAACATTTCCAAACATAATTTTTAATTTACGACGAGATATATAATGGGACAAGTACCTAAATTTATCCAAAGCTTAAAATCACAACTATAAGAAATAGAGTTAAACAATAAGTACAAATAAACTACAAATAAATATAAAACACGACAGAGGAGCCTCCGAAATCAGTGGAAATAACATTAAAGAAAAAGTTTAATTAATCTATATACTTATAATAAAGAAATGTTTATTATTTTATTGATTTGCATTTACCAGAAGTAAAGACATATGTTAATTAATGAATGTGATTACTTTTAATGAAAACAATTTCATTATCCACCGTGTGGAGATAGGCTGTGCAACCCTTAGGCTTGTGGGTGGAGCATGCCCAGCGGGTTTTGAGAGAGCTAGTCCCTTTCACGTTGTAGTAGGTGTAACGTCCGAGCTTAATTAATGTTTGTCCTTTCTGTGAGGTCACGTACTCGACTGTAACTAGAAAAGACAAAATATAAAGCTTTGTTTGTTTTATTTTTATTATGTTTCATAATAAAAATAACAATAAATTAAAATTCCTGACTAATCGATTATTAAATAGGTGAAATAACCAATGGATACGAAAGCACCAAAGAGCTTCAAATTTCGCCGATCGTGTTTTAAGCATCGCGGGACCGACGGCTTTGTAATTTAGAAGCTCACTTAATACTTTCCTTTTTAAGACAAGCTTCCCAGACAAAGAGCGCCCTTGAAGTAAAATTCTCACGAAAATCGCGACACACAAATCATAATCCTCATCATAAAAATCATCATCTTTGGCATGCTGGGGACCAATAGTTTGCAAATAAGAAGAGATGGGTGCACACTTACCCATTTCTTCAGACTTATCAGGGCATTATTTGAGAACTCCGTTATCTTGGAGGCTATCCATCTTTATGTTCCAGATGGTTATCTTCAACAGCGTCAGCACAGACTGTTTTATCTTCGGTGGGGAGAGCAATCAAACTACTGAACATGATCGCTTCGGAGATCGACGACTTTCATATTCGTGAAAGTACGTTCAGAAGACAAATACTCTTGACTTTGGAGAATATCTTGTATTCCTAATCTCGAACCATCTCTCATGCGTTCCTGGTATTATATATTTTTATGTTTTTCCTGTTCTCAATAGATGCCTTAAACTAAAATTGTTGTTTGTAATATCTTTTGAGAAAATAAATTGATTTGATTTGATTTGATCATCTGTTTCTTCTAAAATGGAAATCATATTTAATTTGGATGTAAGAGACAATTTTAAAACGTGTGTCCTTAACGATATAACTAAATACTGTGTACTTTGTGGGTAAATAATTACTGCTAAACACTTATTTTACGAAACTTAAAAAAAAACTTTCTTCCACGAATGTGCAATGTGTGTTATATTTTAAACGTGATTTTTTTGTCACTTGTGTTCTGTTAAATTGATTTGATTGATTTTCACATGATACATCATTAGTGGAATGCTTCAGTTTTAACTTTGTCTAATTCCATACTATTATAAAAAAATATATATAATTTGGAGATATTTCGTGTATAAGTGAATTGTTTTGATCAATTTGATTGTTGCCGCACTTTATAATAGTTAATTATGACACGTAATACGTTTGAATTGTTATGATATTAAAATTATACAACTTTTTTCGTTTATATAAAGAATTTTGACAGGTGTAAAAATAAATTTTTCTTTTGTTCCAATGACAATTTGAACAATTTCTTCAATATTCATTTAAAGTTCTTGCTGGTGGTGTTTTTTAAGTGCCTAATTAGTACTGTTAATTTAGAAAAAACAGTGAATACGTGAAACATAAATGAAATAGACAATATGTGCACCATCTAAAAACAACATTTTCTGTTAAATTATTTTTATTTGGATATTTTATTTTATATCATTGTATTTCATATTATTTATTTTGTGGATATTTTTTCAAATCAAATCAGTTTATTAACTCAAAAGACATTACAAAAAGGAAAATGTTTAAGGCATCTATTGAGTACAGGTAAAATATTATAAAAATACAACAAAGTACCAGGAACGCAATAGAGATGGTTCGACATTAGGAAGACAACATACTTTCTAAAATCAAGAGTATTTGTCCCCTGAACGTACCTTCACTAATATAAAAGACGTCGATCTCTGAGGAGACCGCGTTCAACAGACTAATTGCTCTTCCCACCGGTGTCACCAGAGGCAGATTGGTTCTGGTGGCCGGTTGGTAAAACAATATTGGACTATCGATGTGCGCGGGAGATGCCTATTGGTGGCCACAGTCCATTCTTTCTGCCTACCCTTTCGGTGAGACGGTGTGATGGTAATAAAAAAGATTTACAATTACGAATATTTTTTTAAATAAAAAGCTGTTTTTTTATCTTTAAGTTTATTTTTCTCGACATGTTTTAATAGCTTTAATCTTTCATCATCGGGAGAACGATATAAACTAACCAAAATTAATAATAATTTATCCATAATTTACAATCAAATTAATCTTTCCCACATTCCCGTTTAAGCCATGTTCCCCATTACAAAAAATTTCAAGTATTGCCAGAAAAATAAAAAAATTAAATTGTACTCTCCTGTCCGCCACTAGAATAATAATAATAATAATAATAATTAGGCTGATTTGTAAAGCGCCGTTTTCTTGAATAGCTCACCTTAAGGGCGTTTTAAAATTAGATTAAAATTTAGAAAAGTAATTTGAATTTCTTAACTTTAAAACTTTAAAATTAGATTAAAATTTAGAAGAGTAATTAGAAATTCTCCATAATTATTCTCTAATGATCATTACTAACCGTCCTAACATCCTATTTGTCCTCGTGCACACATTCTCCTACCCCTCTTTATCCCCTTCATTTTATATTTATTTTTTCATTTGTTGTTCTCTGATTTTATGTTTTGTAAATTCTGTTACCCTGACAAAGTTCCGGCGGAAGCGAAACCAGTTGATGTTAATAATAAATACATTTGTTTAGATACAAACTTAACAAGTGTTAATAACCAAAATTACTTCAAACTACATTTGTACAAGAACCTTGGAACATATGTAACATGTGTAAGTTTACTTAGGCGGAGTACATTATTATATTATTAAGAGATTGATCGGTTGAATTCTGAAACGGATTTTTTGAATGGATTTTTTGGTTTGAGGGCAAATGAAATTTTCATATTTTAAGACAAAAACAAATAGCCACTTCGCATACAAATAAAAAAAAATTTACAACATCTATTTTTTATACAAATTACCCATCTCACGGTATTTGTGATAGTACGGAAGAAACGAAAAATAATAATGACATTGAAAAATAACACAATACATTATATTAGATCGAAGTCGTTACAAACATAATTATTAATTTAAGATGGGCAATGATCCTTATAAATAGAGAAATTTTGGTAAAATAATAGAACAAGTACCTATATTTATCCAAATAGCTAAACAACACAATAATAAGAAATAATGTTAACCAAAATGTTTACAAATAAGAACGAGCACAACAGAGGAGCCGTCGAAAACAGTGTAAACAATATTAAAGAAAAAGTTTAAATAATCTAAATATAGTTCTTAATACAAAGAATTAATTAATAATTGCATTTTTCAGAACTGAGGACATATATTGTTTAATGAATGTGATTACTTTTTATGTAAACAATTTCATTTTCCACCGTGTGGACACAGGCGTTGCATCCCTTGGACTTGTGGGTGGAGCATGCCCAGCGGGTTTTGAAAGTGCCAGATCTTTTCACCTTGTAGTAGGTGTAACGTCCGACTTTCAGTAATGTAGCTCCTTTCTTTGAGATCAGGTATTCGACTGGAAAAATAAAAAAAGACAAAATATAAGGCTTTGTTCATTATATTTTCATTTTGAAAAAAATAATTTAAAATCTATATATATAATATATTTATTGTATAAAACAAAGTCGTCTTAGTTGCACCATTCATAACTCAAGAACGGCTGGACCAATTTTGATGATCTTTAATTTGTTGGATTTGTGTCCTTCCCGAATAGCAGAATAACTATTAAAACATCGGAAAAAATAACCCGAGTGCATCCCAGCAAATATAATAGTTTAACAGAAAGTAGTGCAACAATGCTACGCAAATATATGCTCGCTTCAATAAAGCAAATCCCTTGCTGCCATGTGAATTACAATCATATCAATGTAATTCGAATACTTTTCATTTTGATTTTTGCACATTTATTGAACATAATTCATTTTAACTTAATAAATAACTGAATTTAATTCAGCTAATAAGTTAACTCAACATTTATTAATTCTGAGGCGGTACGTAGTTCGCCGGGTCAACTAGTTACTAATAATTATGAATCGATTCTTAAATGTAGGAAATAACCCCCGGATACACAAGCGCCACGCGATCATGCTTTTAGCATCACGGGACCGGCGGCGTGGAATAGGCTACCCTACCATATTCGCAATCAAAACAACGTAGGAGTTTTCAGAAGCTCTCTTAAAACTTTTTTTTATTTGGAGCTTTCCAGACGAATAGCGCGAATATTAAAAAAAAAAATTCTTGCACAAACGTGCAATACTTACTTACTTCCCGTGGCCATACATCTCTTGAAGAGTTTTAGCCTCCTCGATGATTTTTCGCCATGCTCCTCGATCCTGCGCCTTTTGCTCCCAGCAGTCCGATTCGCCCAACCTAGCCAGGTCAGCCAGAACATTGTCCATTAGGCGCTGTCTCGGCCTTCCTAGAGGTCTTACTCCAGTCGGTCTAGACGCGTATAGGGTCTTGATTGCTCTAGTCTTTTTGGCTCGGCATACGTGCCCAATCCATGCTAGGCGACCGGGTCTCACGGTGCTCGTTATAAGGGGCTGCTGGGTACGGATCTCTTGGTTGGTCCTATGCCTCCAAGTTCCCGCTGCAACACCGGGTCTGGGTCCCAGGATAATTCTAAGTATTCTATTCTCAAACCAGTAGATTCTTTGTTGTTATTTTAGAGTCATTGTCCATGACTCAGAACCATATGTCACCACTGGCTTGATGATGGTGTTATAAATACGCAGCTTGGTGTTTCTGGATAGAAGATTTGACTTTAGGAACGTTCGCAAAGAGGCTGCAGCTCGTAGGCCTTTTTGAACTCTGTGTTCCAACTCCGCGTGCATATCCTTGGCACGTGCACGGGCACAAACGTGCAATATAGATTATATTTTAAACTTAATATGTATTTTGGTCACTTGTATTCTGTTAAATTTATTTGATTGGTTTACACCCGATGCGTCATTGATTAATATTTCAGAATTAATTTTATATAATTCCGTACTATTATAAAAAAAGAAATATTTTCAATTACGTATGTTTCATAAATTAAAATGCCATTTTTTCCAGCTTTAAGTTTATTTTTCTCGACACGTTTCGAAGTCTTTAGACGTGAAGGTCGTAAAATCATCGGTAAAACGATATAAACTAACCAAAATTACTTCAAACTACATACAAGGACCTAGGAACATATAAAATATGTGTTAGTTAACTTAGGCTAGAGAGTACCAGGGACATTACATTATTACGAGATTTATGGGTTAAATTTTGAAAAGGATTTTTTGAATGGATGTTTTGGGTTGAGGGTGATTTATTAAACTAAAGTTATTGATTTAGCAAACGAACTGTTATTCTACTGTGATTTAGGCAAAGCATAGTGACTCTCATAAGCTGAGATTTTTTCTATAAACTGTTTGACAGCTTGAACTTTTTCATTTGGAGTCTTATTTGCTGAAGGATTGTGACTTCTTTTATCTAATGGTGGTACAGAATCGCTCCTTTTTTCTTCAGCACACGATCTATCCTTCCATTAGATACTTGCAGAGTTCTTTGGAAAAATGTTTTACACACTTTTATATCATAACCATCCCTGCCAATCAATTTATAAACTCTTGTTTTGTCCCTTCTAGATTCTTCTGTATGTGAATAGGTCCGTCGTTTATTGAATACATTTATCATTGAAAGCAGAAATGCTGATTGTAAATTATAGTTACTTAATCGATAAAACTCATCAAATATTTCCTGCTGTCGATCACTGTTTATTTTCAAATTGCAAGTGGAATTGCAACCGCAAGGGTTTGAATTAATTTTTTTAGATGCTATGAGTTTTCCTTTTTTTGTAACATATTCTTCTCCGCTGGCTCTTTTATTTTTAATAATATTTCTTTTCCATTTATCTTCATTTCTCGTTCGCTTTTTGCCGATTTTTTTTATAGGTTGACCCTGTTCATGTACAGTGTCGCTGTTTTCAGGCACAGAACATTGACCTAAAATAATAAATATAATTACAATTAATAAATAGTAAAAACGTATCTATCTAAAAACTAAGATTCACCTGTTTGAAACCCGACGATCGCCGTAAGCACACATGTGCGCTCTACGTAGACGATCGCCATAAGCGCAGCTGTGCGCGTTTCGCAATATTCGAAAGATGTATTTCAACATTAATTCCGATTTTCTCACAACGACATCTATGAATATTTTAAAATATTAAACAACCAAAAAGGATCGATATTTTTCGATAGTTTGGGAGAAAATACGTGGCGTACCGGCGCGCTGTTTCTATAAACATGTGGCGATGAATGGGTTAACAAACTAACCTTCATTTTGCGAAAGGTATTCTTTGTTTTCTTCAACAATCCTTTCTTCATCAGACTCTGATAAAATAGAATTTCGATTGTTTACATCTTCGCGAAGGTATTCGGAACCCGATGTACATTCTTTGGAATCAGATTTAAGCCATTCTTGAAACAAAAATAAATATAACACTAGTTTAATATACTTCTTCTTCTTCTTCACTTTTGGTAGACTCAGGAGTCTGTTATTTCGGGCGGGTCCTTTTGAGACGCTGAACTCCAGCTTTCTCTCCACCGTTTCGGGGGTCTTCCTGGTCGGCGTTGTCCGTTTGGCGTTCCATGGAGAGCTATGTATGGTATTCTATTTGAGCTCATTCTTTCTACATGTTGATGCCAGTATCGCCGTCTTTGACATCCCCATCTGACCACATCTTCGACCTCGCAGATTTCTCGGATTGCTGTATTCCTATCGTTTGCGCTGCATAAATCTACATTTGGTATTATATCTTATAATAATTAACAGAACATTGTCTTCTTCTTTCGGTGCCGTGTCAGATCCTCCCAACGTTAGCGATCACTGCAACAAAGGCATTTATGTCTTGCGCTATTTGGAACAGGTTCTGTACTCTTGTAATTCCTGTCCACTCTTTAATGTTCCGCAGTCAGAATAGCTGCCTTCTACCAACTCCCCGACGTCCCTCTACTTTACCCGTTAATATCAGTCGAAGGAGGTGGTATTTTCTTCCCTTTAGCACATTACCCAAATATGAGACCTTTCTAATTTTTACACTCGAGAACAGCTCTCTATTGGCTCTGGCTCTCTGTAGTACGTCTGCATTACTGACCCTATCGGTCCACGGTATTCGGAACATTCTGCAGTATATCCAGATCTCGAACGCCTCCAACCGGTTCGTTACATTCACTTTTAGAGTCCAGGTTTCGCAGTCATACAGTAGAACATACCATATATAACACATAATCATTCTTTGTCGGAGTTTAAGTTAAGATAATCGGTGCAAAAGAAGGTTCTTGTTTTAAGATATAAATTCCACTGAATTTGAATACAGAGGAGCCTCCAAAATCAGTGGAAACTTTAGTAAAGAAAAAATTTAATTAAACTAATTTCTTACTACAATTATTAATTAATTAATTTGTTGTTCACAATTAAGAAAATATGCGGATTAATGATTGTGATCACTTCTTATGAAAATAATTTCATCTCCCACCATGTAGACACAGGCGTTGCATCCCTTAGATTGGTGGGTGGAGCATGCCCAGCGGATTTTGAGAGAACCAGATCTTTTTATCTTGTAGTAAGTGTAACGTCCGACCTTAATTAATGTTCCACCTCTCTTTGAGGTTACGTACTCAACTGTAATAAAAAAAAGATAAAATATAAAGTTTCGTTCGTTTAATAATTAATTTAATAATATTAATAAATACGAATCGGTTCTTAAATGGGTGAAACAACCACTGAAAATGCAAGCTCCAAGGAGCTTCAAATTACTCCGATCATGCGTTTAGCATCGCGCGACCGGCGGCGTGGAACAGGCTGCCCTACTGTATCCGCAATCAAATCAAATCAAATCAAATCAGTTTTTTTCTCAGAAGACATTACAAACATTTTTTATATAATAGTTTAAGGCATCTATTGAGAACAGGTAAAACATAAGGAATATATAATACCAGGAACGCATGAGAGATGGTTCGACATTAGGAATACAAGATACAAAGTCAAGAGTATTTGTCTTCTGAACGTACTTTCACGAATATGAAAGACATCGATCTCCGAAGCGATCATGTTCAGCATTTTCATTGCTCTCCCCACCGGCATCACCAGAGGCAGGTTGGTTCTGCATGCTGGGAGATAAAACAGTCTGTGCTGACGCTTTTGAGAGAACCAGATCTTTTTATCTTGTAGTAAGTGTAACGTCCGACCTTAATTAATGTTCCACCTCTCTTTGAGGTTACGTACTCAACTGTAATAAAAAAAAGATAAAATATAAAGTTTCGTTCGTTTAATAATTAATTTAATAATATTAATAAATACGAATCGGTTCTTAAATGGGTGAAACAACCACTGAAAATGCAAGCTCCAAGGAGCTTCAAATTACTCCGATCATGCGTTTAGCATCGCGCGACCGGCGGCGTGGAACAGGCTGCCCTACTGTATCCGCAATCAAATCAAATCAAATCAAATCAGTTTTTTTCTCAGAAGACATTACAAACATTTTTTATATAATAGTTTAAGGCATCTATTGAGAACAGGTAAAACATAAGGAATATATAATACCAGGAACGCATGAGAGATGGTTCGACATTAGGAATACAAGATACAAAGTCAAGAGTATTTGTCTTCTGAACGTACTTTCACGAATATGAAAGACATCGATCTCCGAAGCGATCATGTTCAGCATTTTCATTGCTCTCCCCACCGGCATCACCAGAGGCAGGTTGGTTCTGCATGCTGGGAGATAAAACAGTCTGTGCTGACGCTGGCGAAGATAATCATCCGGAACATAAAGATGGATAGCCTCCAAGATGACGGAATTCTCAAAGAATCCCCTGATAAGTCTGAAGAAATGGGTAAGTATGCACCCATCCCTTCTTATCCGTAAACTATTGGTCCCCAGCATGCCCAAGAGGAATGCAGTGGGATAAAGCCACGGATAGCTACTAAACTCCCTCATGTAGAGATATCTCAGAAATCTTTTCTGAACCCTCTCTAACATGAGCGAGTATCTCGCCTCGTGCGGACTCCATATCACCGAGCCACACTCGAGCCGGCTCCGGACCAATGAGTTATACAAAAGACAACGAAGGAGTTTTCAGAAGCTTTCCTTTTTAAGAGGAGCTTTCAAAACGAAGAACGCTCTTGAAGTGAATCTATGATACACAAATCATAATCTTTAGACACTTATTTCACGTTTAAAATATAACCTATATCGCACGTTCGTGAAATTAAGGAATATTTTAAAGGTTCGTAAAATAAGTGTTTAGCGGTAATTATTTACCCACAAAATACACAGTCTTTTGTTATATCATAAAGCACACACGTTTATACATTTTGTCATATATTTAAAATAATTATTATAAAATTTTTGAAAAAGAAGATGACGATGGTTATCAAATCACTTTATTTACTCAAAAGACATTACAAACAGCGTTTAAGGCATCTTTGGAGCACGAGAAAAATTTATATACTCGTACATACAATATAATAACAAAAACGCATTAGAGATGATTCGACATCAGGAAGACAAGATTCTTTCTAAAGTCAAGAGTGTCTTCCGAACGTACTATCACTTATGTGATAGACGTCGATCTACGAGGAGACCGCGTTCAGCAGACTAATTGCTCTTCCCACCGCTGTCACCAGAGGCAGTTTGGTTCTGGCAGCCGGTAGGTAAAACAATCTGGACTGTCGCTGTCGTAGATATCTATCAGGAACAAAACACCAACATCCTCCAGCACGGCCAAGTTCCCGAAATATCCCCTGATTAATCTAAAGAAATATGATATATTTTTTCACATGTATTCTGTTTAATGGATTTGATTTATTTGCAAACGATACACCATTGGTTGAATGTCTCACAATTAACTTTGTGTACTTCCGTACTATTATTAAAAAGAGAGATTTACAATTACGTCTTTTTAAAAAAAATTTAACACTTTTTTTTCCACCTTTGCGTTTATTCTTCTCGACATTAACTAAACAAAATTAAATTTATCCATGTCACTCTGCTTTGTGCAGAATGCATCCATGTTATTCCGACATATCTGTTCAGATCATTCTTCCACCGTACTTGCAGTCGCCCTGCACTTCTCTTTGCCGTCCACGATCTCCAAGTCAGCAGTCTTCTTGCCCATTTTTCGTCTGAGCTTCTGGCTACGTGACCTGCCCATTACCATTTTAGAGTCGCTACGCGGTGGATGATGTCAGTGACCTTTTTTTTTGTCACCGTATCGTTTCTGACTCTGTCTCTTAGGCTTATTCCTAACATGGCGTTTCCCATGGCTCATTGGGTCAAAGTACCAGGGGCAAAATATGATTATGAGATCAATGGGTTAAATTTTGAAAAAGATTTTTTGAATGGATGTTTTGGGTTGAGGGTAGGGATGGGCGATCCGCTCACGAGTTAACTCAGAGTCGACACACTTCGGTGAGCGAGTAAGCAATAATTCATAAAGAGAGAGCGATTTGTTAGTTGACGAGCAAAAAAAAAAGGTCGTCAACGATTTCCGTCCTCCAATTTTCCAACATTGCGGAAAATCAGCGGCGACCTTTTTTTTTATAGCTCGTATCAGAATTTCATTATTGACAAACGACTCAAAATGATGAATCGTGAAGTATTAAAAAGAGTCATCTCACTTTGCTGAGCGGAACCGTTCAGCTCAGATCCCTTAAGTGATTCATTTTGCCCATTCCTAGTTGAGGGTGTTTTATTGCACTGAAACTACTGATTTAGAAAACGTAATGTTTATATTTTAAGACAAAAAATAAATGGCCATTTCACATACAAGTACAAATTATAAATTTTACTCAATACAATTTTTTAACAAAATATCCGTCTCACGGTTTTTATGATGGTACGGAAGCAATGAAAAATAATAATAATATTATAACAATAACTTTATACATACAATAACTTACATGTATCATAACAATAGGTTGAAGCACTAACAAACGTAATTTTCATTTACGACGAGCAATGGTCCTTACATATAAAGAAATTTTAGTAAAATAATAATAATACAAGTACCCAAATTTATCCAACTAGCAAAAGCTAAAAAACACAATAATTAGAAATAGGGTATACCAATATAACCAAACCAAATAATGACAGAGCGCGACAAAGGAGCCTCTGAAAACAGTGGAAACAATGTTAAAGAAAAACTTAAATGAATCCATATACTTTTTCCAAAGAAATATTTATTAATATATAGATTTGCATTTTAGAGAACTAAGGTCATCTGTTGTTTAATGAATGTGATTACTTTTTATGAAAACAATTTCATTTTCCACCGTGTGGAGACAAGCGTTGCATCCCTTAGACTTGTGGGTAGAGCATGCCCAGCGGGTTTTCAGAGAGCGAGATCCTTTCACCTTGTAGTAGGTGTAACGTCCGACCTTTATTAATATTGCTCCTTTCTTTGAGGTGACGTACTCAACTGAATCTAAAAAAAAGACAAAATTTAAAGCTTTGTTCGTTGTATTTTTATTTTGAGTAACTAACTTAAAATTACTGTAATCAAATGATTTTTCTGAAATCTCTTGATGAAAGTTCATTTTAAATAATAATTAAATAAAACGATGTTTTTTTAACAACTTCCACTTTTGTCTTTATTTCGACATCGACCGGTTTCGCCAGGCTTGCTGGCATCGACAGACTGGTGACACTATTGTAAACTTATTCCTTTATATACATACATATCAGGGGTGGCAAACATGATTCTATACAAAAATAATCTTCAAATATTTATGTAATATTTACTGAATTTAAATATTGGTATTACAGGTATTCAAGGAGGTTCGTATTTAATACAATGGATTTAATACCAATATTTAAATTCAGAAAATATTACATAAATATTTGAAGATTATTTTTGTATAGAATCATGTTTGCCACCCCTGATCTACACTTATGTAAAAGACTAAGTTTACAATAGTGTCACCAGTCTGTCGAAGACAGCGAGGCTGGCGAAACCGGTCGCTGTCGAAATAAATCCAAAATCGGAAGTAGTTAAAAAACATCGTTTTATTTAATTATTATTTAAAATTACTGTTTTGAGAGCAGGATGAAGTGCCGCATCGATTAAAGTGTGACAGTCTATTCTTTCTGCCTACTCCTTCGGAGAGACGGCGTGATGGTTATTTATATTTTATAAATTGATTATTTCAGGACATGTTTCGTCATATTAGTATTCGTCCACTAAATTTATGATTATATATACAGACATTATTATTTTGGAATTATTATCACACAGTTTATCTAAATTGGTGGACAGAATGGACGGATCAGCCCACTGATATTTCCTGACATAATTCTCACGCGTGCTCAACGTTTTTATATGTCTTCTTGTTGAAGCACGTTCATAATTCAGATTCTTCACGTTGACGTCATTTAAAATTGATATTCATACCATACGAGGTGTGGCAATTAAATTCCGAGAATTTGTAAATAAAACACAGGCAAATAAAGTAAGCAACCAAATTTTTTTAACGGCCTTCACAGTAGTCCCCTCCCAACTCAGAACAACGTTTCCAACGTTTCTCCCATGATTGGAAGTAGCCTTGATAGTCCCCTAAAGTTGGGCCTTTCAAGACGACGGTCGCAGCCTCCTGGACGGCCTCCACACTGCCATGATGGGTTCTTTTGAGGTGACTCTTCATTTTAGGGAACAAGAAGAAGTCACAGGGGGCCAAGTTGGGGCTGTAAGGTGGATGCGGTAACGTTGGGATACTTTTTTCGCCAAATATTCCCTCAAAATCAAGGAGGAATGAGCCGGCACGTTATCATGGTGCAATTTCGGGTCGTTTACGAAAAACACGCTGTCGCAGCCGCTCCAAGACTTCAGCATAGAACTTTCCAGTCACTGTCTGGCCCCCAGGAACGTATTCATGGTGAATAATGACATAAATATCGAAGAAAATGATCAGCATTGCCTTCAGCCGTGATTTTGACATCCTTGCTTTCGTTGGGCGCTCCCCACCCTCTTTCACCTACTGTAGGCTTTGTCTACGGGTCTATAGACACTCATCTTAATACACCTGCTGTAATTTTTGTAGGACTTTTGCAGGTTTTACACCAGTTACGATCAAAATTCTGATCACAGCACTTGCTTAAAAACTGAGTGAGTCATTTCTGCGACCGAGTTAAAAAACTTGTATCCGAAAAATACCCGTAAAAAACGAACCAGACGCTCGTGAAATCTTCACTGCGATTGAGTGGAAGGACCTATCTAACCAGGCGCATGCGCGCCAGCCATGCAGTGTTGCCGGTTTGCCCGCCACAACTTAATTCTCAGAATTTAATTGCCACACCTCGTATATTCTTTGGTCTATATTTCTATCTTTCTCCATTTAATTCGTCAACGTAGAATTTCTTCGCCATCCTCTATTTATTTATTTCTTCGGTGTCCAAACTAACTTGATAAACCTTTTATTATTTGCTGATAACGCTTTTGTTTGCGCTGCATAAAGGTCCATTTACACTGGACAGTCATCAGCCGATATCGACACGTCACGATAAAAATAGCCTTGACTCTAACCGACTCGTTATCTCAAATGCTACAATACTCGTAAAATCGCCGTCAGAGGTTGCCGAAGAAAGCATTAAAATTCGCCGTAGAGAAGGCGATTTTCTCGGAATTTAAATATAATATGAACGGAATCGGAATTAATAAACCGCCCTACCTTCAGGTAATTTTCCGAAAAACGTGCAAAAAACAGGTTTTTATTAATAAAATTTAATTAATTATTAATTTTATTTTTTTTAAATTACGAAACGTCAAATACTCGGCCGCACACTTCGCCTGTCCCTTGTAAAACTATCATATTTATGAAGACTTGTACTCAAGTGTTGTTGGCACACGCGCGTATACAGTTTGTACATAGATACATTACTTTTTCTCAAGCGATTACGTGATACGGGATAGCGCAGAATGGTATAGTCAAATTGAACGCATCACGTACGTTCAAATACGTAGGGTGGTTAAAAGTAACAAGACACCATCAAAACAAATAAAACGATTATTTACTCAACGCAAACGCGTGACGTGTCGGTATCGGCTGATGACGGTCCAGTGTAAATGGACCTTTAGTCTACATTTGGTATTATTAACAGAACATTGTCTAAGAGATCTCAATTCCACCGAATTCGATGATAGAGGGGCCTTCGAAATTAGTAAAAACTATAGTAAAAAAAAAAATTATACTTATTACAACAAAAAAAATTATATATTTGCATTTTTCACAATTAAGGAAATATGTGGTTTAATGATTGTGATCACTTCTTATGGAAATAATTACATCTTCCACCATGTAGAAGCTGGCGTTGCACCCTTTAGATCTGTGGGTGGAGCATGCCCAGCGGATTTTGAGAGAGCCAGGATTTTTCATCTTGTAGTAGGTGTAACCTCCTAACTTAATTAATGTTCCACCTCTCTGTGAAGTCACGTACTCGACTGTAATAAAAAAAGATAAAATAAGAAGTTTTGTTCGTTCAACAATTAATTTAAAAAAAAAACTAACTAACCATCATGCCGTCTCCCCGAAGGGGTAGGCAGAATGAATAGACTGCCACACTTTTCTTTCCTGATATATTTCTCTCGCTTCCTCAACATTCACACATCGTGTCATGCACGCGCGTCGATTTCTCTGACTCCTCACATGGCCGACATTCAATATTTGATTTATTTGATCGTGCCACGTTTTCCTCGGTCTTCGTCTATTTCTGTTTCCATTTACATCGTTAACATATTATTTTTTTACCATTCTTTCTTCATTCAATCTTTCCATATTAATTTAACATTAATATTATTAATACAATATTATTAATAATTTCGAATCCCTTTCTTAACCTTTCCGGGAATAAGTTAATTGATGCTACATTTTCTCTGGGGAGTGGGTATTTTTCATTAAATATACAATGGTTTTTTTTCATGAAATCTGTGTATTACGAAGATACGTATGATTAAAAAATAGTAAAAAAAAATTATCTTTCAATTTATATCTTTAATCGCTATAAAAACAGTTTTGAACTCCAGGGGTCACAAATAATGTACTGTCACAAGGCTATGTACCTAACCACCCCTTCCCACGAACCACTTTCCTACGTCTATATTTTGAATTAAGATTTGTTTTGATCAATATTTTTCAATATTTGATCAATATCCTACAGTAAGTAATTCTTTTTTACAGAATACCATTTTTGCTACCATTTAAATTCGCCGTCGATTTTCTCGTAATTTAAATATAATATGAACGGAATCGGAATTAATTAAAAGTAACAAGACACCATCAAAACAAATAAAACGATTATTTGCTCAACGCAAACGCGTGACGTGTCGGTATCGACTGATGACGGTCCAGTGTAAATGGACCTTTTGTCTACTTTTGGTATTATATTAGAATTAACAGAAAATTGTCTAAGAGATCTCAATTCCACCGAATTCGATGACAGAGGGGCCTCCGAAATTAGTAAAAATTGTAGTAAAGAAAAAAATTATACTTATTACAACTTTGTTTTATATCACAAATTGTATTTATTTTACTTTACGACAGCTGTTTTATCAACCAATGTTGACATCATCAGGTGTTACAAAAATATATATCAAATGTCAAATTGATATATATATTTTGAAAATTTGACATTTGATACATATTTTTGTAACACCTGATGATGTCAACATTGGTTGATGAAACAGCTGTCGTAAAGCAAAATAAATACAATTTGTGATATAAAACAAAGTTTTTGAATTTTTAATTTAAAATATTATAGTGTTGGCCAAAACAATGGACTATTTAAAAAAATAATTATATTTTTGAATTATTCACAACTAAGGAAATATGTGGTTTAATGATTGTGATCACTTCTTATGGAAATAATTTCATTTCCCACCATGTAGAGGCGGGCGTTGCACCCCTTAGATCTGTGGGTGGAGCATACCCAGCGGATTTTGAGAGAGAAAGTATTTTTCATCTTGTAGTAGGTGTAACCTCCTAACTTAATTAATGTTCCACCTCTCCGTGAAGTCACGTACTCGACTGTAATAAAAAAAGATAGAATATGAAGTTTTGTTTGTTCAATAATTAATTTAATTCGTTAAGGCCGTGCCACACTGTTTGAAACAAACTCTCCACAGGGATGACCTTGGTGGAGAGCTGTGGAGCCCACGGTTGGTGTAGCGTTCACGCACTTTTGTAAACAAGCTCTCCACACGTGGAAAGCATGTTTGAACGCGCGTCCGTCCACAAAGTTTGTTGAAGGTCAAACGAATTTTGGTTTCAAACAAGTGTCTACACAGTTTTAAGCCGCCGGTGGAGACCGATGTGGAGAGCTTGTTTAAAACAGTGTGGTCCGCCTGTTAGTAATTAAGATAAGGGAGATGCGAGCGCCGCGCCTGCGAAACAGTTTGTGAGGTATGATCTTGTTACTGTGACGTCATATCAATGTCATGTGATACACGAAAAAGCGGAATATTAGATTTTCCAGACGAAAAGCGAATCACACGAAAAGAGAAAGAGCTATACAAACCATCATCCTCTGATTTGTATGGCACAGTAGAAATGAGATCTGGAAAGAGAAAAATCTGTATATTGTAATGTCGAATGATAACATAATATAGGAAATGAATGCAGTGGGAATGAATGCGTTTTGAACAAAATAATAAAATAAACATTAAGACGGTTTGGAAACATCGAAATAAATAATGTAGTTAAAAAAAGTATATGTTAATGATGTAAATGGAACTATAAACAGAGGAAGACCGAAGAAAATATGACATGATCAAATAAATCAAATATTGAATGTCGGCTACGTGAGGAGTCGGAGAAATCGATGTGCGTGTATGACACGATGTATCAATGTTGAGGAATATAGAGAAGTATGTCGGGAAATTTTTATGATTATTATTATTATTATTTTGTTGAATCACTCTTTACATCATGACAGCATGAGCCAAATCGACGATATTTTATAGTTATCATAGTGATTCTCATAACATGTGATAGGTAGCTAATCAATCGCCATTTTATTCTCACGTGAATTCTACACCAGACCAAAGACAGTGTGACAATCACACTGCCCTCGCCGGGAATCAAACCCGAAACATTCGGGGTGGCAATCAATGCACTTACCACTCCGCCACGAGGGTCGTCAAATAAAAGTAATAAGAAATAATAAGAAATAAAAGTGTGGCAGTCAATCCTTTCTGCCTACCTCTTCGAAGAAATGGCTTGATCTTTATTTATGTACTGATAAGGAGAAAAAATATACCGTTTAAGATCGCATTTCATGACTGAGGAGTTCCGAAAGCAGTCGGAACTACTTGTATATTAAGGAAAAAGTCAAATTAAACTCAATATTTATTACAAAAGATGTATTTATTTATTTATAGATTAGCATTTTTCAGAACTAAGAACATAAGTTGTTTAATGATTGTGATGACTTTTTATGAAAACAATTTCATCATTCACCGTGTGGAGACAGGCTCTGCATCCCTTAGGCCGGTGGGTGGAGCACGCCCAGCGGGTTTTCATAGAGTAAGTTTGGAACTTGTAGTACGTATAATTTCCGAACTTAATTAACGTTCCACCTCTCTTTGAGGTTACGTACTCCACTGTAATTTAAAAAAGATAAAATATAAAGTTTTGTTCGTTTCATAAATTATTTAATATTATTAATAATTACGAATCCCTTCTTAAATAGATGAAATAACCACCTGATACACAAGCCCCAAGAAGCTTAAAATTTCACAAATCGTGCTTTTAACATCGCAGGACCGGCGGCGTGGAACAGGCTGCCCTACCATATCCGCAATCAAGACGACGAAGGAGTTTTCAAAAGCTCCCTTAAAACATTCCTATTTAAGAGGTTCTTCCAGACGAAAAGCGCCCTAGATGTAAATCTTTCACGAAAATAGTGCTATACAAATCATCATCCTATGATTTGTATAGCACATTCGAAATGAGATTTCTTAGATGAAAATCTGTATTTGATAGTGTCAAATGAAAATATAATCTAAGAACTGAATGCAGTGCGAATGAAAGCGTTATGAACAAAATAATAAAATGAACGTTATCACGGTTTGGAAACATGGAAAGAATAAATGAAGAATGAATGGTTAAAAAAGAATATGTTGTTGATGTTAATGGAACTAGAAATATAGCAAAGCCGATGAAAATATGACACGAACAAATAAATCAAATATTTAATGTCGGCCACGCGAGGAGTCGGAGAAATCGATGTGCGTGCATGACACGATGAATGCTGAGAAAGCGAGAGATGTATGTCTGCCTACCTCTTGATGCTTAGTTATTTACTAATATAGAGTGAAAAAATTATACCGTATAAGAATTAACACAAAATCATATAGAAATAATCTCACTTTCATCGCAGCTGATGGCAGAGGAGCTTCCGAAAACAGTTGAAACTATATTAAAGAAAAAGTCAAATTGAATTTAATATTTATTACAAAAGATATATTTATTTATTTACATTTTTCAGAACTAAGGAGATATGTTGTTTAATGATTGTGATTATTTTTTATGAAAACAATTTCATCGTTCACCGTGTGGAGACAGGCTCTGCATCCCTTAGCCCGGTGAGTGGAGCATGCCCAGCGGGTTTTGAGAGAGTAAGTTTGGAACTTGTAGAATGTGTAATTTCCGAACTTAATTAATGTTGCACCCTTTTTCGAGGTCATATACTCGACTGTAAGTAAAAAAAATACATAATATATAAGGTTTTGTTTATTTCATTTTTATTAGAATATTTCTTTTTGAATGGGTGGAATTCCTCTCGGCCTTGCTAGAGGGTGTTGCAGTGGCGGTACTCCCATAGAAGCCCAGAAGCCCGGCATGCCTAAGAAATTTTGAATCAAAACCCCCAAATCTAAGTAATCATGCCCCCGCGTAAACCAACAACCCACCAAATCACCTTCCAACAATGTTCCCATCAGACGTAAGAGGAATAGCCACAAGAGCTGAACCTCTGTAAGCCAGAAGAGGTTTTAATTCAAAATTTCTTACGCAAGCAGGGCTCCTGGGCTTCTATGGGAGTACCGCCACTGGGGTGTTGGGCTTTTTGTACCTGATAGATTTCTCCGACAGCGACAGCACAGATTGTTTTACCTACCGGCCACCAGAACCAATCTGCCTCTGGTGACACCGGTGGGAAGAGCAATCAGTCTGCTGAACGCGGTCTCTTCGGAGATCGACGTCTTTTATATTAGTGACGTATACGTTCAAGGGACAAATACTCTTAACTTTAGAAAGTATCTTGTCTTCCTAATGTCGAACCATCTTTAATGCTTTCCTACAGCCTCGGACATGTTCCGCACGGTCGTCTACAACCGCATTAAAGCGGAATAAATAATTACCACAACCTTTAATTTACCGCACTCGTATACTACCTACCACCAAATAAGAATTAACACAAGTTTACCTAAGAGATTTCGTTTTTATCGCATTTGACGGCAAAGGAGCTTTCAAAATCAGTTGGTAGGTACTATAAAAAAAAATAAACAAAATATTTTTTATAAATAATTTTTTATTCATTTTTTCATTTGTATTAATTAGATCTAAGGAATTATTTTGTTTAATGATTGTGTTCACTTTTAAGAGAAACAATTTCATCGCCCACCGTGTAGAGACAGGCGTGACATCCCTTGGGCCGATGGGTGGAACATGCCCAGCGGGTCTTGAAAGTGCCAGATTCGCACTTGTAGTAGGTGTAGCGTCCGATCTTAATCAATGTTGTCCCTTTCTTTGAGGTCACGTACTTGACTGTATGAATATAAAATAAAACATTAAATTCCTGAAAGCTTATGGAGAATTTCAATTTACGAATCAAATAAAAAAAACATGATCCATTGTTTTGGCCGGAACACTATTATTATTATTCTGATGACTTGTTTTTTAAGTTCCCCGTTTTGTAAAATCAATTACTCCAAGGGCGCACTAGGAAATGACTGACCAAACAGGGAAGTCTTCAGAAGTTTCTTAAATTTAACGTCACTATCCTCATACTTAATACTAACATGGAGGCTATTACACGCCAACGGACCCGCAACGCTGAAAGCACGATCATAGAAACATGCTTTATTGGCTCTGACTGGAATCGCTATGTTGTTTGCACTTGTTTCTACTGATCGCCTTTCCGTTGGCATGGGTGTCACGCAGAGGTCCGATATATACGCTGGCGCTCTGTATATTTGACGTTAAATAACAGTGTTCTAAAGATAAATTATATGCTTTAGTAAGTCTTTAGGCGTTGCCTTTGTCAATTATTTAAAGTCAGCCTATGTTAATTAAAGCGTCAAAATTAAAGAAAGACGAAATACAAAACGGGTTTCTCTCAAAACGTATTGGGTGGAAAGGTCAAAACATTACTGCCATTTTTTTCCTTATTAAATATTGTAGATTTACGATAATTTATAGCAATAAGTTTTAATATCAAATTTAGATAAACTTAAGGTTACTAACTTACCACTATGGATGACGATTTTTAATGAACTTATAACACTGTTTTTTTTAAACTTTTGAGTGGAAAAAAATGGAAAAAGCAGTATTCAAAAAAAGGTCGACAAAGCATCTCTTAAAATTTTACCAGTTTACCAACCAACTGTTTAATTTAAAACACTTTCTAATACCACATTTTTTTGTTTAATGAATTGTCGCGATAGCTGTTTCGCCAAACGATGCTGGAATCGTCAGGTGTTACAATTAATAGAAAATTTTATGAAAAAAAATCTATTGTACGAAATGTATAATTTTAAAAAAGTGATATAAAAAGGTAATAGATAGTTTCAAACTAAATAGTAAAGTTAAATAATCCACTGTTTTAGCCGAAATACCATGACAATTCAACATGATTCACTGTTCGATTTGATAAAATCATTAATATAACAGTTATTAGAGTTTATACTGTTAAAATATTGTACTCTCTCCACCAAAACAACGAATTATATACCAAAATTTCCAGTCTTTAGATATCAGAAAGGTGAATGAATCTGAATTCAAAGAAAACAAAAGGTTGAAGAAATCATACAATGTATTATTTATTGTTTCTTGAACAATGATGTGAAACTCTACATTAAATAATGTATACGATAGAAAACATCGGTTTTCTAGAAATTTTATTATATTTTATGAGAATGACATGTTTCGCATGTCTAAGGGATTATCAAATGTTTAAGCGTTTTCATTTAGTTGTTATATCATATGTCCAGTGCGTGTGTAATAAAACTTCTAGAAAACAGACGTTTTCATTCGTATTGATTATACGATGTATTATTTACAATGAATATAAAAATTCTTTTTTTTTCTCATGTTTATTTTTTTCTCATGTTTATGATCGTTTCTTAGGGATATGATGTCATCTCCGACCGTGTAGACACAGGCCCGACAACCGTGAGAGTAATGCGTGGAACAAGACCATCGAATTTTTCCGTTTCTGTTGGTCCTGAACTTGTAAAACGTGTAGTTACCAACCTTTAACAAAGTGTTTCCTTTGGCTGACTTCAGGAAGTGCGCTAGAAAAATGAACACTCGTTATAACAAAACAATCAATCCAACACAAAACCTGGAAACTACTTTGCTATTGAAGTGTTATGAAAATACAGTATTTTAAAAAAGTTATTCAAATATGAATCCACTACGTTAAGAGATGTGGAATAAAGATGGGCGAGTGGAGAGGGATATTGAAAGAATGCTTGGGGCAGGCAACAAAGTAAATGGTGCACTTAGAGTTGTCATTGCAAACAATAACCTACTCAAAAAAGCTAGAATGGCAATGCACAATGGAACTGGCAAAAGAAGGATGAAAGTAGAATAAATGCAGTAGAAATGAGATCTCTTAGACGAATGTGTGGATACTCTGTGTATGATAGAGTGTCGAATGAAAATATAAGAAGTGAATGCGGTGCGAATGATGGTGATATGAACAAAATAATGAAAGGATCATTAAGATGGTTTGAACATATGGAAAGAATGAATGAAGAAAGAATGGTAAAAAAGTATATGTTAACGATGTAAATGGAACTAGGAATAGAGGAAGACCGAGGAAAACGTGGCATGATCAAATAAAACAAATATTGAATGTCGGCCACGTGAGGAGTCAGAGAAATCGACGCGCGTGCATGAGATGATGTGTGAATGTTGAGGAATCGAGAGAAATATATCAGAAAGTGGGGCAGTCTATTATTTCAGCCTACCGCTTCAGCGACGGCGTGATGGTTAGTTAGTTTAGTTTGCAAATAGTTAAAATATTTCGATATACGAGTATATGTAATTATTATATGCAATTTTTGATTAATATATAATATACTCGTATACCTACTCACCTGGCAATGTAGCTGTTTTTTATTTATTTGACGAAGTAAAAAATATGCTTTTAAACTCTAAATGTGTCTAATAAACTGGCAGTAAGCGAAACAGGTCAACGGTTAACCCAGTAAAAATATTTTTATTGTATACTGGCCCCACTAGCGATGGCTTGTGTAGGTACCCTACAGAGTAAACGGTAATGTAGAGTGTAGCGTATATATTTTTTATATATCCTTATAAATATATTATTTATCCTATATATAAAAATAAACTCGTTGAAGTGGAATTCGGCCGGTCATGTAGTGAGGTCACGAGAGATCGGTGGACATGACGCACCCTGGAGTGGCGACCGAGATCCAGACATAGAAATCCTGGCAGACCAAAAGCCAGATGGTCGGATGACATTAAGAGAGTGGCAGGAGGTCAATGGCACAGAGCATCGAGAAATAGAGAGTTGTGGAGGTCGGGAAAGGAGGCCTATCTTCAGCACTGGACGACTAAGGGCTGAAGATGAAGCTAGGAATAATAAATTATCACACAATTTAGTTTGAAACTAATTTATTTATTTAGCTAAAGGTACATTTGTTTGTAACAGTTTTCATTACATAAATAAAAAAAAAAAAGGATTACAGGAAGCTAAAAAAAACTTTTTTTTTTTAAATCAATTATTATGTTTAACTATAAATATAAATTACGTCTATTTCTAATTAAGTTATAAACATGTGTTTGTATGAAAATTTAGCACTAAGTTTGTAAGCTAAAATAAATATTATGATAAATGCTAAAAAAACACATGTAATCCACTTCGGGGTTCAAAGGGGTTGTAGGGCTACGATGGGTATGTTTTGCTGGAAAATATGACTCTACAAAATGTCGTAAGGCGCCATGTTGCATTTACAACAGCATCACTCAGCATTATCAAGTCCAACTCTCTAGCGTCCACGAGAGCGTCTAGAGTCCCGCGAACCTCGGGCAATGTGGCACATATTACTTAGTGCCATAGCAGATAGAGAGAGGACGAATGGCGAGCTTCCAGCGCCATAAAACTGGATACACCCAGCTAAGGGAAGGTAACCCCGACAGAAAATCCTCCAGAGAAGGCAAGGAGATACCACTCTGGATATTTTTCCCCAGGTCATCACCATGAAGCCTACTCAAGGGTAATAGTCAACGTTAGGGAGACCTGACAAGACACAGAAAGAAGAATAATCCACTTGTCAAACTAGACTAAAAACTAAAAAAAACTAAAGAGTATCAATCTCTCCGACCATGATATTCTTTGAAACAATCCAGACAAAGACTTGGACGATCTTCGCAATCGGGACAATACAAGGAAACTTGTCTCCGGATTTTGTTTGCAGTACAAACTCGGCAGTCTTTCTGTTTTCTCCTTTGACCCTTATCTTCATCCCTAAAAGGCATGTATTCTGGAAAATGTAAAGCCATCGGCTTTACAGATGGAAAGATAGGAACTTCAACATGGAGATTAGCTGCGCGGTTCATTTTTTGCCTTTCGTCGATCGAATTCCCAATTATATCTAATCCTGTGGAACAAACGAAGTTATGTGAAAAATGTTTAAATTCACAACTACAAAAATACTAATTATATGTGCAATTGAAAATCAGTTGTTTGGATTTAAAAACATAAAATGCGTATCAAACATTTTTCGAAACGTTTTTGGAGTGAACCTCACATTTCCTTCTTTTTTTCTTTTTTGCCATTTCCCACTATAAGTTAGATCGGCCCTAATGACACCAAGTCTCTAGGACGCCATATCTTGGGTCAGCTCTCTATGAAATCCAGATTTCTTGAGAGTGGCCTCGATAGATGACCTCCATGTCACTAAAGGCCGTTTTTTGTCACCAAATTAATTTTATCCAATTATTTAAATCAACGCTGTCCAATTTCTTTTAGGCTGCGGGTATTTTTTCCTTTAGCAAACATATCGGGAGCCAAAGAGGCTAGATAAATGAAAAATCGGTTAATGTCAATTCAAAAGTTACTTTATTTTTACGAAAAAAAATAATGTCATAAATAACACATAACTAGAAATAATGAAAAAGAATATAAAGTTTTTTTTTTTAATAAAAAAATACTATAATATATTGTAATACAAATAACATTTATCTTAATGTGTATGTACTCGTATACTAAAAAGTTAGTTTAAGTTAAAGGGAGAGATCGAAATATTTTAATACATATTTAATGTTTCTTGAACAATGAGGTAAAACGTCATATTTAATAATTAATACTAATGAAAACGTCTGTTTTCTAGAAGTTTTATAATACGAGTATAATATTTTATATGAACGACATGTTTCGCCTGTCTAAGACATTATCAAATATGTTAATTTAATAATGCCTTTGACAGACGTAAAATGTCCCTCACATAAAATATAATAAAACTTCTATAAAACAAACGTTTTCATTCGTATTTACTTTTTTAGTAGATATGGAGTGAGGACAGGAAAACAGACGTTGTCATTCGTATTTGTTTTTTCTAGTAAATACGGAGTGAGGACAGGAAAAAAACGACAAGAAGTTTTATAATATTTATTAACTTTTCGCATTCAATTGCTTATTTTTTTCAAAGTTAATAAAAGTTATAAAAACATATGTGAAAATTTGGAAGGATGAATCAAACTAGAAAGAAAAGAAAATGTTTGATGTTGGTGAGGTTAAATACTGCATAATATTTTAAATATATTTTTCCTTTGTTACATTATTATGAAAAATTCAATCTTCAAATCGAACATTTTCACCAGTTTGACTAGAAATAAGATAGAACTGCATATTGGAAGATAAAATACACTGATTCCACCGAAGATCCATAAGAATCCGGATAATAAAGATAGAATATGGCGGAGTTGTTGCAGAATTCTCAAATAAATTTGAAGAAAATGCTACTCGTATTTGTACACGGAAATCAAGAAAAGGCCAGAAGGCTAATGGTTATGCTGGTCCTTGTATGTGACGACTTTGTTTTCCAGGGTGTAGACGCACGCCTTGCAGCCGCTCCTCTTCCTTGTAGTGCAGGTCCAACGAACTTTTCCCATAGAGCTGCACGAGAACTTGTAGTATGTAAAGTTCGCATAGTGTAGCTTTGTCCCGCCCCTTGCAGATTTGCTGAAGAAGGCTACAATGTACAAACGAGGTACTATGTATAAGAGTAGAAACAGAACTTGTAGAATGTAAAGTTCGCATAATGTAACTTCAAACCGCCCCTTGCAGATTTGCTGAAGAAGGCTCAATGTTACAAACGAGGTTACTATGTATAAGAGTAGAAACAGAACTTGTAGAATGTAAAGTTCGCATAATGTAACTTCAAACCGCCCCTTGCAGATTTGCTGAAGAAGGCTCAATGTTACAAACGAGGTTACTATGTATAAGAGTAGAAACAGAACTTGTAGAATGTAAAGTTCGCATAATGTAACTTCAAACCGCCCCTTGCAGATTTGCTGAAGAAGGCTCAATGTTACAAACGAGGTTACTATGTATAAGAGTAGAAACAGAACTTGTAGAATGTAAAGTTCGCATAATGTAACTTTAAACCGCCCCTTGCAAATTTGCTGAAGAAGGCTACAACGTTACAAACGAGCTTACAATGTATTAAAGTTGAAACAAAATTTGTAGAATGTAAAGTTCGCATATTGTAACTTCATCCCGCCCCTTGCAGATTTGCTGAAGAAGGCTACAATGTTACAAACGAAGTTACTATGTATTAGAGTAGAAACAGATTTGTAGAAGTTCTAAAGTTCGCATAGTGTAGCTTTGTCTCGCCCCTTGCAGATTTGCTGAAGAACGCTACAATGTAACAAACGAGGTAAATATGTATAAGAGTAGAAACAGAACTTGTAGAATGTAAAGTTCGCATATTGTTACTTCATCCCGCCCCTTGCAGATTTTCTGAAGAAGGCTACAATGATACAAACGAGGTAACTATGTATAAGAGTAGAAACAGAACTTGTAGAATGTAAAGTTCGCATAATGTCACTTCATCCCGCCCCTAGCAGATATGCTAAAGAAGGCTACAATGTTACAAACGAGGTTACAATGTATTAGAGTAGAAAAAGAGCTTGTAGAATGTAAAGTTCGTATAGTGTAACTTCACCCCGCCCCTTGCAGATTGGCCAAAGAACGCCAAAATGATACAAACGAGGTTAATATGTATAAGAGTAGAAACAGAACTTGTAGAAGGTAAAGTTCGCATAGTGTAGCTTCGTCCCGCCCCTTATAGATTGCCCCCTTATAGATTTAATTTTAATTATAAATTTAGTATATGTTTGAGAATCTCATATTTGTCTAACAAAGCATTCTTCTGTGTTGCTACGTTTTGAATGGTTCTAACTATATTTTTTTGACGATTTTTAATTAATCAAAACACTGTTTTTCCACTTTCGAGACTATTTTCCTCGACATGTTTCGAAGGCTTACTTACACCTTCATCATCGGGAGAACGATATAAACGTGATCCTTTATATTAAACGATTTATCAGTTTATATCGTTTTCCCAATTCATTAAAAAATGTTATTATAGAATTCCACAGTATTAACGCCTTAAGCTTATCTAAAATAATATTTTTTTCAATTAAGTAAATTTCAGGATAGTTCATTTTATGTTTGTAGTTTCTTTTTAAATAAAAACAATTTATTTTATAATTTTTAATAATGGAAATATTTTGTATAATGAGAACACATTTTAAAATTATTGCAACGGCAGCATAGCGACTAGTTTTTGTTAGTAACAATTACCTTTTCTAATTGAAACATATTTATAAATATTTATATGAATTAAGTTAAATACTGTTTTCAAAATGTGTTCCAGTGATTTAATTTAAAAAAAATATTCTTATGGAATTACACACCGTTATAACGCTTTATAATTATCAAAAGTTCAATATTCATCCTTCTTAACATAAGGGTATTTATATACACATAATTAATAAGATAAAACACACCTAAACTCAATACATTATCAATAAAATTATTTCAAAAAGGAAACGAAAAATAAATAGAAATACGAGTGTCAAACTATTTAGAAAACGTATAATATTATAGTTTTTTTATATATTTTTTGTTTAATATAATTTTATGAAGGATCAGAAAGCATACACGTTCGAAACTAAATTATTCATACTTTTGTATGAAGTATTTAATTTTTGTTGTAATTTGTTTTGACACTACTTTTTTGAGAAGCAAACGATTTCGTTCATACTAGTTGGTTCGAAAAGTAGTTTTTAAACAAATTACAAACATAAGTTTTTAAAACTATTTTCTAATTTTTTAGATCGAATGAGACAAATACGGGGTGAAACCAGTGGTCTCCAACGATAGACCAGTAGGCTAAGTGAAAAAAATAAAAATAAATGAATATATTTCAGATGACAGAACACTTATTTGAAATAACATTATCTAAGCAAAATCAAATTTTAAATATCAAAACTAGATTTTGATTTATATTTTTTGACAATCACTTTTACTGCCAATCGGTAAAGGTAGGTCGAGAGATTACAAGAGATCAATCAGATCTTTATCATCACTTAAAATTCATCTTGTCTAAAACAATAAAACTATAATCAATAGAGTTAAAATACGATATTCAACGTACACAATTGAAACTGTGAATCCCAGAATATATCAATCTCTTAGGGAGTATCCCATTAAAAAAGTTTCAGAACCACAGCTGTGGATTAGGATCCAGGTTTTGTGTTTATAGATCACCATCCGAATATAAAGTTGACCATTATTATAACACATAAAATATGGCCATATTGTTTATATTATGTACTAATATATACAATTTATTTGTCTTTTTCTTTTTTATATACTTTGTAAATACAAAACTAACTTCAAAAAAATTAATAAAAACTTTAAATTATTATTTAAATTGTTTAATTGATTCATAATATTTGTTATAACAAAAGCATAAATGTTCCAAAATAAATCTGTATAACATCTGTCAAAACTGATCATATATGTAAACAATTTTATAATATTTTAAATATGTATCTTTTTTAATTTTATTTTTTAAAAGACTCAAGGATTTACATCAATTATATTAGAATTTATTTTGCAATCTTCAATGTGAGCAGAAAATAGCTCATTATTATGAAGAAGGAATCTGGTCGTGTCCAGGCTTGAACCCATATCCCCTGGATCAGGAGTCAAGCGTTCTATCCCCTAGACCACCACCCGGTATTAATAAAATGTATCACTGAAGAAGGACCAGTTGTCTGAACCAAGTCTAATATATATACAAAGTATATAAAAAAAAGACAAATAAAACATCTACAACACAAAGTATGGCGAATATAGAAGAAATATACAATTTAATCCACATTCAAAGCACGTGATACAAAAATGATATTAAACTAAAATTCAATGATTATGCGTATTTCTCATGCTTATAATGAGACCGTCCAACGTGTAAAGGCAAGCCTTACATCCTTTAGGTAAATGCGTAGAGCAAGCCCAGCGTATCCTTCCACCACTAGTAGTAGAAAACTTGTAGAATCGATATTTTCCGATTTTTATTAGCGTACCACCCCGTTGTGACATCACGTACGTAGCTAAAATGAAAAATATACATGTAAAACCGATTCCAATATTTAACACGTCCATTTTCTTTAATTCCAAAGGAAACCTCTGTTTTTTTAGAAGTTTTATGGAAATGACATATTTCGCCATGCTTTTGCAATATCAAACGAAAAAAGATATACCTATAAAACAAAACAAAACTTCAAGAAAACAGACGTTTTCTTTCATATTAAATATTACATTTTTCAAGAAATATGTCGCACTAAAATGAAACAAATCAAAAAAGGAAATTGGTATAATTTAGTTCAACTGTTTTAAGAGTGAGCTTAGAGACAAAATAATTAAGAAACCTTTGTATAATTTCCGGAAATAGGAAATGACATCTCGGTTTAATTAATTGTTTTTCACCCCAAGGTCACTGAAAGTTTTTCGCATTAAAAACCACGTTGTCGACTTATAACTGTTTAAATACTAGTAAGATATGTACGACCTTCGTGGCCGAGTGGTAAGTGCATTGACTACCACAACGAAGGTTCCGGGTTCGATTCCCAGTGATGGCGGTGTGATTGTCACACTGTATTTGGTTTGGTGTAGCATTCACGTGACAATAAAATGACGATAGATTAGCTACCTATCACATGTCACGAGAATTAATATGATAGCTATACCCTTAACATCGATCTGGCTCGCGCTGTAATGATGTAAATAGTGATTAAACCAAATTAAAACAATTGTAATAATGTATAAAAAATATCCAAAATACAATATTATTTTTAAAAAAGGAATGCTTGATTGGAAATAATCCAAAGAAATATAACAGAACTTACCATTTTAATTAATCCAAATTCAGCTTCAATATGCATTTTATTTTAAATTGAAGTTAGTCCAAAACGAATGTATGATACAATAAATAACATACATAACATATAAGGCGTAAACGACACTTTTCTTCAGTCTCAACAAATCCTCGTGTAAAATATTTATTTTAACGAAATTGTTATACGAATTAACTTAATCAATACTTTCGTATGAAGCACTTTATTTGCAGTGTTCTTCTTCCCAGCTACAATTTAGGAATTGGTTTGCAACAAAGTCTTCAGTCTCGTCTTCCACTGTGAAGTTTTCTGTAGTCCTCCTCTTTAAACGTTATTCAAAAACATTTTTCTATTTTGTAATAAAATGAAGAAAAAAACAAAATATGAAAGTTTTTAAAACTATTTTTGATAATAACTAAGTAACTAACTAACCATCACGCCGTCTCACCGAAGGGGTAGGCAGAAAGAATGGACTGCCACACTTTTCTTTTCTGACATATTTCTCTCGATTCCTCAACATTCATACATTGTGTCATGCACGCGCGTCGATTTCTCTGACTCCTCACATGGCCGACATACAATATTTGATTTATTTGATCGTGCCACGTTTTCCTCGATCTTCCTCTATTTCTAGTTCCATTTACATCACTAACGTATAATTCTTTTACCATTCATTCTTTCCATATGTCCAAACCAACTTAATGATCCTTTCATTATTTTGTTCGTGACACCATCATTCACACCGCATTCACTTCTTATATTTTCATTCGACACTCTATCATACACAGAGTATCACACATTCGTCTAAGAGATCTCATTTCTACTGCATTTAGTCTACTTTCATCCTTTTTTTGCCAGTTCCATGCTTCGCTTCCATACATAAGGGTCGGTAGAAGAACACCATTGTGCACTGCCATTCTAGCTTTTTTGGATAGGTTTTTGTTTGCGATGACAACTTTAAGTATGAACTTTGATAATACTACACCAAAATAAAATAAGATTACTAACTTATTGTAATCAAAAATCCAAAAATACACCAATTTATTTTCTGAAAAAGAAAAGCCCTGGTTGTTTGTGATTAAATATAAAACAAGACATTTGTTTTGAATTTTATTTTATAAGGTAATATAAACATAGCCCATTGTTTTGGTCGTAACACTATGATACTTAAACATTATTAACTTTTAAATTAACAACATTATTTTAATATCACCACTTTTTTTATTCATTTCTTGAGAATGTCGCGTTAGCGGTTTCGCCGACCGATGTTGGTATTAACATAAATGAAAACGTTTGTGTTCTCGGAGTTTTATTAAGTTTTATCTGTAATGACATGTTTCGCCTTTCTAAGACATTCTAAAATGATAATGCGTTAGATGGGCGAAACATTTCATTCCATATAAAACATAATAAAACTCCTAGAAGACAGACGTTTTTATTTATATTATTATTTAATATGGAGTTTTACATCATTGCAAGATGGATCGGCCATGTAATTTTTTTTATTTTTAATTATTTTTTTTTATGTACACAACAGGTTGTTTAAACCCAATTACTGTATACAATTGATTTTTTTTAGCTCACACTGCCATTTTTTTTAGCTCACACTATCACACTGCCATCGCCGGGAATTGAACCCGGAACCTTCGGTATGGAAGTCAGAGCTCTTACCACTCTGCCACGAAGGTCGTCATCGTCATCGTAATACGACAAGAAGGCCTCTTGCATGCCATAATGGAGTATATGACCGAGGGGACAAACTCTACGGGACGCCCACGCCGAGAGTACCCGGAGGACCTGTTGGTGGACGTGCGCTGCTCATCATATGCAGATTTAAAAGAGCCGCACAAGACAGGGAAGAATGGAAAAGAAGAATATAGGAAATTGCTGCAAATCAATCCCAGGATTGAAACCAGAGAGAGAGACATCATTGTTCAAGAAGGTATTATTCTCAATAGGTGTTTTAAACTATAAAAAATGTTTGTAATATCTTTTGAGAAAATAAACTGATTTGATTGATTTATTGATCATCAGATGTTACAAACAACTAGTTGTTTTTGTAACATCTGATGATGGCAAAGTGAATAATAAACAGTAAATAATATAAACATGTTAACATAACCTTATTAAGACAGTTTGAACAGTAGTGTTGTTCAAATACTTTCAAATGAAACTTCAATTTTTTATTATTTTAAACAGAAATTTATTATTTCATTACTTATTTTTATATTATAAATACATTATATACACGAAATACAATATATACATATATTATTGTGGAATGATTTATTGTAAATGCACTTTGTTTACAATTCCATTTGTAAATATCTATTTTAATACTGTAAAAACGATAAAGATTATAGTCCTGACGGCATAACATGAAAAGTTACTTGTTTTTTAAAAAAAGTTATTGAAATCTACAAAATTTTAAACTGGACCAATAATTGAATACATTTCACATTTAATAAAAAAAATACATACACAGTACTCGTATAAACGATATGCCAATCAATGTCAATGATTATTTGTAGCACGCGTGAACAAGGAATCAACGTCTTTTATATTCGTGAGAGTACATTTAGAAGTAGATGAGTTCCTGTATTTAGGTAGTATGTTAACAAGAGATAGGCGAGTGGAGAGGGATATTGAAAGAAGGGTTGGGGCAGGCAACAAAATGAATGGTGCACTTAAAGTTGTCATCGCAAACAAAAACCTATCCAAAAAATCCCCTTATGTATGGAAGCGAAGCATGGAACTGGAAAAAGAAGGATGAAAGTAGAATAAATGCAGTAGAAATGAGATCTCTTAGACGAATGCGTGGATACTATGTGTATGATAGAGTGTCGAATGAAAATATAAGAAGTGAATGCGGTGCGAATGATGGTGTTATGATCAAAATAATGAAAGGATCAGTAAGATGGTTTGAACATATGGAAAGAATGAATGAAGAAAAAATGGTAAAAAAAGTACGAGTATATGTTAACGTTGTAAATGGAACCAGAAATAGAGGAAGACCGAGGAAAACGTGGCACGATTAAATAAATCAAATATTGAAAATCGGCTATGTGAGGAGTCAGAGAAATCGACCCGCGTGCATGACACGATGTATGAATGTTGAGGAAGCGAGAGAAATATGTCAGGAAAGAAAAGTGTGGCAGTCCATTCTTTCTGCCTACCCCTTCGTGGAGATGGCGTGATGGTTAGTTAGTTAGTTAGTTGGTTTTACATTTAGAAGTCATATTGGAAAATACTATTGATATTGGAGAGTATCTTGTCTTCCTAAAGTCGAACCATCTCTCATGATTTCGAATTTTTTTCCTGTTCTCAATAAAAGAACAAAAAAACGAACTATGGTGTTTTTAAACGCGCGAAACTGCACTTTTATTTTTGGTATCGTAGTTCCTATTTTACTTCAACCATTCAAATGCCTTAAACCTTAATTTTGTATGTAATGTCCATGGATTTTTGAATTCATTTGAATAAAAAAATCAGGTGAAATACATATTACCTCAAAATTTGATTAATTTGTGTGAAAAAATCTGTTTTCAATATGATTTTTTTGCTGAGGCATTATCAATGTGTTCAAAATATTTTTATTTGATTTATTAAGTGGGAAGAAATAATTATGTTGTGTGATATAACAATTGAAAATAAACTATTATTTTTAATTGTATCTCAATAGAGACGAAGACGTAAACTGGAAACTGAACATGGATTATCAAGGTGTTTACAGGACTTATGACCTGTCATTGGTTGGGTTAAGCGCACGCTTTATGTAATTACAACATTCCCCATTCCACCTTTGTTATTGTGATCATGCATGACAAATTTTTGGAAGATGTATATATACTTCAAAATCCATATTTATCTTCACGTGTCAGTTTCAGTCAGCCATCTATGTAGATTTGGTTGCACTTGTGAATTTTTTCAAGAATTAACCTATACAACCGACCCACTAACGCCATCTATGGAGAATGATTTTCGGCATTTAGCAAACTACCTTATTAACACAATGCGAAGGCTGTCGCCTAACATATTGTTAGAAGCCGCTAGGAGTATTATTCCATTCTATATGCCAAATAATTTGACCAGAATATTTGAAGAACAAATATTTGTGAATGTATACTTATACCTGTATACAAATCCTGGATTTACACCAAAGGGTGGTTAATTCAAATTTTTAATTGTATCTCAATAGAGACGAAGACGTAAACTGGAAACTGAACATGGATGATCAAGGTGTTTACAGGACTTATGACCTGTCATTGGTTGGGTTAAGCGCACGCTTTATGTAATTACAACATTCCCCATTCCACCTTTGTTATTGTGACTATTATTAAAAGAACATTTACATACAACGCTATTTAAATATGAACTATTCATCGTTATCATCACGGTGGTACAAATCTCTGGCAAGAGTATACTCCGCATACTGTCCAGGATTATAAATTTTACGGGTACAGCAGTAGTCATATAAAATACTGTCGCTTTTTTATAATTAAAATACTGCTTATTTATTGTTTCTTGAACAATGATGTAAAACTCCATATACGAGTAAACGAATGAAAACGTCAGTTTTATTATATTATTTGTTTTTGAATGTAAACAAATACTTGAAGCCTTTCACATTGCATTAATAAAGATTTTCTGCTTAATGCTTAAATATATTCTTAATAGATGGCGCTAGTGTAGATTGACTTAAAAATGTTAGGTGTGTCTCAACATAGTAGCATATATACATCTTTTAAAAATTTGTCAGACATGGTGGTCGTAAGAAGGACGGAATGGAAAATGTTGTTAACATAAAGCGATCGCTTAGCCAACCAATGATAGGTTATAAGTCCTGTAAACCCCTCGGTCACCATATTGTTTCCAAAAAACAATTTACATTTTGTCACTATTGAGATACAATTAATCATTTTATTATATTTTATGGGAATGATATTTTTCGCCCTTGTAAGGCATTATCAAATGTTTTCACATTATCAATTTGTTAGAAGGGCAAAACATGTCATTTCCATAAAATATAATAAAACTTCTAGAAAACTGACGTTTTCATTCGTATTAATTATTCAAAATACAGTTTTTTCGTAATTAATACGAATGAAATAGTTTGTTTCCTAGATGCTTTATTTTATTTTATGGGAAAGACATGTTTCGATTTGCTAAGTTTCGAGATCTTGAACATTGTTTCATCAACATTAAAAATAACGAACTTCGAAGCGATCATGTTCAATAGTTTGATTTCTCTCCCCACCAGCATCACAGGAGATAGGTTATTTTTGCATGTTGGCATATAAAACAGTCTTTACTGATGGTGGGGTAGATAACCATCCGAAACATGAGCTCTCAAAGAATCCCCTAATAAAATTGGGCAATTTGGTAACTTTGAACCCATCCCTATTGGTCCCCAGCATGCCCAAGAGAAATGTTTTGAGATCAAGCCACGGATAACTATCTCCCTCGTGTAATACCCCATAAATATTTTTGAACCCTCTTTAAAATGAGCAAGTACGTCACCTAGTGGGGAATCCATAACACCGAACCACCATGAGTCGGCTGTGAACAAATTTATAGGTCATTCAATTTTCAAATATCTAGATTTTATATAACTAACTAACTAACTAACCATCACGCCATTTCTCCGGAGGGGTGGGCAGAGAGGACGGAGCGCCACAATGCTCTGTTCTGGTATACCTCTCGGGATTCCTCTCCACCATACATCGTACCATGCACGCACGTCGATTATTACGACTTCAAATGTGGCCGCCTTTTAGTAATTGATTAATTTGGTCATGCCATGTTTTCCTCGGTCGTCCTCGGCTTCTTTTTCCACTTACGCTGCTTGTGTACAACTTTTTTACCATTCTACTCTTATCCATTCGTTCTATATTTCCAAACCATCTCAGGGATCCTTTTTTAATTTTATCCATGATGCAGTCATCTGCCTTACATTTCTTATTATTTTATCGTTCGGTGTTCTATCATACAACGTTTTCCCGCAAATTCTTCTTAGTGATCTCATTTCAACGGCGTTTATCCTACTTTCATCCTTCTTTTGCCAGCTCCAAGCTTCACTTCCATACATGAGGGTTGGCACTAGAACTTCATTGTGTACTGCCATCTTTGCTTCCGTTTATATATTTGTATATTTTAAGATTATATATTTTTGCGTAAATTTTTTTTTATAATTTAAAACACAGTATAATCCACTTCCTTTATTAAACATTTTTACAATCAGTTCCGTTGTATTTTCACCTGAGGATGGAGGAGGTCAACTCCGAAACATTAAACAGTGTATTATAAACAGTGTTTTAAAGTATATTAAACAGTGTTTTAAATTATTCCATATTGAAAAGGGAATTCCACGACTGAGTCTTCAATAAATTAATTGTTGTTAAGAATTAATTGTATCTCAATAGAGACGAAGATGTAAATTATTTGGAAACAGAATATGGTGGTCGTGGCGTTTACAGGATTTATGACCTGTCGTTGGTTGGGTTAAGCGATCGTTTTATGTAATATAACATTTCCCATTCCGTCCTTCTACGAACACCACGTCTGACAATTTTTTTTTTTTTTTAAGTTGTATATATGTTAACATGTTGAGAAACATTTCACATCAGTTCAATCTCCACTAGCGCCATCTGTTGAGACTAGGGGTAAGCATTAAGCAGAAAATCTCTATCAATGTAATGTGAAAGGCTATCAACATAATTATCACATATTACTAGATAACGCCTGGAGAAAACTCTCTAATTTTTATATGATTTTTAATTTTGACCAGTTTTTTTTAAACAAAATTTTGTTTGAATGTATACAAATACTTGTAGACAAATACTGGATTTTACCCATTACGGATTCACTTACCCTTTACGCCTCGACCACCATATTCTGTTTCCAAATAATTTACATCTTCGTCTCTATTGAGATACAATTAATTCTTAATGATTAATACACCTATAATGGGTGAAATCCAGTATTTGTCTACAAGTATTTGTATACGTTCAAACAAAATGTTAATTAATTGTTGATTTGCTTTGTTTCTTATTTAATGCGTATGCATATTATTCATCCGGACGATAGTGTCACCTATGGTGTGAACGCGGGCTTTACATTTCCTCGTGGACTTGCTGCTACAGCACCAGTGGATCTTCTTCCCGGCCGTCCTTTCCTTGCTGAACGTATAATCGCCCAAGATCAGACGAACCTTGTTTTGGCGAGAAGTGGTAAAGATGGCTGTAAAAAATTTATGCTTATGAATGCGTAAAATAATGAATCCACACGATAACGCATTTTTTAAAATAAAAACACTTTCGGCGATTATCTTTAACAGGATATACTTAGAGAACTTAGAGAGTACAAAGAGTCATAGCTGATACCAATAGAATTGAGAACCTTTTAAGAGTAGTGTGGGGATTTGTGGTGAGAGTTGAAAGACGGCGGAGGTTTCAGCGTTTATTGCGGATCACAAGTAATTACACTAACTGTATGATATACTCGTGATGGAGCGTGGCTGGATGTCGATGGTAGCGGGATGGAGTCCGGCGGTGAGTCGTAGAGGATGAGGGCTCGCTGGGCGGTATCGTCGAGTGGCTGGAGCGAGGAGTCGTCGGAGGTTTCTCGTACGTAGACTGGGTAGTGGAGACTCGTGTCTCTTCGAGATCGCGATACTGGCTGACGTTTAGAGTTGACTGACGTTTGGAGTGGACTGCTGTTTAGAGTGGACTGCCTTTAGCTTCGAAGCTCGGCGTCGAAGGGAGTCCGATATCCCTCGTGGCGTGGACTTATTAACGTAGACTCGCGTCTGTTAGAAGTCGTAAGAGTAACTGATCCTCTTGGGTGCTCGGAAGTACTGCTTTTATATGCTTTGCTTTCGTCATCTACGATGCCCGACCTAATGACCAAACCTGAACGAATCTAGGCCTCCGTGTCATCAAATTTGATAAGTAGGTCTTGGGTCAGCGTTTTTGTGTTTATTCGTGTCATGTATTTCTTCATGAAATATGTTTATCTGGGTTATGGATTTAACCCCGACAGTAGCATCAGCAACTAGCACATGTATCTACGATGAGAGATCTCGGGATCATCTATGAGAGTAGGCTGACTTTTCGTGCACATGTTGAGAGGATTTGTGGCACTGCGCTGAAGATGTTGGGCTTCATCGTCCGTACCGGCAGAGTTTTCAGGGATCCCAATGTGCTCAGAGTCCTATACAACGCATTGGTTCGGAGCAGACTCGAAAGTGGTTCTGTGATATGGAGTCCTCACGAGGCGAGATATTCCATTATGCTAGAGAGGGTTCAGAAAAAATTTCTGAGGTATCTCTACATGAGGGAGTATGGTAGCTATCCTTGGCTCTATCCCACGGCATTTCTTTTGGGAATGCTCGGAACCAATTCTCTACAGCTTCGAAGAGATGGACATTTAATTACCCATTTCTTTAGATTAATTAGGGGATACTTCGAGAACTCGGCCGTACTGGAGGGTGTTCGGCTTTTTGTCCCCGATAGATATCTCCGACAGCGACAGCACAGATTGTTTTACCTACCGGCTGCCAGAACCAATCTGCCTCTGGTGACACCGGTGGGAAGAGCAATTAGTCTGCTGAACGCGGTCTCCTCGGAGATCGACGTCTTTCATGTTAGTGAAAGTACGTTCAGAAGGCAAATACTCTTAATTCTGGAGAGTATCCTGTCTTCCTAATGTTGAACCATCTCTTATGCGTTTCTGGTAGTATACTATATATAATATATTATTTTACCTGTTCTCAATAGATGCCTTAAAAATAAATTTTGTAATGTCTGTTGATGAAATAAACTGATTTGATTTGATTTGATTTGATAAATTTTCTTTTGCTGTTGTATTGCGGACTCACTTACCCATTACGCCTCGACCACCATTTTCTGTTTCCAAATAATTTGCATCTTCATCTCTGTTGAGATACAATTAATTCTCAATGATTAATACATCCGTAATGGGTAAAATCCAGTATTTGTCTACAAGTATTTGTATACATTCAAACAAAATGTTAATTTAATTGTATCTCAATAGAGACGAAGACGCAAACTGGAAACTGAATATGGATGATCAAGGTGTTTACAGGACTAAGGACCTGTCATTGGTTGGGTTAAGCGCACGCTTTATGTAATTACAACATTCCCCATTCCACCATTGTTATTATGATCATGCATGATAAATTTTGGAAGTTGTATATATACTCCATATCCATACCTATCTTCACGTGTCAGTTTTAATTGGCCATCTATGTAGATTTGATTATACACTAGTCAATCTTTTTAAGATTTACCTATACAATCCACCCACTAACGCCATCTATGGAGAATGATTTTTAGCATTTTAGCAAACTGAAATCCAATCTGAAATCCTGAAAGGGTGAAAATCCAGGATTCGTGTACAAGTATAAGTATACATTCAGAAAAAAAAAATGTTAATTAATGGTTGGTTTGCTTTATTTATTATTTAATGCGTATGCTTATTATACATCCGGACAATTGTGTCCCCTATGGTGTGAACACGGGCTTTACATTTCCTCCTGGACTTGCGGCTACAGCACCAGTAGATCTTCTTCTCGGACGTCCTTTCCTTGCTGAACGTATAATTGCCCAAGATCAGACGAACCTTGTTTTGGTGAGACGGAGTAAAGATGGCTGTAAAAAAATAAAAGCTTATGAATACGTAAAATAATGAATTCACACGATAACACATTTTGAAAATAAAAACATTTTAGGGCGATTATCTTTAACAGGATATACTTAAAGAACTTATAGAGTACAAAGAGTCATAGCTGATACCAATAAAATTGAGAACCTTCTAAGAGTAGCAGAAATTTTCTTTTGTTGTTGTATTGCTATGTGTGTACGGCGGGACATCGAGGGAGAGTAGCGTAGCGTAAATGTGGTCTGGGTCCCCCTTGGTTGCAAATATACATATATTTTTTTTTAAGTCCCGCATAGACGGAGGGCGGGCCTAGGGAGTGCACGAGTGCGGCTGACGAAAGGCGCCGCTGCGCCTATAACAGCTTCAGGTAAGCGGAGGCTTACCTGAAGCTTCAGGTATGGCTCGGCCATATATAAAAAAAGTAGCAGAAATTAGAAACCTTTTTTCCATTGCAGGCAGAACCCTCAGAGATAGAATCAGAAATGAGACGAGAAGCCCCGTTTGTTTTGTTTAAGCCATAGTTGGGAAAGAAATAGAAGAAGTTTTTAAATGGATCATGTGGACCGCACAGATGATACTAGAATTGAAAAAAATATCATTCATGAAAACCCCAGCAGCAAGACAGTACCAAGAAGGTCGCCGAATAGATAGAGAGATGGCTGGACGTCATCATCCCAGGACAGATCGCCGTCACAAACAATTCATAAGACCTAAACTAAGAAGACTAGATTTCTCCGACAGCGACAGCACAGATTATTTTACCTACCGGCCACCAGAACCAATCTGCCTCTGGTGACACCGGTGGGAAGAGCAATTAGTCTGCTGAACGCGGTCTCCTCGGAGATCGACGTCTTTCATATTAGTGAATCAAATCAAATCAGTTTATTTCATCGACAGACATTACAAAATTTATTTTTAAGGCATCTATTGAGAACAGGTAAAATAATATATTATGTATAGTATACTACCAGAAACGCATGAGAGATGGTTCAACATTAGGAAGACAGGATACTCTCGAGAATTAAGTGAAGGTACGTTCAGGAGACAAATACTGTTGACTTTAGTAAGTATCTTGTCTTCCTAAAGTCGAACCATCTCTAATGCGTTCCTACTATGTTGTATTTTTATAATATTTTATCTGTATTCAATTGATGCCTTAAACATTTTCCTGTTTGTAATGTCTTTTGAGTTAATAAACTGATTTGATTTGATTTGATTTGAAGACGCTGTCTTAATAATAATAATTAGGCTTATTTATATAGTGCCGTTTTCGCGAATAACTCACCTCAAGAGCGCTTACGTACTTACTAATATCAAATTATAAATACAAACCACATATTTACCCAATATCACATACTTACCAAAAATCACAATTTTCGCAATATCACATACTTAACACATATCGCTTTTTTTTTTTTTTAAGAACCCAATTGGGTTATATAGATACATTCTTAGATCTTATTTTTTATTATGAATTATTTCAGGCATTTTTTAAATTGTGTGAGACTACTTGTGTTTTGGTAGTTTATTGTAGAGTTTCAGTCCATTGTTCAATATCCTTGATTGTCTGTCTTAGTTCGTGCATTCGGTAAGTGATATCTGTCACAGATCCTGGCCCAGTGTCTGTGTATGTCTGAATTTTTAGTTAATTTGTAGCTGCTGTCTGTTATCTCTTCCATGGTCACTCTGTATACAATTTTTAAGGTCTCAAATTTGGTTAGGTCTGATATGTCCATTTGTTTTGTTTGTCTGTATTAAATAGATGTCACATATCGCACCGTGAGTGTAAAACCGAGATAAGTGCAAATATAAATTTCATATACATATAATTCATATAAATATAATTTATATATATCATTAACACGCTATAAGAGTGGTTATGAAATTGTATATACGAGTATATAATAGTTTAAAGACATTATATTTTTATTATTTATTTTTATTTGTTATTTTATTTTATTTTATATCATTGTATTTTATATAATTTGTTTTAGAAATATTTTGTAGACGTTGGACGATCGAAAAGTGCGCGGGAGATGCCTATTGGTGGCGATGAGGTTCGCAACCCATCACACCGCGTCTCTCGCGGGGGCGAAAAGAGAAGGATGGAGTGCCGCATTGATTAAAGTGTGGTAGTCTATTCTTTCTGCCTACCCTCTCGGGGATACGGCGTGATGGTTAGTTAGTTAATTAGTTTAAATTTTGGAGATATGGGAGTTTAAAGACTTCATATTGCTTGGAAAAACTGTTTTTTTTAAAATAAACTAATGATTTTTGGTTTAGAGTAATATATCTATAAATCATTGGTTTATTAAAAAAAAAACAGTTTTTCCAAGCAATATGAAGTCTTTAAACTCCCATATCTACAAAATTTATATTTGCAGTTATCTCGGTTTTACACTAACGGTGCGATATGTACCCACACCAAATATCTCATACCATACTTACCATATATCACTAACTTACCAGATGTCACAGAATTACCTAATATCAAATTCTTACCATAAATCACATACTTATCATACATCACATATTTGACGAATAAAGGTAATAATTGAGATTATCAAAGCCCTGTTCAGCCTCCCTATGCAGCCATCAAGAGAATATAGACAATACGCAATATTGAGCCGATCCTAAGTAATCAAGTGTACCCAAATAGTCGGCCATGCGGTCCGCCGCTACGCCCTTACCCGCCACCGGAGCCTTATAAATTACCCTTAATTAATAATCCCACTCGCCCTTTATTCTAAATGTTTACATTGTGAAATTTCCACTTTGTACTTTTATAACTGGACATTGTCACTGTATATATAATTTTCTGTCTACCTAATTCAACCTGCTTTGGTTTTGCCCATGTTTTGAAGTAATGATAATAAATTGCTAACTTTAAAGCGCCGCTTTTGTGATATAATCGTCTTAAGGGAGCATTAAAACGTGTTTTAAATCTAAAAAACTAAATATGAACGCTGCATCTGATATTCGCGATCGGTTAGAAAGTATAATTGAACAAAATTACTACGAGTATATCGTCGGTTCAAAGGTAAAACTCATTAAGTGACATTTTACATTTTTTTTTGCAATTTCTGTATCAGACTTGTGAATTCTACGTCAGAAAATAATCACCAAGTGTTTTTATTAAATAATAACTGTTATTCTTTAATAAATACACTTGGCGATTGTTTTCTGACGTAGAATTCACAAGTCTGATACAGAAATTGCAAAAAAAATAATTTAAATCTCACGTAATGAGTTTTACCTTTGAACCGACGATATAAACTGTTAAATTATAAAACTATTTTTATGTATAAATTTTATATTGAAATGTGAATTGAATGTTATAAATAACTAAATTCCAGCTTATTCCCCATTTGTTTATAGTACATTAAAAACTTTTCCTTTACTATTATTATTATTATTATTAAAATTATTATTATTAAAATTATTATTATTTATTTATTTTCCCTACCTTTAATATGTTCTCCTATAAAAGGTAACAAACCGTTCTTTTAAATAACTTTAATTTGGTACCTAACTCAACTCCAGCTAGAACCTCAAAATTATATTTAAGAAATTATTCAGATTGACATAGAAACAAAAACACATTAAGGTCCGAAAAATCACGAAAATTTAACAGTTGATATTAGGTCCTTACATATGAAATTGGCGTTTTGCCGTACTGGCAACTTTGATCTCAAATATCTTCTCTTTGGTTAGGAATTCCATATTCAAATTTATACAGCTATTTACTCAAGTATTTGTGTTTCGAAAATTATAATTCATTTGTTTTTTTCTCGATTGTTTTTTTTCTTTGCGTCACTCAGTTTACAAAATGGAAAATTTGAAATATCGCGATATTTACGAGAACGAGTTCCACCGTGGCACCAGTGCTGCAGAAACGGCTCGAAGGATTAATGATGTGTATGGCAACGGTGCCGCAAAAGAAAACACAGTGCGTTTTTGGTTCCAACGTTCTCGTTCTGGAAATTTCGACCTGCAGAACAAGCCCCGTGGACGGCCGGAGACCAAAGTTGATAATGAAGAATTTAAGGCTATTGTGGAAGCGGATCCATCGTAAACCACGTCCGAGTTATTTTTTGTGAATGTATTAACTTATACTTGTATACGAATACTGGATTTCACCCACGGTGGGTGATTAATTCATGAAATTTAATTGTATCATTCTGGTCAATTCTTTGGCATATAGATAGGAGTGACATCTCCAGACGGCTTCTAACAATGCGCTAATGGCGATAGCCTTCACATTGTATTTATAAAGTAGTTCAGCTAAATGCTAAAAATTAATCTCCATAGATGGCGTTAGTGTGTGGATTATATAGATTAATCTTAAAAAGATTAACATATGTAATCAAAATCTACATAGATGGCATGTTGAAACTGACATGTGAAGTTAGGCATAGATTTGTAACATATATAAAACCTCCAAAAAATTGTCTTAGATGGTCATAAAGAAATAGGTGGAATGGGGAATGTTGTAATTACATAAAGCGTGCGCTTAACCCAACCAATGACAGGTCATAAGTCCTGTAAACACCTTGATCAACCATAGTCAGTTTCCAGTTTGCATCTTCGTCTCTATTGAGATACAATTAAAAAAAAATCTTGCTTCTTTAATTATAAATCAATAAGCTATAACCAGTTCATATAATAAGTTAAATAAAAAAATTATATATTATTTCATTTATTTATTTAATTATATTCAAAGCATTATAGAATTATTTTCCAATACACTTAGGATACAAGTTAGAGATGAACAATAATAAGAAATATCTAATATTGAATCTAATTAACTGTTAAAATTTGTAACACTTGTGACATCCCAATTTTTATTTATATATTTTTTATTTATAAATTGGGATATCACAACAGTGTTGTAAATTTTAACAGTTAATAATGTTGAAGTATCGTAGTGTTTCGGACAAAACTATGTAAAATTTTATAAAATCTAATATTAAGAATAGAATGAAAATAAAAATAAAAATTAATGGCCTAAATGTTTTAGACTTTGGTGGATAATTTTTTCGACGGTATGTATGTAGGCCTTGCAGCCTTTATCTTTGGAGGTGCATGCCCAAACCATTTTCTTGCCCTTGATTCTGTCCCTAAGAAAATAATATTTCCCCACTCTCATTGCGATCATACTGCGGTGGCGAGATCTCGAAAATTCTAGAACACACAAAATAAAAAGTGAGTAAATAAATGATACAAAAAAGTATTTTACAAAGTAACCTTTGAAAAAAGGAATTAAATCATAAATAAAAATACTAACTTACCATCACGCCGTCTCAGAACGCCGTAGGCAGAAAGAATTGACTGCCACACTTTTCTTTCCTGAAATATTTCTCTCGCTTCCTCAACATATTTACATCGCGTCATGCACGCACGTCGATTTCTCCGGCTCCTCATGTGACCGACATTCAATTTTTGATTTATTTATTATATTTTGTTGAATAGCTCTTTACATCATGACAGCATGCGTCAAATCGATGTAAAGGGATAGCTAACACAGTGATTCTCGTGACATGTGATAGGTAGCTAATCTATCGCCATTTTATTGTAACGTGAATTCTACACCAGACCAAAGACAGTGAGAAAATCACACTGCCCTCGCCGGGAATCGAACCCGGAACCTTCGGGGTGGCAGTCAATGCACTTACCACTCGGCCACGAAGGTCATCGTGTAAATATTGTAAATAGATTATTTAAAAAATACATTCATTCAAAAGAAATTAATGCAATAGAAATATTTAAGCTACACGACGACCATCGCTTAAATCCAGTAGAGAGTGGAAGTCTGCAAAGCACCGTGAAACATGCATTGCAACTTAGCAGATGGTGTACTGGAAACGGGATTCTGACTTCATTTTCCTAGCACTGCATGTATGACATATTCTTAAAGGTTTTTGCTTTATGGGATTGGGTGATATGTCCTCGGGGAAGTGAGCACACTGCTGAGGTATAATACTTAATGGGGTAGCTCTATTGGATGGTCCTCCCATTTCTAAATATTCCGAAATTGTTACCCTCTCAAAATTTTGCTCAAAATAGATAATCATAAAATAAAACAAAAAATGCATTAAAGTTTTTTATTTTTTTTTTATTGTATACGACAGGTCTTTAGAACCCTATTACAGTATACATTTTACATACAAAAATACATGTTATATTAGCAATTGGGTATGTACCAATATGTTCCTTAAAGGACGTATAGGTCTATCGACTGGAGATCTAGGGATCCCGGGCACATCCGTGCCTATCTTCATCAATGAGCACCTCTCCTTGCTTAATAAAAGATTGCACCTTACTGCGCGTCTAAGATGCAAGGAGAGGGGGTTTCGCTACACCTGGACGAGGGGGGGCACGGTATTTATAGCGACGGTTCTCCGGCGACATGTGAGGCTGAATCCATTTGGATATCATTGTCTCGCGGTACAAGTGGCCTTTCCGCAAACCTAAACATTGTTTGCGTTTATATACCCAAAGGTTCAAATTATACTAAATATGTTGAAAGTTTTCTAGCACTACTCTCCAGGCTTGTTACAGATCGACCTGACGAAGATTTTCTTATTTTGGGTGATTTCAATATGGCAGACATTCACTGGTCCCATAGCGCGAGTAACCAACCCCTTCTTCCCTCTAACTTCTCTTCCGCTTGTTCAGGAACCTTCGTCGATTACATATCCTTACTAGGTCTTCACCAGTTTAACTCAGTTAAAAACTCTCTTAATCGCACCCTTGATTTAATACTCAGTAACACATATCGTGTGTCTGGAATATCTCACTCAGCTTCTCCACTTGTACCCGAAGACTCTCATCATCCAGCCATTGATTTTATTCTATCGTCGGGATCTCTTCATTCGTTGCGCGAATCCCAACGCACTGTTTACCTTTTCAAAAAAGGAAACTACGAATTAATTAATAATTTCTTATCTGGCGTTGACTGGACCAACATCTTATCCACATCTCCTCTTAACACCACTGTGGATGTTTTTTATGACGTGTTGCACAGCTCAATCGACCAATTCGTACCTCTTAAGCACTTCAAGAACAGTGCCAATTTTCCACTTTGGTATAATACTCCTCTGATTAAACTCACAAAAGAGAAGATCAAGTATCATAAACGATTCACAAGGTACAAAAATCCTCTTGACTATTATACCTTCTCATTGCTGAGAACCCGCCAAAAACGCATGGCCAGGGAGTGCTTGTCTCAATACATTCATTCTACAGAGCTGAACATTGTGAATAATCCGAAATACTTTTGGAATTATGTTAAAAGTAAGCGTAAAAATTGTGCTAATTGTAATTGTAATTAAAAACTGTGCTAAATCGCTCTCTGAACCACTTTCCATTATATTCACTCGTTCTCTGTCTGAAGGTTGCTTTCCAGATAAATGGAAAGAAGCCTTAATAACTCCAGTTTACAAATCAGGATCCAAAAACGACACTAAAAACTATCGCTCTATCTCCATTCTATCTACCATAAGTAAGATCAATATCCTTCTCTTAAATGTATTTTGAGCGAACAACAACATGGTTTTCTCCGTAATAAATCTGTCCTATCAAATTTGATACCATTTACAGATTATGCCATATCGAACATGCACCGCGGACTCCAGACTGATGTCATATATACTGACTATGCCAAAGCTTTCGATAGAGTAAACCACAATGTACTTTTGGCTAAATTGAGTGGACTAGGAATTCACGGTGATCTCCTTAGATGGATAAACTCCTATATAAAAATCGAAGGCAAGCCGTGGTGACTGGTGACTTTAAATCAGACTTCGTGGGAATACCTTCCGGGGTTCCCCAGGGCTCCCATCTGGGACTTCTTTTCTTCATCCTGTATATACACGATATTGGCAACTGCTTTCTCCACTCCAAGCATCTCCTTTTTGCTGAGGTTTCAAACACTTCTGACTGAAGGTCTTCCTGAAGGTTTCAAACACTTCTGACTGCCATCGACTCCAGTCAGATCTTGACAGACTCTCTCATTACTGTATACTAAATAAATTATCCATAAATGCGAACAAATGTCATAAGCTTTCACTGACGCGTAAAATGAACCCTCACAAACATGTGTACTCCATCAATGGTTCTATAATATCCGATTCAGACCGCGTGAGAGATCTTGGAGTCACAATCGACCCTAAACTCACTTTCGTTAGTCATATTGATGACATGGTGGACAAATCTCTCAGAACATTGGGATTTATACTGCGCACATGCAAACCTTTCTAAAATATCACTGCCCTTAAAGTATTATTTACAACCATGGTTCGCTCACGCCTTGAATATGTATCTCCCGTTTGGTCTCCTTATTATGCGGCACATATCCAACGCATTGAAAGAGTACAAAAAATGTTTATTAAACATATTAATTTTAAAATGTGCAAGTCGTTCTCTGATTACAAATCTGCCCTAATTTTTCACTCCTTGGACTCTCTTGAAAATAGACGTACTCTTCATGATATGATGTTACTTAATAAAATAATTCACTTTAAAATTGACAATTCTGAACTTCTCAGCAAATTGTCACTCAATACCCCCATGTCTCGCACGAGACACACCGCGAGCCAAGTTTTCCACCTTCCTGTTTATCGCACAAACTACGCTCTGAGCGCGGCATTGTATCGAATCTGTGATATCTACAACAAGCATTTTGGAGACATTGACGTCTTTCATTTGAGCGAGCGAAATTTAAAAAAAAGTGATCGGAGCAACATTTCGGCGCGGATGTGACCACGATGTAACGTGATATTATAATACTCGTATATTACTTTTTATTTTATTTTATCTTAATTTTATTTTTTATTTCCAATACTAAAAGTATTTTAACTCTTAAATATTATGTATACCTTATTTTGCTTTGTTTAACTTCAATCTTGTTTCTCATTATCATTTGTTGATTGTTAACTATTATTTTATATTTGTGGTAGCATGTAATTGGCCTTATTTTAATTATTCTAAATGTTTCTTTTATATATATGTTATTGATATCGCTGTATGTTACCTATTATAAATAAATAAATAAATTTGGAGAATGTCCACATCGACTGACACCTCATTCAAGAGCACCATACCCCGGGTCATTGTATGCTGCGCCAAGACATTTGTCCTGCTATGCAGTATGCAAAACAGATCGTGTCTTCTAGCGCGAGCATACCTGTCCGGTGCATTGAGGCCACAACACTCTAAGAGGTATGGGCTATCAATGAGGTTACGGAGTATTTTAAATCCTAAGATCATCAATGTATCTTTTCTTCTTGATTCGAGACTGCGGTACTCTGTGTTAATCAATAGATCATGGTGGTGCATAAACCTCGGATATACCCCATTCATCCGCATGTAGAGGTATCTCAGAATTTTTTTCTGGATTTGTTCTAATACCTCCACACACTCCTGCTGGTATGGAGACCATACACCACTCGCGTATTCCAATTTTGATCTAACGATGCCGTTAAACATTGATGTCATCGCTTCGGGATTTCGAAACTGTTTGCAAGTTCTTAAGACAAAACCTAGAAGTTTATAGCCAGTCGATGCCAACATTAACACGTGACCAGAAAAAGGCAGCCTGGGATCAAATACGACACCGAGAATTTATACTATCATATATATCTGTGTCTCCCAAAGACATCTTAAAACCACTTTTAATTGAATATAATTTTTGCTTAACTTACGACGTTACATTGTGAAATTCATACGAATGAAAACGTCATTTTTCTAGAAGTTTTATTATATTTTATAGAAATGGCATATTCGCCATGTTAAGGCTTATCTCATGTCTGATAATATACCAGGCATTTTAATTCGTATTATTGATTTAATTTGTAGTTTTATATCACAGTTTAAAGAACAAAAAATAACCGTGGAATTTCATTGTGAATATTATAAAAAAAATAAACACCTTTTTTCCACTTTAAGTTTATTGCTCTCGACATTTTTCGAAGCTGTGAACTTCATGCGAATGAAAGCGTCTGTTTTTTTAGAAGTTTTTTTTTATATTTTATGGGAATGATATATTTCGCCATGCTAAGGCATTATCTTATGTCTGAAAATGCACCAGACGTTTTCATTCGTATTAATGATTTCATGTGGAGTTTTACATCATTATTCAAAGAACAAAAAATAGCTGTGGAATTTCACTATAAAGATTTTTTTCAAAATCAAACACCATTTTTTCCACTTTTGAGTTTATTTTTCTTGACCTTATTTATATATTTCTCGAAGACCGCTTATATCGTCCCGCGAATGATAAAGGTTCAAAATTTTCGAAACATGCCGAGAAAAATAAACTCAAGAGTTGAAAAAACAAAGTTTCATTTTATGAAAAACAGTGTCTAAAGCAATGATACTCAACCTTTTTTGTCTTCGGGCCACATACATAATATTTGTAAAACTACACGGGCCGCAACACTATACTGGTATGAAGAAAAAAATCATGAACCCCCCCCCCCCCTCCCCATTTTTTGGAAAACAATTTGAGATTTAAATTTTTTTAAACTAAAACAGAATAATAATAGTACATATCACTAATCATTATCAGCATACGGTTCCTTAAAATTTACAATAGTGAAAAAAGTAAAACTCAAAAGTAACAAGTATCAAGGCGTTTATTTCGAAATTAGTGTGATTTTTGACATCGAGATAAATTTTCTACAATTTAGACAAATCGGGTTTATAATTGCTGCATGCTACCCTCAATACGTCATTAAGGTGAGAATCAGTAAGTCGATTCCTGTATACGTTTTTTGCATATTTCATTTTGGAATATGATGATTCACAAAGATATGTTGATGCAAACAACGTGAGGAGCAGGAAAGCACAATTTTTTCTTGTATTTTTAAGGAACTAATTTCCAAAATGGATGTACTTCTTTCCCTCTCTTTTTTCTTCAAAAACAGCTTTCAGATAAGTATCGTTCATGTATCAAGATATACGAAATATAGAATGCCAGATTTTGTAAATCATGTCCCTGTTAATAAATGTGTTTAGGGCCGCAAAAAAAAGCTTGGCGGGCCGCAGGTTGAGTATGGTTGGTCTAAAGCGTAAAAAAAACTAACAATTGTAAGTTTCAACGTGATATCGAAGACGCCTACCAGGTGCAAATAATATACCAGAACAAAACTAATTTAAATTATTGTTTTGAAGAGTCTTAACTCAAATAAATAAAGATTTATATCTTAACTAAAAATTAAAACATTGCGACCTATCGTGGGTAGAACCCTTAGAGATATGATACCCAATGGACATATATGCAGATCCTGCAAAATTGATGACATAGTGAGATGGAGTAGGCAGAGAAGATAATTCTGGAGGGATCACATCGAGAGGATGGATCCAGATAGTGATGCTCGAGATTTTAGAGGGGCGTCGGTCGCTAGGACGACCACCAAAGTGAGAGAAGCCGGACGTCGTCATCAAAAGAAAAAAATAATATCCTGTATAAACAGATTGCAAGATCTACAATAAGAAGAATGATGATGGCAGTATAAATACTAACAACATCATTTCGAATGTTTTGAACATTCAAAATGTTGTATAAAAACTGGTCCAAGTTAAAAAGCATAAGCATAAGTCCTGTAAACGCCTCGACCACCATATTGTTTAAAAAAAAAAAAAAAACAATTTACGTCTTCGTCTCTATTGAGATACAATTAATCCTTAAAAAATATCATTTCAGTCACTACAGTATACATCGCTGTCTGAATGACGAATGGATTGCAACGGAATGTACTGATAGTTCGTCCCATATTTATTTTTAGATTTTTTATGTAAAGTAAACAGTACACTTTAGAAATAGAAAAATAAGGTTGTTGATTAAAATATTAAATATCACGACATGTTTCGGAGGAGACCTCCATCTAAACAATGAAAGACTTATTAAAACGCATTTAAAAATCAATACAATACAAAGGAACAAAACGTTTGAATTAAAAAAAAATAACTTGTACTAATTGCTTTAAGTACTAATGATTAATTTTTAAAAAGTTATTAATTGTTAAGAGTTGGAAGTAATAAGTAATTTTAAACAGTAATTATAAGTGATAATATAAAATTATAATTTGGAAAAAAAACATACATTTAAAAAGACATATTTTACCTAGATATTGATAACTGATTAATTTGCGTTGAAAATATTATTGGGAATGGGAGCTTGGAAGACTAAAAGTAGACGGGGTATTTTAAACAAACTAGTATCTTTAACATCATCTAAAACATCATTAATAATCAGATACCTCCATTTACTCCTTTCTCATTAAATAAAATATTATTTGAGTGGATAATGAATAACGTTATTTTTGAATATTCAAAGTGCATTACAATGGAATTCCACAGTGTTAATGCCTTAACTTTCAATGGAGTAAACAGTAAATATGAAAACACAAAGTCAATAAAAAGCAAGATTTTTAATAACACAAACAAACAAACCATCACGCCGTTTCCCCGCAGGGGTAGGCAGAGAGAATGGACCGCCACACTACTCAATCCTGGCAAACCTCTTTAGCTTCCTCTACATTCATACAACGAGTCATACACGCACGTCGATTCCTCCGTCTTCTAACATGACAAACCTTTAGAATTTGATTAATTTGGTCATGCCATGTTTTACTCGGTCTGCCTCGACTCCGTACTCTATTTACATCATACACGTATACTTTTTTAACCATTCTTTCTCCATCCATGCGTTCCATATGTTAGAACCAACGCAGCGATCCTTTCATAATTTTGTTCATAATAACTTCTTCCGCTCTACATTCCTTTCTTATATCAGCATTTGAGATTCTGTCGTATATCGTTCTACCACACATACGTCTTAGGGACCTCATCTCTACCGCATTTATTCTGCTTTCATCCATCTTCTTTTTTTTCTCCTTCTTCCTACTTCTTTCCTTCTTCTTTTTTAAAGATTTTTAATTAATATGCTTATGTTAATGATTGTGACAATTATTAGAAAACACTATCACACCGTCGATGGTGTGAAGGCGAGCTTTGCATCTTGTTGACCTGAAAGAACATTGCCAATATATTTTACAACCCACAATTGTTTGTTTTGTAAAAACGTATTTTCCCAACTTAATTGAAGTTTGGTTTAGTCGTGTCTTGAGGAATTCGGGTACTGAAATTTAATATAATATTATATTAGAAAAATATTCTACTGCAGATAAAGTCCCACTCGGTTATTACGATCACGGAAATAGCGATATCTCGGATGTAACGAAGAAACATTCTATGACAAGCAAGTTTGTGATTTTCTCCATACTTACATTTATTCACTTTTATAATTAACTCTTTATCTCTTTTGTGCATTTTTGTTTCACTTACAACTACAATATTTTCTTTTAGATTTTTAAAAATTCATGGAAGAGGTTCATTATAAATACCTGATGAATTTTTTTTTTGTATGAGAATAATTAATTTGCAAAGTCCCATAAGATGGCAGCCAGCTGCCGAAACTGGTCGAATACTTGTGTATATACTGAAACTAATCTCATGGTATTCACATAATACATATTAAAGGTCTTGGATAAAGGTCGCCTTTGATACTGTGAACCATGACATTCTGATAGAAAAGTTATCTCAAATTGGATTCACCTCTCAGTTGATGATGTTTTTCATTAGTTACCTCAAGGGGAGAAAACAATTCGTCTCATACGGAATTTTTCAATCAGAACCTTTTCTTGTATATTCTGGGTTGCCACAAGGTTCAAATTTAGGGCCACTCCTTTTCACCATCTTCATAAATGATATTGCGAAGGTGATAAACTTCTCGCGATTTCTTTTATTTGCCGATGATCTGAAATTATTTCTGGAAATTAAAAATCCTGAAGACTGTCTTCGCCTCCAGTCGGACATCAATAATATTGCTAACTAAAGTCACAGTAATCAAATGCAATTCAATGTCTCTAAATGCGTTATGCTATCATTTACTAGAGCATTGAGAACTGTATATCATAGATACACAATGAACAACCAGCAACTGGTACATGTATCTACGATGAAGGATCTCGGAATCATCTATGAGAGTAGGCTGACTTTTCGTGCACATATCCGAGAGGATTTGTTGCATTGCACTGAGGATGTTGGGGTTCATCGTCCGTACCGGAAGAGTTTTCGGGAATCCCAATGTGCTCAAAGTCCTATACAACGCATTGGTTTGGAGCAGACTCGAAAGTGGTTCTGTGATATGGAGTCCTCACGAAGCGAGATATTCCGTTATGCTGGAGAGGGTTCAGAAAAAAATTCTGAGGTATCTCTACATGAGGGAGTATGGTAGTTATCCGTGGCTCTATCCCACGGCATTTCTTCTGGGAATGCTCGGAACCAATTCTCTACAGCTTCGAAGAGATGGTCATCTAATAACCCATTTCTTCAGATTAATTAGGGGATACTTCGAGAACTCAGCCGTACTGGTGGATGTTGGTCTTTTTGTCCCCGATAGATATCTCCGACAGCGACAGCACATATTGTTTTACCTACCGGCCGCCAGAACCAATCTGCCTCTGGTGACACCGGTGGGAAGAGCAATTAGTCTGCCGAACGCGGTCTCCTCGGAGATCGACGTCTTTCATGTTAGTGAAAGTACGTTCAGGGGACAAATACTCTTGACTTTAGAAAGTATTTTGTCTTCCTAATGTCGAACCATCTCTAATGCGTTCCTGGTACTTTGTTGTATTTTTATAATATTTTACCTGTACTTAATAGATGCCTTAAACATTTTCCAGTTTGTAATCTCTATTGAGTTAAAAAACTGATTTCATTTCATTTGATTTGATATACTTGTGTACATTAGTGAATATTGACTAAATATGTATTTAATTTTTTTTTTACAAAATTTTGGAATTTTTAATTGTAATTTGTGTTATGTGACCACTCCAGATCCTTCACGTGTTCGCGTGATGGGCATTATTGTAAGCATTTAAAGATACCTATTATCTCATATAACGATCAAATTCAGTCGTTCCCGTCTTTCTTATAATAGCTAAGTTCGATAATACAATATTTAAACATAAAACAAAGAATAATTACTTTATATTGAGTCAGCGACCAATGAGCAAGGGATAAATTTTGTTCAAGAGAGTAAATACAGCCACAGCTTGGCATCATTTTGAGTTTATTGGACGAAATATTGTTTAGTGCCCTCTCAGAAGAGCTCATAAATTAGGTTTGGTACGAAACAGTTCAACAACAACATACCATCACGCCGTTTCTCTAAAAAGCTAGGTAAAAAGGATAAACTGACAGACATGACAGACCTTTAACTAACTAACTAACTAACCATCACGCCGTCTCACCGAAGGGGTAGGCAGAAATAAGAGAACGCCACACTTTTCTTTCCTGACATATTTCTCTCGATTCCTCAACATTCATACATCGTGTCATGCACGCGCTCGATTTCTCTGACTTCTCACATATTTTACTTATTCAATATTTGATTTATTCGATCGTGCCAAGTTTTCCTCGGTCTTCCTCTATTTCTGGTTCCATTTACATCGTTAACATATGATTTTTTTACAATTCTTTCTTCATTCATTCAGTCTGTTAATAACACCATCATTCGCACCGCATAAGAAGTGAATGCGGTGCGAATGATGGTGTTATGAACAGACCTTTAAAATGTTATTAATTTGGTCATGCCAAGTTTTCCTTGGTCTACTTTCGTTAAGGTAAACTTTCTTAAAAAAAAATTCTTCATCCATGCATTCCTAAATCAACGCAGTGATTCTTTTGTAATTTTGATCATTATTATTTCTTCCGCCCGTTCATGTCCAGGCAATATAAACACGAGTACTAAACATGTCGTTTCAGTCAATATAGTAGCTGTCCGAAGGACGGGCGGATTGTAATGGATTGTATTAAACTTATTGGGAACATCTCATTACAATTCAATTCAACAAAATAGTAGTGATCGCCAACGTTGAGGGGACATAACACGGCACAAGAAGAAGAAGAAGAGGAAGTACTTATGTATTAACTCATCTCACTTTTATATTTGCATTCTTCGTGTAAAGCAAACAGTAAATATGAAAATGTAAAATCAATATACAGCACAAATGAACATTAAGTTGATAATGTTAATGGTTGTGACTGTTTTTAGAAAACACAATGATGTCGTCGATGGTGTGAAGGCGAGCTGTGCATTTTGTTGACCAGGCAGAAGAACATTGCCAATACACTTTACAGCCTACAACCTGTTGTTTTCTATAAGAGTAGTTTCCCAACTTAATGAAAAATTGGTTTTTCTGTGACTTGACGAATTCAGGTGCTGAAATTTAACGTTAAATTATATTATTATATGTTCTAATGAAGATATTAAAAAATCTTTTTAAAACATTGTATTTTAACAACACAGACACAGACTTGTGTGTTGACCATGTTTCGGAACACAGACTTCCCATCTTCAGTGTATGAAATAATCAATTCATTGGTCCAGAAACATGTTTGTAAAATAAGGTGCAAATATGTGTTGTAAAGATAATTTTTTTTCAAAAAGATATTTAATTGTGAATCCGCAACAAAAAGTGATGGCGAATATGGAAGAGAGAATAATTAATTTACGAGTACTTTAGCAGAGTCAGCGACCAAGGAACAAGGGATGCATTTTGTTTAAAAAAAAAGTCATTACAACTACATCCCAGCATCTTTTTGTGATTATTGGACCAAAATTGTTTAATGCCCTTTCTGAGGAGCTCAGAAAATAAGTTTCATAAAAGAAATAACAACTCTCGTTTAATACCTGAAAACTTAGTGAACTGTGACTCTTTGGTGACAAGAATTTAGTGACATTTAAGAGAAATCCTTCAGATACTTCTCTCTCTAAAGAGGTCATAAGGAACTTTATTCATAAGGGGAGAAAGAAAAACAAAATTAAAAATATAAATTGTTCATATATATTTTAAAACGCAATTAATATTACTTCATTTTGTACAATTTACATTCAATAAAAAAAGTATAAATATATATGATATATATACCACATTGATGAATATGTATATAGTGGAAATATCATGAGAACAGGTTTAATTGTTTACTTTAAATATCCAAAAATTCCAGTTATATTGAGTTGTCCAACAACAAACCATCACGTCATTTCTCCAAAAGGGTAGGCAGAGAAAATAGACCGGCAGACATAACAGACCTTTGAAATTTTATTATTTTGATCATGCCATATTTTCCCTACAGGCTCAAGTGTACACAGAGGTCCATGGAAAGACAAATAATTGGTGTGAGCTTGCGTGACCGCATAACGAATGAAGAAATCAGACGCCGCACCAGGGCTGCTGACGTCATGGACCGAGTGGCAAAATTGAAATGGCAATTGGCTGGACACTTGGCTAGACAGGGTGGGATCAGAAGGGCACCCAGGATACTCAGTTGGAGACCATGGGCAAATAGGCGAAGTGTCGGAAAGCCAACGATGAGATGGACCGACGATATTGTCAAAAGGGTTGGAAAATCTTGGATACAAAGGGGGCAGGATAGAGACGAGTGGAGGAAATTAGAAGAAGCCTATATTCAGCAGTGGAGGGATGAAGGCTAGCAAAGAAGAAGAAGAATATATTTTCCCCGGTCATAGTCGATTCATAATCTATTTACATCATTAAAGTATACTTTCTTAACAATTCTTTCATCATCCGTGTATTCCGTGTGTCCAAATCAACGCAGTGATCCTACTTTTATTTGGTTCACAATTCGTTCATCCACCTGGTCACATAAATAAATAAAATCGTAGATAACAGTATAAGCACGAGTACTCAAAATGTCGTTTCCGTCAATATAGTCGCTGTCCAAATAAATGTCGTTTCCGTCAATATAGTCGCTGTCCAAATAAATGTCGTTTCCGTCAATATAGTCGCTGTCCAAATGACGGACGGATTGTACTGGGATGTGTTTATTGAGTACATCTCATTACAATTCAACTCAACAAAGTAGTAGTGATCGCCAATGTTAGGGGAACCGGACAGGGCACCAGAAGTACAAGAAGTAAGTATTTATTAACTCGTCTCACCTTTATTTGCATTATTCATGCAAAGCAAACAGGAAATATGTAAAATCAATATACAGCACAAATTTAAATTAAGTTATGTTAATGATTGTGACAGTTTTTAGAAAACACAATGATGTCGTCGATGGTGTGAAGGCGAGCTTTGCATCTTTTTGACCAGGCAGAAGCACATTTCCAATGCACTTTACAACCCACAGCTAACTGTTTTCGAAAGTAGTAATTTCCCAATTTAATCGAAATTTGATTTTGTCTTGACTTGACGAATTCAGGTACTGAAATTTTACATAACATTGTATTAGTAAATGTTATACTGAAGATATAAAAAAATAATTAAAACAGAATATAATTATTTGAATAACTTTTTAAAAATGCATTGATTCATACACTGAAGAAGGAAGTCTGTGTCCCAATAGATGTTTGTGAAAGGTGCAAAAAAGTGTTGTCAAAGTACAATGTTTTCAAAAAGTTATTCAAATGTGAATCTACAACACAAAGTGATGGCGAATATAAAATAGAAAATAATTACTTTACTTTGAGTCAGCGACCAAGGAACAAGTGATGCATTTTGTTAAAATCATTCTGTATAAAACTATAATCCAAACAGTAGTGACCTATGGGTGTGAGGCGTGAACAATGACAGCGAAATCCGCAGAGCGATACTTTTGAGAGAAGGGTGCTGCGCAGATTTCTGGGACCAGTGAATGGAGAGTGCGGCATAATGACGAGCAGTACTATATTTACAAAACTACCAGTCTCTCCACACAGGTCACACTAAATAGGCTGAGATGGGCCGGTCACGTGCGGAGGATGCCGTCATCGCGAACCCCAAAAAGATTGCTGGAGTGGCACAGGTGGTAGAAGACCAATTGGACAACCAAGGCTAGGATGAAGTTGGGAGAGATGGGGCGAAATTGTTACGAAGGCTTGAAGCGGAGGACAGGAGGAGTTGGAGGCTCGATATGGACTGTAGAGCCATCGAGAAGATAATACAGCCACAGCCAGCATTATTTTGAGATTATTGGACAAAGATGGCATAATGCCCTCCCAGAGGAGCTCAGAAATCAAGTTTCGTAAAAAATATGAACTCTCAATTAAAATCCTAAAAACTTATTGAACTGTGACTTTTTGGTGACAAAAACTAGTGACATTTAAAAGATATCTTCCCGATATTCCTCTTCTGAGCGCAAGGAACTTTCTTCATAAGTAGATTAAGAGATACGAAAAAAAAATTGTATTTTGAAATGTCACTTAATATAAGTTCGTTTGGTACAATGTACACGGAATAAAAATTACAAAAAAAAAAAATTATACCATATAGAGTATACTCGTATACTCGTATGTGGAAATATTATGAGAACAGGTTTTATTTAAGTAAACTCTTAATTAGCATAAATCCATCAAAATAGTCACGACGTTTCTTCGAAAGGGTAACCAGAGTGAATCGACTGACAAACATGACAGACTATTCACTCTAAATGACGGACGGATTGTAACGTTATGTACTTATTTAGTATATACATCCCGTTACAATCCAATTCAACAAAATAGTATGATCGCCAACGTTAGGGGGACCTGAGACGGCACCAGAAGAAGAAAAAGTACTTATTTATTAACTCGTTTCATATTTGCTGTACGGGACAGAAAGTGCTCTGCCCCGAGACAATAATAATTTATTTAGGTACCGACTGCTGCTTGCCTCACGAGATGTTGCGTCGTCCGGAAAACAGCGTGATGATACACTGGGTAGTGTAAATAGATGCGGAGTCTGGGGAAGGGGGGGCCAAGGTCTAAAATGAAGCGATGTTTTGTAGTAGCGGGCGACGGTCGCAGGATGATACGTGTAAGGGCGAGTCTTGAAAAAGACTTTCAGTGCGCAAGCGTGGTGAGTGTTTGTCGGATGTCGGATAATACCTGGTTTGCACCGAGAGTCGGCACTGCTTTTATCTCCCGCGGTCGTCTTGGGCAGCCGTCTAGCCGGACGGAGGCTGCGCCGATGGACGGCCCGCGGGAATATTGTGCAACTCTCAGTGCTCGCGTCTTGGCTTGCGCACTTCTCGTCTTTCTTGCCTCGCCCCGTCGCCGCCTGACGCCTGCGACCGTCTTATTTATTCAATTTACATAAGACATACATTTATTAAGCTTTTGATATTAATTACTTGAGTTTCGGACATATGGGGCGGAAGTAACATAGGTTCGTAGGCCTGTGGCCGGAGCGATCGAAAATCCGCGGCCATCACTGCGACTGAGAAGATCTCGGGCTCGGAACCTCGAGATCTTCCGTCTCGCTCGGCTTGCTCTGTGCACCGGCTTGCTCTACGAGCGCATGTACTCTTTCCCCATAGGCATCTCATAATAGTTTTTAATCTCTCTTTATTTTAAACAATGTCTTAATGCTAAAATCGGCGGCGGGCATCGAATGCCCGCGAGCTGTCCGCTACATTTTATTTCTACGTGTAAAGCAAACAGTAACTAACAAACTAACTAACCATCACGCCGTCTCCCCGAAAAGGTAGGCAGAAAGAATGGACTGTCACACTTTTAAATAGTAAATATGAAAATTAAAAATACGTATGGCTATGTTAATGATTGTGACAGTTTTTAGAAAACACTATCACACTGTCGATGGTGTGAAGGCGAGCTTTGCATTTTACTGACCTGGGAGACAAACATTGCCAATGCACCTTATTACCCGAGAGTGCTTGTTTTCTAAAGTAGTAGTTTCCCAACTTAATCGCAATTTTATTTTTCTGTGACTTGACGAATTCAGGTACTGAAATTTAACATAATATTATATTATTAAAATGTTCTACTGGAGACATTTAAACAAAAAAAATTAAAAATTAATTGTATCGCAATAGAGACGAAGATATAAATTATTTGGAAACAGAATATGGTGGTCGAGGCGTTTACAAGACTTAAGACGTATCATTGGTTGGGTTAAGCGATTGCTTTATGTAATACAAATACCCCGTTCCGCCCTTATTACGACCACCACGTCTAACAACTATTTTTGGAAGATGTATATATGCTACTATGTTGAGAAAAACTTCACATATTTTAGTTCAATCTACAATAGCGCCATCTATTAAGATTAGGTGTAAGCATCAAGCAGAAAATCTATCTAGAAAATCTAAATATTCTGTTTCCAAATAATTTACACCTTCGTCTCTATTGATATACAATTAATATTTAATGATTAACCCGTAATGGGTAAAATCCAGTATTTGTGTACAAGTATTTGTATACATTCAAAAAAAAATGTTTAAAAATTAACTTTACTTAGAGTCAGAGACCATGGAACAAGGGATGCATTTTGTAAAAAAAAAAAAGTAAATACAGCCACAGCTCAGTATTTTTATGAATTTATTGGTCAAAAAAATGTAATGCCCTCCCAGAAGAGCTCAAAAATCAAGTTTAGCACAAGAAATATAAACTCATCTAAAAATCGAAAACTTAGTGAACGATTCCTTGGTGACAAGAATTTAGTGACATTTAAGACACACCCTCCAGATACTCCTCTCCTTAGCACAAGCATTTTCTTCATAAGGAGAGTAAGAGAAACGAAAATAAATTATTTGTTCATTTATATTTAGAAATTAATTTATTTCTCTTTTTCTTTTATATATACTTTGTATATACAACACTTATGTTAAAAAAATAAAATTACATAGACATGTTTCGGACAACCAGTCTTTCTTCAGTGATACATATTATAAAAGGCGGGCCACACTGATTGAAACAAATTCTCCACAGGGGTGACCTTGGTGGAGAGCTGTGGAGCCCGCGGTTGGTGTAGCGTCCACACTTGTGTTGGTTTAAAACAAGCTCTCCACACGTGGAATGCGTGTTTAAACGCTCGTCCGTCCACAAAGTTTGTTGAAGGTCAAACGAATTTTGGTTTCAAACAAGTGTCTACACAGTTTTAAACCGCCGGTGGAGACCGATGTGGAGAGCTTGTTTAAAACAGTGTGGCCCGCCTTTCAATAACATAGAATAATTACTTTACCCTAAGTCAACGACCAAAGAGTAAAGGATGTATTTTGTTAAAAAAATAAATTAAAATAAAAATAAATAAATAAATTTTTAAAAAGTAAATACAGGTACAGCTCGGCATCATTTTGAGCTTATTGGCCAAAAACTGTTTAATGCTTTCCCAGAAGAGCTCAAAAATCAAGTTTCGTACAAGACATATAAACTCCCAATTTAAAACCTGAAAATTTAGCGAAGGACTCCTCAGTGACAAGAATTTTGTGACATTTGAGATACATCCTCCGGAGCAAAAGGAACTTTACACCTCTCTTTAGCATAAGGAACTTTCTGCATAAGGAGAGTAAGAGAAACGAAAATAAATATTTTTTTCTCGTATATTTTGAAATGTAACTTAATATTAATTTATTTTGTACATTATGTAACTTAATGTAACTTAATATTAATTTATAATTGATATGTTAATGTTAATGATTGTGACAGTTTTTAGAAAACACGACGATATCGTCGATGGTGTGAAGGCGAGCTTTGCATTTTATTGACCTGGCAGAAGAACATTGCCAATACACTTTACAGCCAGCAATAGTTTGTTTTGTAAAAGAGTAGTTTCCCAACTTAATCGAAATTTGGTTAAATCTTGACTTGACGAATTCAGGTACTGAAATTTAACATAGTCTTAAATTAGTCGAAATGGGTAAACTTCCTTAAATATCATGAGAACAGGTTATATTTTTTGTGAATGTATACTTATACTTGTATACGAATACTGGATTTCACCCACCGTGGGTTATTAATAAACATAAATCTCCATAGAAGGCGTTAGTATGTAGATTATATATAGAGTAATCTTAAAAAGATTAACATATGTAATCAAAATCTTCATAGATGGCACATTGAAACTGACATGTGAAATCTGGCATAGGACTTTAACATATATACAACTTCCAAAAATTTGTCATACATGGTCATAAAGAAAGGTGGAATGGGGAATGTTGTAATTACATAAAGCGTGCGCTTAACCCAACCAATGACAGGTCATAAGTCCTGTAAACACCTTGATCAACCATATTCAGTTTCCAATTTGCATCTTCGTCTCTATTGAGATACAATTAAATCAAGAACAGGTTATATTAAAGTTATCTTTAATTTTCTATAACATTCTAGGTATGGGGAACAGTCCAACAACAACAATAAACCAACACGTCGTTTTCCGAAAGGGAAGGCATAGAGAATGGACCGCCACACACACTGCACTATTCTGACACACCTAGATAGCTTCCTCCACATTTATACAGCGAGTCATAGACGAACGTCGTATCTTCTAACATCTCTAGCATGGCAGACGTTTAAAAATTTATTAATTTAGTCATGGCATGTTTCCCCCGGTATTCCTCGACTCCGTATACTGTGGATTTTGAGTAAACCTTAACGTACAATTTATAAATTCATAAAAAAAATTTAAAATTAATAAACTTTAGAATAATTAGCGAAAAATTTTCCTTTTACGCACTAGCAAAAAAACTGACCGTGTGTGCAGTCTTTCGTAATTTCTTAAATTTCACGTCACTATCCTCATACTTAATATGATTGTATAGAGGCGTATTTAACCTATGCACTTAACCGCGGTATGGTTATTATAATTGATAGAAACTAGTTTTTCTTGGACCTAAGCTTCATCCCTCCTCAAAAAGGAACAGGCAGAGAAGAGGAAGAGAGTGCCGGTGGGAACTGATGATTGGGGATGCGATTGACGCTCTTTCGCTTCCATCGCCGTGTCTAGGGTATGTCTTGCCTGCCTTCGAGGCTTCAGCGGCTCTTAGGTCCTCGTAAGGAAAGCTTACCAAAAGGCAGATCCAGCGATGTCGTCAGTTGGTGAAAAAAGACAAGTAGGAATTCGTAAATAAAAACGTTGTTTGTCAATGTTCAACCAATATAAATTTATTTTCACGTCGAATGAAAATATAAAAAGTGAATACGGTGCAAATGAAAATGTTATGAACAAAATAATTAAAGTATTATTAAGATGGTTTAGACACATGGAAATAATGAATGAAGAAATAATGGTAGAAAAACTATATATTAACGATGTAAATGGAAGTAGAAATAGAGGAAGATTGAGGAAAACCTGCCACGGTGAAATAAATAAAATATTGAATAGCAGCCGCGCGGGGAGTCGGAGAAATCAATGTGCGTGCATGAGACGGTGTATGAATGATGAGGAAGTGAGAGAAGTATGTCAGGAAAAAAGAGTGCGGCAGTCCATTATTTTTAAGTCTATCCCTTTTGGGAGACAGCGTGGTAGTTGTTTAGGTATATAAATTTATTTATATACCTAAATAACGTGTCGTGTCACGCGCGTGCATGACACGATGTTTGAATGTTGAGGAATCGAGAGAAATATGTCAGGAAAGAAAAGTGGGGCAGTCCATTCTTTCTGCCTACCCCTTCGGGGAGACAGCGTGATGGTTAGTTAGTTAAATTTATTTAAAAATAAAGACTTACCCTAGGCATGAGTATCCTTAAGGTGGCCACCTAATTACAGATTAATTAAGCTTAAAGAACACTAACTATAATCTTCAACGAGGTATTGCTTAGCGCGGCTCCAGCCAAGGGGTGAACCTCCCAAGGCTCAAGAGCGGAAACGGCAGCTAAGGGTGGCACCATCATAAATATAGTGGTGAAACGGCCATAGCTCTCTTCCTACTCTCCGAGGCTCTCGGCTTCCCGAGACGGGGGCGGTGGTCGGTCCTATCTTCTTGTGGGGCCGTTATGACGCACAAACTTTACGCGCGCTTTTGCGTTGCCCCGAAAGTTTTTGTTTAATTTTTAATTCTTAATTTTTTTTTTTAATGTTCACCCCTTTTTACCTTTTAGGCCTCTCGCGGAATATTATATCGCGAGGCGGTAACACAACTACACTTCACTTCACTTATAATTTTTATCTTTTTATTTTGTTAATTGCTACGTGTCATCTTGACCGGCAACGCCCAACCACTGTCGTACTATTCATTCACGAACTTGCATTGTGAACGGAGGGGTGCGAAGGGAACGGTCTCTGGGTTAGATATTTTTATGGCATAGCACGAGATGTGTGCCTTCTAGGAAGTTATACCTAGACCGGCCGTTGCGGAAGATTTTGTGTCATTTCAGACAATAATGAGCGAAAATATATTTGAACAATGTTTATTACTTTGTAAACAAAACTAACTTTACTGAAAATTAAAATTAAAAAATGAACATGTTTCGGATACATAAGCCAAACAAAATAAATATTTAAACAAATTTTTCATGAATGTGGTCTGTTTTGACAGATATTAAAATATTTTAACAGGTCAGTTATAAAAAAAACAATAATTATAATTATAAAAAAAACAATATAATGTCCAAGCGAAACTAGTTGTCATCAATTGTAATAACGATGCCGTGGTTAAAAACAAAGTGTTTTATAATTTTACATCTACATCGTATAAGATTAAAATGTCTATCCACAATCTCTTTGGGACTCAGAATAAAATATTTTTTGTTGAATAAAATACCTGGATTACATTCAAAATTAAGTTTATTTGTAATTAATCATTATATAAAAATATCTGCTCGAAGTTACACATGAATCACTTTTTATTATCGTCATTCATTAAATTAAACGCCCCGGAAATCATATTGTCATCTTTAAGCACCCATAATAATAATAATAATAATAAATTATAGAGCGCCATTTTTATGAATCACTCATCTCAAGGGCGCTGTAGAAGATGCAAAATGGCTTTCATAAACTAGTTTTAAAATTGTTTTCTTTTTTCTTATTCTATGGGATAACGAAAGAGGTATTTGGGTTGGTTTTGCTTCTGTTTCATTGGAAATTCAACAAATTAAAACAGTTAAATGACATTTATTGTAAAATAGTTAACTTTTACTGTAGAATACAGCTCGGTTGGTCTGCATTCGGAAGGCTGGGCAACATCTTCATGTCTGTGTTACCTGTGATGACATATGGAAGACATGGACGTTAACTAAAGGAGCAATGCACAAAATCAAAGTTACATAACGGGCCACGGAAACATCCATGTTGGATATCTCGCTTAGATACCATATACCCAACGTGGAGATTAGAAGACGCACCAGGGTCACAGATCTAAGGATGCGCATTGCGAGGATGAAGTGGCAGTGAGCTGGTCATGTGTGTCGACGGGATGCTGGAAGATGGAGCCAGAGGGTTACTAAATGGAGGCCAAGGTTGGGCCGAAGAAGTGTAGGGAGACAGCCAACCAGGTGGAGCGATGATATTGTGCGGACGACGGGAAGGGCCCGGAGAACACTGGCGAGAGACCGTGAGAAATGACGTGGGGGTGGAGAGGCTTATGTCTAGCAGTGGATGGAGACAAGCTGACGAAGAGTTGACTTTTTGTTTCTTGAACAATGATTTAAAACTCCATATTAAATAATTAATACGAATGAAAAATTCTGTCTCATCCTATTCAAGTCTCATCACATTTTATGAGAATCACATGTTTCGCCTAACATGCTAAAAAATGCATGACGCGGGATTTTAACCAGAGACCAGCCGGCCAGTGAAATAGAGAAGACAAGCTATCTGCTAATTCACCTAGCTATTAATACTAGGGGCAAAATTTCTAATATATAAGCAACGGTAAAAAGTTTAAAGCTTTTTTCGAGATTTTGGCTTGGTATTACGCTTTCTTATTTTGACTATGGTACTACGGTCCTACAAAATTTCACCCCGAAGTCAATTTCATATGTCACGCCCTTCCATTGTAAATTATTTTATTTTTAAATAGTCCATTATTTTGGCCGAAACACTATGATACCTCAACATTTTAAACTGCTTAATTAAATAACTTTGTTTTATATATCACAATTGTATTTTATTTTATGCGACAGCTGTTTCAAGTCGTACAATTGTATTTTATTTTACGCGACAGCTGTTTCCAAAAATTATATCCAAGAAATTATTCAAATTGACATAGGAACAAATACACATAAAGGTTCGAAAAATCACGAAAATTTGATATTTGATATATTATTGTATCACCTGATGATATCAACATAGGTTGACGAAACAGCTGTCCCGTGAAATAAAATACAATTGTGATGCATAAAAAAAAGTTATTTAATTTAACAGTTTATTTAATTTTAATTTTTTAGAAGTCCGTTCTCCGTTGTAGTGACTCATGCAAGTAGTAAACATTTCAATATGTCGATTTATTTCCCTGTTGACTGATATCTTTGAGATGCATTGCTGAAAGTGGGATTTTCTTGTTGATCTGATTTAAATAATCGAGTGGTTTGCATTTTGTTTATCAAAGATTTAACGTAAGATTCACCAATGCAAAGTGTATTTAAGAAAAAAATCTTGCAAACTCTTACGTCTATGCCGTTGTTTTTAAAATTATAAATAACTGTTTTGTTTCTTCTTTTATTGCCATCTACTGATCTCGATCGTTTTACAGATTCAATGTTGAGACAAGAAACAACAAATTGGTTTTTCTCATCCCAAGAAATATTTTGTAACCAAAATTCATCAAAAATAGACTGACGCATTTCTTCACTAAACATTGTTTTGCATTTGTAACGACATTTGTCAGAACACGATGCTTTCAATTTTCTCGGGTTAACGTTTTTTCCCGTTGAGGATATATACTGTTTTCCACTAGCTCGCTGAGCTTTTCGTATATTTTTTTTCCACAAGTCGGTGTTCCTTTTATTTTTTCTGATTTTCACCGCATCGGTTGATTGGTCATATTCACTGTCGGTATCTGAATAACTTGATGCTTTTTTCATATTTGGTGGTAGCGGATTGACTTGATAAACTTGGGACAAGGCAGATGTTTTAATTCCAGATGATGACGTTGAAAAATCAGGAGTGTATTTAGATTCTTCGACTTCTACCTCTGTTTTAATGATGTAGGTAAAATCTAGAACAGATATAATATATCAGTATTGTCCATAATAATATATAGTTGTTATAAAGTACATGATATAAAGATGTCGAACATCGTGGCAGAGTTGTAAGCGCTCTGACATCCTTACCGAAGGTCCCGGGATTCCCGGCGATGGCAAAACTGTTCAATCAATCATTAACAAATATTTGACTGACGTTTTCATCAGTATTAAAATACTATTTGTTTTCTATAAGGTTTATTATATTTTATGGGAATGGCGTGTTTACATTGTATTAAAAATATTTAACACGAAGCAGGTTTTTATCTAACTTCGCCACCTCCTCAAATGAGCAAGCAGAGAGGGTGAATCGCAACACTATTACATTTTGGCATACTTATTTACTTTCGTTTACATTGTATTTGTTCTGGTGTAGAATTCACATGACAATAAAATGGCGATAGATTGGCTACCTATCACATGTCATAAGAAAAAAAATAATAACTAACTAACCATCACGCCGTCTCCCCGAAGGGGTAGGCAGAAAGAATGGACTGCCACACTTTTCTTTCCTGACATATTTCTCTCGAGTCCTCAACATTCATACATCGTGTCATGCACGCGCGTCGATTTCTCTGACTCCTCATATGGCCGATATTCAATATTTGATTTATTTGATCGTGCCACGTTTTCCTCGGTCTTCCGCTATTTCTGGTTCCATTTACATCGTTAACATATAATTTTTATGCCATTCTTTCTTCAATCATTCTTTCCATATGTCCAAACCATCTTAATGATCCTTTCATTATTTTGCTCATAACACCATCATTTGCACTGCATTCACTTCTTATATTTTCATTCGACACTCATTATTTTCATCATACACAGAGTATCTACACATTCGTCTAAGATATCTCATTTCTACTGCATTTATTCTCCTTTCATCCTTCTTTTGCCAATTCCATGCTTCGCTTCCATACATAATGTCATAAGAATCATCAATGTAATAGCTAAAAATAATATGTACACAGTAATTGGGTTCAAACGACCTGTTGTATACAAGAAAAAATAAATAAATAAAAGATTATAGATATTTTGTGTTACTTGAACAATTTTTTATCAACTTTATTTATTTTATTGAAAGCTTAGGCATTAGCACTGTGGAATTACATATTAATACACTTTGGAAATTGAAAATAATGTTATTTATAATCCACAAAAAATTTAAAAACACGACATGTTACGGAATATACCTCCATACCAATTTTTTTTTGTGGATTATAAACAACGTTATTTTCAATTTCCAAAGTGTATCTTTATTTATTGCTTCTTGAATAATATTAATACTACTAAACTAACTAACTAACTAACCATCACACCGTCTCTCCGAAGGGGCAGAAAGAATGGACTGCCAAACTTTTCTTTCCTGACATATTTTTCTCGCTTCCTCAACATTCATACATCGTGTCATGCACGCGCGTCGATTTCTCTGACTCCTAACATCGCCGACGTTCAATATTTGATTTATTTGATCGTGCCACGTTTTCCTCAAATACTAAACAGTAATAAACTTGCAAAATTCAATTTATAAAATATGACATAGAATGTGTTGTATTTCGAGAAGCCGTGGAAGACCGAGGAAAGCATGGCATTACCAAATTAATCAAATATTGAAAGGCGGCTACATAAAAAAGTCGGAAAAATCGACGAGCACGCATGTTACGATGTATGAATGTGGAGGAATCTAGAGAGGTATATCAGGGCAGAACGATAGGAGGTCCATCCTCTCTGCCTACCCCTCCGGAGAAAAGGTTAGTGAGTTAGTTGTGTTTTGTATTTAACACAAGAATTGCAGATTCCGTCAATTTGACCGAATCAACATTCAAGCTTAAAAGTACTTAATCAATACAAACGGGAATAGCATATTTCTACTTGCTCAGGTACTAGCATCGAACGCATTTTATTTCAGATATTTGATAATGCCTTAGCAAGGCGAAACATATCATTCCCATACAGTATTTTTTTTAAATCTAGAAAACAGACGTATTCATTTATATTAGGATTAAACATGTTGGGAATATGGTTTTATAAACTCAAGGCGTTTAACAAATAACACTGTGACATTCCATAATTAAAATGTTTATGAATTAAAACACTGTTTTTTCCACATTGACAGTAAACAGTATGCAACATTTCAACCCAAGCTCATGTCAGCTTCCTTATTAATTATAATTAATTTATGGTGGGTTTTTAGCTAAAATATAAAATAAAACTAACTTTCGATTGCAAAATGTTTATTCAAACTGAAATTATTACACACACCTAGAAAACATATATTTGTATTTTTTATTTGATGAAATTTGAGAATAGGAATCAAACCGATCTACTACATTTATAATGTGTAACCTTGATAAACATTGTTTATTTTGACACGCAAGCTTTCTAAGCATTCTTACTGATTTTTTTTTTACATTACGCGAGTATACAGAAAACAAATATTTTCATAAAATTTGCAAAATCTTTTAGCTGATAAGTCAGTTTGGAATTTGCCTTTAAGTCTTGGGTGCGTAAATTCATAAAAAAAATCATTGTATTTAAGTTAAAACCGACACGTATAGACGTTAGAGACGTTATAAATAAATCCACCCAAAGACAAAGTGTAAATAAATAATAATTTACTTTATTTAAGTTAAAAGCTACGCGCCTTCTTTCTTCTTCATGGTTTCAATCCTGAGGATTGGTCTACAACAAGCTTCATTCGATTCCTCTACTTAGTGCTATCTCCAGCCAGTCTCTTCATCTCTGTATAGCTGCCACAGCGCATGTAATTAATCACTCCATATAGGCGTCCCTTGCGGCCTCTGCAATTCCTGTCCTCAACCATTCCCTCCACGATAGTACATAATAAGCAATACTGCCCCTTGGTGGGTGTGTTCTGATCTACTTTTATGTTTATAATGTGTCTTTTATAAATACTGTTTTTTTTTTTATTCATTTCTGCTCTTTCTAAAACCTGTCCTCCATCCATCCCATCCCAATTTATTCATTCTTACTTAACATTTTCCCGCCTCCCTCATACACTATCTTCTTCCTGTTTTAAAATTTAGTTTGTTATATATTTGTCCGATTGTGTATTGTGTATTAATGTGTGTTTTATATAATTTTAATGTGTTTTTTACTAATTTAAGGTGTGCTTTATATAATATTTACTTCTGATTTTATTTAATAATAAAGAGATGTGAGGCCGCGCGGGAGATATATAAGGTTAAAAGAATATATTAAATGTGGTCTGTCACCCTTTTGATTGATGACAAGAAAAGGCTAAATTAAATTAATGTAAGTCCCGGATGGACAAGGAACAGGCCTAGATAGTGCAGCGAGACTGACGAAAGGGCGTCGCTGCGTCCTATAACAGTCTCGGGTGGTGGTGGGAACCTTATATATAGTACATAATAAGCAGGCTCGGGTGCTTGATGTTATGGCCTATCTAGTTTGCTCGTTGCTGAGCAATCCTTTTGAGTATTTGGCTCGTTTCTCCGGCCCTTCTCATAACCTCTCTGTTTTATATATGTTCCGACCAATGGACCCCCATCATGCGTCTGTAACACCACATTTCAAAGGCAGCTAGACGTCTGTACTCACTCCGGCTAATGGTCCATGCCCTACAGCAGCACAATCCAGACAAAAGTCTTGATCAGATTTTTTCTGATACTCCTAGTATTCTTATTTGATTCAAGTATCTTTATCTTCAGCAAAAGCGATGCACCTACATTACTTTAGATAAAAGCGACAGGCTGTAATAAACGCATAAATCCACCTGCAGACAAAGTATTATTAAGATACTTTACTTTTAAGTTTTTTGCAGGAACAGTTTCAATGATTGTGCTCGATAAAGGAGTAAACGATGACATTTTCCACGGTGTGCAGGCGAGCTTTACACTTGAACATTTGATAACTAGCACATCTCCAATGTTCCTTGCTACCCCTGCTCTGATGTTTAGTAAACGAGTATTTTCCCATCTTTATCAAGGGCTGCTTCAGTCTTGTTTCTGCAAACTGCGGTGCTGGAATATTAACAACGAACGGTCAATAAAATCGCATGAAAAGTATTAAATTACTCATACGAATAAAAACGTCTGTTTTCTAGAAGTTTTATTATATATTTTGGGAATGATATTTAAAAATGCCTGGTACAAATTTGTAGCAAGGGTGAGCATATACTCGTAGATATTACAAATACTCTCCTCCAGGATTATCACGTTTAGGCACAGGTAAAACAGTATAGTCATAAAATACAAAGTCCCCTTTAATAATTAAAATACTATTTTTCCTACATAGCACGAATGATATAGTCTGTTTTGTAAAAACTTTATTTTATTTTGTGGGAAAGACATGTTTTGATTTGTTAAGCGTTATCAAATATTATTTAATAATGTTGTTGTTTGATTAACAAGTTAAAATGTGTCAATCTCATAAAATATAATAAAACTTCTAGAAAACTGACGTTTTCATTTGTATTAATTATTTATTGTAATATTGAGTTTTACGTAATTGTTTGAGAAACAATACAGATGTATTAAACTGAATTGGAAATGGGCCGGCTTTATAGTGACAACAAAAGATGATCAGTGGACCAGTCGCACACTGGAATCACGACCAAAAGCCGGCTACAAAAATCCACACCACATTCAAGATGGTGGTTCAATGACATAAAAATTTGCAGGATGTCAATGGTACAGAGTAGCGAGGGATAGAGAATTGTAAAAGTCAGAAATGGAGGCCTATGTCCAACACTGAAAGACTAAAGGTTGAAACTAAACATTCATCCCATTAAAAACTTAAGTTGTGGCATCATTAATCTTTCCCTTAGTATGCTATTAATTTCACACTTTACGCTGCTGTGTAATTATTACACATTTCGAAATAAATGTTTGAAATATGCATTTTTTATAGAATATTACTTCAACTGGCAACAATTGAAGTCAAAAGAGAATTTGTTTGAATATAATTGCTAGTAAACGACGTTTAACCAACCATTTAAAACCATTTAGCGAGATATTCACTCATAACAAGCGCCTACGACCGACTTAAGCTTTCGTCAAAACATCTGGACCATTATATGAAATAAAATACACTTGAGTATTTCCGTCTTTCTCACGCTCTGAATATTATAATAATCATAGTGTAACGTAATAAGAAAGTACAGTAGTGTGATTCTAAACCAGATAATCAATTATCGTTCTCATCCTCGCGAATACATAAGCGAGAGTGACGCGTATAGAGTAAGCTAGACGATAGTCACGTGAGACACGTTTGAATGTATGAGTGTACTATCCCCAATTTTCGAGCAAAAGGCGCAGGACCGAGGAACATGGCTAAAAATCATCAAGGAGGCTAAAAGCCTTCAAGAGTTGTATGGCCATAGGAAATAAGTAATCATAGTATTTAAAATTTCATTGCAAGAAATATTTATGTTGAACAATACAATAATTTTTTTTTAAGAAGTGATAGTTTAAATTGTCATTTTTATGCTACATTTGAACTTATGTCTAACTCTGACACAATTTCCTATTTATTTATGATATTTATAATAACTGATGATGTTTATAATATAATACTTGTGTGTGACCTATCATGACATATGGGATCGAGTGCAGGGCGGACACCACAATCACAAAAACGCGCTCAGAGTGTCAGAAACGAAGACGCTCAGATATATATCTGGCAAGACACTGCAAGAGGGGATAAGGAATACACGGATAAGGGAGATATGCGAGGTCGAGGATGTTGTTAGGTGGGGAAGGTAAAGGAGAAGATACTGGTATACACACGTGAGGAGAATGGATGCATCCAGACTCCCTTACGTTGTGTTACACGGCCAGCCCCATGGTAGACGACCCCCGGGCAGACCATCAAAGAGATGGATCGACAGCTGGGAGTCGACTTTGCAGGAGGCCAATTCCTCTTAAGAAAATGATAATAAATGGACATATAAATAATACTCACGCATACAAAATTGGAGGAGTTTGTGTTGTCGTAACATATTTGTTATTTGTTAGCATTTGTCTGTGTAAAGTATATTTTCTTTTTATTCACTTGAAATATCACATTTTGGATCAATAAACAACTTTACAAATAATGAATAAATTAAGGCGCCCGACTCCCCCCTTGTATATAACATATCGTTTGAACCCAATTACTGTATCCAATTTATTTGAGCTATTATATTGATTCTCATGACATGTGATAGGTAGCCAATCTGTCGCCATTTTATTGTCCCGTGAATTCTACACCAAACCAAAGACAGTGTGACGATCACACTGCCATCGCCGGGAATAGAACCCGGGATCTTCGGTATGAAAGTCAGAGCTCTTACCACTCTGCCACGAAGGTCAACAACACGTGTGTGATCTTTGCATATTAAGGATTAAAAAAAATAAAAACATACTTAGTATTCAAATAATTTTATTAATAATTTACAAAAATATGTAATATATGTTTATGTTTTAAACTTATGCTTATAATTGATCGGTGAAAACAGCTGAAGTTTAATAAAAATATAAAATCATTTATAAGAACTATAATGTATTTAAAAATAATCTTAACAATAATAAGAAAAATGTAATATTTTAATCAACAACTTCAAAATCGTAATCCTTATTAACTAAAAGCCGTGCCACACTGTTTTAAACAAGCTCTCCACATCGGTCTCCACCGGCAGTTTAAAACTGTGTAGACACTTGTTTGAAACCAAAATTCGTTTGACCTTCAACAAACTTTGTGGACGAACGCGCCTAGTATGCGTGTGGATCCACCGTTTAAACACGCATTCCACATGTGGAGAGCTTGTTTACAACAGTATGTGGACGCTACACCAACCGTGGGCTCCACAGCTTTCCACCAAGGTCACCCCTATGGAGAGCTTGATTGGAACAGTGTGGCACGGCCTGAAACCATATATTTTTTTTCAATACACAGAAAAAACACAAGGGGATTGCGTTAATGCATCAAGAACGTCAAATAAGTCCAGTCTCTCTTTCACAGTGCGTGAAATGGTTGTGGGTGTCTATATTATTAGTCCGTGCGGCAGTGGTTCCCAAATTGGGCTTAAGTCCCCCCTATCGTATGATGTATATCGTGTAGGGGGCGTTTTATGAATAAAATGATTTTGGTGGACGATTCAAAAAGTTTATAACAGATTTCAAAGTGCCGATACTGGCCACTTAAAAGATGAATAACAACAACAACGAACCATCACGCCGTTTCTCCGGAAGAGAGAATGGAACCCCAGAATACTCTTGCCTAAGACACTTTTCCAGTTTCCTCAATATTCATACAGCGAGTTATAAACGCACGTCAATATTTCCGACTTCTTACATGGGCCGATCTTTAAATTTTGATTAATTTGATCATGTTATACAAAAATATCCTCGGTTATCCAGACTTCGTACTCCGTTCACTTACGTATACAATCTTAACCATGATTTATTCATCCATGCGTTCCATATGTCCAAACCAAAGCAGTTATTCAAAATACTTTCTTCCACTCTTCATACCTTCACGACTTAAACAGAAAGATGATAAAAAAAGCAAAAAGTTGTTAATATCAGGGTCAACAGTTAAAAAAACTAATTAACTAACTAACCATCACGCCGTCTCCCCGAAGGGATAGGCAGAAAGAATGGACTGCCACACTTTTCTTTCCTGACATATTTCTCTCGCTTTCTCAACATTCATACATCGTGTCATGCACGCGCGTCGATTTCTCTGACTCCTCACATGGCCGACATTCAATATTTGATTTATTTGATCGTGCCACGTTTTTCTCGGTCTTCCTCTATTTCTGGTTCCATTAACATCGTTAACGTATATTTTTTTACCATTCTTTCTTCATTCATTCTTTCCTTATGTCCAAAACATCTTAATGATCCTTTCGTTGTTTTGTTCATAACACCATCATTTGCACCGTTAAAAATGTGTGTATAATTACATGTTTAGGGTGCTGAAAACCTTTTTTTAACGGAGTGGTTGCTAAAACGATCGATAATCTGTGGTGTAGGGTGACGGCATCAATGATTATGTTCTGTATAGTAATATATAATATGCTGGTCTACAGTGTGCAGTCGGGCTTTGCACTTGGTGGCCCTTGAGGCGCACTGCCAGTGCACTTTAGGGCCCATAGTTTGCTTCTTGGTGAACATGTAATTTCCCATCTTTATAGAGGGATTATTTCGTTTCGATATCACGAATTCTGCAACTAAAAATAACAGATTAGTAAAAAAAACTAAAATTAATTTCATTTACTAGATTTTCATCTGGCAATTTACTGAAATTGTAATGAAACTTTTACAAAACTGACGTTTTCGTCAATATTAATTAAATTTGTTTGTATTCGTATTAAAGAAATTGTTTTTGTAAATGTTGGTTTTTTATGTCATTCACATTAAAAATTATATAATAAAACTTATATTAAATAATAAAAATACGTATATTCTTTAATCTTTAAAAAGTATATTAAGCTAAGGACCACTGATGTTTGCGTCTTCGACCGGTTTCAGCAGCTCACTGCCAAAAAATATATTTTCATTATTTACAATGAACTTCTACCATAAAATTTTTCATTCAAAATTTTTTTTAAATTACAATTGTGGAAAACAGACGTTTTCATCGGAATTAATGATTTAATATAGAGTTTTATATCATTATTCAAAGAAAATATAAAAATGTTGTTAACTAACTAACTAACTAACCATCACGCCGTCTCCCCGAAGGGGTGGGCAGAAAGAATGGACTGCCACACTTTTCTTTCCTGACATATTTCTCTTGCTTCCTCAACATTCATACATCGTGTCATGCACGCGCGTCGATTTCTCTGACTCCTCACATGGCCGACATTCAATATTTGATTTATTTGATCGTGCCACGTTTTCCTCGGTCTTCCTCTATTTCTGGTTCCATTTACATCATTAACATATAATTTTTTTACCATTCTTTCTTCATTCATTCTTTCCATATGTCCAAACCATCTTAATGATCCTTTCATTATTTTGTTCATAACACCATCATTCGCACCGTTAAAAATGTGTGTATAATTACATGTTTAGGGTGCTGAAAACCTTTTTTTTAACGGAGTGGTTGCTAAAACGATCGATAATCTGTGATGTAGGGTGACGGCATCAATGATTATGCTCTGTATAGTAATATATAATATGCTGGTCTACAGTGTGCAGTCGAGCTTTGCACTTGGTGGCTCTTGAGGCGCACTGCCAGTGCACTTTAGGGCCCATAGTTTGGTTCTTGGTGAATATGTAATTGCCCATCTTTATAGAGGGATTATTTCGTTTCGATATCACGAATTCTGCAACTAAAAATAACAGATTAGTAATATATTATGAATATTGAGGTTATATCGAAAGATTATTTTGAACATTTTACATACCAAAGTTATACACAAACTATATTTTACAATTCAATGTGTGTTCAATAAATTACTAGTACTTTTATAAAGTAAACACACTGAAGAAAATGCATATAAATACTTTACAAATGGCCCGCACGAGGAGAAAGTAAAATTGACATACCGGCACTGCGGAAACACAAAAGGAGTATAATTAAATATTTGTAACACGTATATAAGTAATAATAATACGATCGTAGACGTATTTTACATTTATTTCACATTTATAATCGAAATAAAATACGAGATCACGGCACGAGACACATACTAACGGCCTACAATAGCTCCATGTTGCAAATATTATCTATGTGATTACGGCCTGGTTAATACTTTCAAGACGGCATTCACTATAAACACTAACACCTCAAACAAATTATCCTTCAGAGCAACACCACAGACTATTGCAACGGCATATATGCCAACATACCCAAGAAACAAACGAACAAACTTCAATCCGTTTTCAATGCGGCAGCACGACTTATAAAAGGTTTTCCAAAAATCTCGCATATTTCACAACATCTAAAAGATATTCATTGGCTCAAGTGTCCTGAAAGAATCCAGTATAAACTATGCTGGACGGTTTTTAAAGCGCTTCACGGAATGGCACCAGCCTATATATCTGAACTTTGTGTTGCTGATAGCCCTAATTTGCGGCAATCTACGCTTCGATCAGCAAACTCCTCGGCAATAGGCAGATTAGTTGAGCCAAAGCGCAACCCCCGGACAAATTTCGGAGATCGGGCCTTCGCAGTGGCAGGTCCGTCCGCCTGGAATATGCTTCCTGCACGCCTCAGATGCATTGACAATCCGACAGATTTGAAATCTCACCTAAAAACCCACCTTTTCAAAATATCCCATAAAATGTAAACAACGGTTATCTGATTGCTGGTGTCACATGCAGCTCTCATGACTAAAAACAAAATTAGCCTAATTATTATTATTATTATTATTACAACCAACTCTTCCGAACACACCCCCAAACCCTCTTCCATAAGAATAACACACACATACACACACAACCACAACCTTACGACACCCCACCATCCGTTCATAGGACACACTCAAATTCCTATGAAAATTCCAACAGATGAGGAAGCAATAGCCTTCGGCCAGAATCTCACGCAAACCCAGATCAATGCGAGTCACATCGGTATTTTTAAATCCCTTGCGAGAATTCACTCGCCGTCATACTAGTTTTTTTATGCAAGACAGAAATTAACCTAATACTTTACAATCAAACATAATAATACCTATGGACAGAGATTTAATATAAAAAAATCACTAATGGATATAATAAATAAGCGGGTGAAGGATCCGGTCCGTTATTTATGCGTTCTATATGTCCAAACCAAATTAGTGATAATTTAATACTCTTGTTCATAATACTTTCTTCCGCTCTACATTGCTTTACAGTTTAAATGGTGAAAGTTGGTAAAACGGAAACAGGGAACATTGAAAGAACAATAAATGAATAGAATATTAAAACTACTTTTTTTACTTAATTGTTCAACAAATACTTAAAATGACGAGAGTTAAAAGATGTAACTTTTTATATATTATTGTTTCAGTATAAAGTCATTGGTTTTTGAGAGGAGGATTCTGAGAAAAAATTTGGACCCACGCTGGTTGACGGGATTTACAGAATTAAAATAAATCTTGAACTTGAAGTACTGATTAACCAGGAAAAAGTAGTGAGATTCTGTAAGTCTCAACGCCCACGGTGGGCTGGCCATGTAGAAAGAATGCCAGAGGGTAGAACACCAAAAAATATATCCAGTTGGGTGTCCCGCGAAAAGAGACCAAGAGGCAAACCGAGAAAAAGGTAGGCAGGTTGCTTGGAATAAGATTAGGAGAAAATGGAAAGAGCTGGTGAATTGAGAGAGATGGCCAGAGACAGAAGTCAGTGGAGAACCGTTGTGGAGGAGGCCAGGTCCCACATCGGGAGGTGGCGCCGAGAAGTAGTATTAGTATAAAGTCGAATACGAACAAATCTGTTTTTTATTAAATACTGTTTTAATCTCTTTGTTTGCAAAATATGCATTTTATTGTTATAGAATGAAACATCTTTAGTGACATCTATCTGATTAAATAAACGTGACATAATACTGTGGGATTCCTCAACGGCAATATGTGATTGCTCCTTCCCATGACTCTGAAATTTATTTTGATTTTTAATTTTCTATCCCTTAAAAAATCATATAATGTATGTAATGAGTACCCGTTCCTTTGCTAATCAATAGCCTAAGTGTAATTAATCACTCTAAAAACATCCATTGAAATATTAACAAATTAAAACTAACTAACTAACCATCACGCCGTCTCCCCGAAAGGGTAGGCAGAAAGAATGGACTGTCACACTTTTACTGATGCGGCACTCCATCCTTCTCTTTTCGCCCCGCGGGAGACGCGGTGTGATGGGTTGCGAACCTCATCGCCACCAATAGGCATCTCCCGCGCACACTTCGATTTTCCAACACCCACAACATAAATCTAAAAGAAATAATATAAAATACAATAATATAAAATACAATGATATAAAAATAAAATAACAAAATAAAAATTATTTAACACAAAATGTTCTTTTTAGATGGTGCACATATTGTCTATTTAATTTATGTTCCACGAATCCACCGTTAACAAATTAAACTTCTGTTATTATATTTCTAAGTTCTCGTATTTTGTTATAATATTTGTGGTTAATTTATATGGCTCTCCGATGATAAATGTAATGTACGAGTATAATTAAAAAATCATCTCAAAGATGGAAAAAATCTAGATTCTATCTTAAATTATATTATTTAAAATGTTTAGGCATTAAAAAATAAGTAACACGAGCTTTGCAGATTCAACAGTTTATTAAAACAACAAACAAAATAATTTAAACAATATGTAAAAAAATCCTAAAAACTAAAGTGCTTTAATTAAGAAAAAATATTTTTTGACATTCATAAATAATATTTATGAAGGAATGATAATGAATAATTAACAAAAAATACAAACAATTAAAATGAATGAAAACATCTGTTTTCTAGATGTTTTATTATAATTTATGTGAATGACATGTTTCGCCTGTCAAGGCATTTGATAATGCCCTAGACAGGCGAAATATGCTATTTACTTACATTGTAATAAATCTTTTAGAAAACAGACGTTTTCAATCATGTTATTTGATAATATGTACCTTAGATAGGCGAAATATGTCATTCACATAAAATATAATTTAACTTCCAGAAAATAGACGTTTTCATTGGTATTAATTATTAAATATGGAGTTTACACTATTGTTCAAGAAACAATTAATATGACATTAAATTGTACACATGTTTTATAATATATTGTAACTTACGTGCGACAACTACAAACATCCGCTGGACCAATTGTTAGGTCAATGATTGTGTATGTTATTGGCATATACTATGATGTTATTAATCGTGTGCAGGCGGGCTTTACAATTTGCTCTTCTAACAGTACATCTCCAATGGACCTTGCATCCGCTTGTTTGCTGCTTCGTGAAGGTGTAATCCCCCAACTTGATCACAAAAGTATTCATTTGGGATATCACGAATTCTGGGACTAAAAACAAAATATATTAGAATCTACTTACAAAAAAATAAAAAAATAACGAAAACGTCTGTTTTCGTTTAGTAGTTTTATTATATTTCATGGGAATGACATATTTCGCAAAGAATGTTTAGAATCCCATGGACAACCAGAGTGACGAACACAGAAGTCCTGAATCGTGCAGGAGTAAATAGAGAGCTGCTGACATTGATTGGGTCACGTTCTACGAGGAGATCGCTTCTATCGCCTGCTGCATCTGATTTTGAAGGGAAAAATAGAGGGCCGCAGGGGGGCAGGGAGAAGGCAGATCTCTTGGCTGCGCAATGTGAGGGAATGGACGGGAATCGGAACTATGGAGGAGCTATTCCGGACAGCGCAGGATAGGGAAGAGTTTACCAGAGTGATCGCCAATGTCGGAGGGACCTGAGAGGGCACCTTAAAAAGAAGAAGAATCACCTAAGACTTTATGCCAATCAAGTTTATTTTAAGCATGAATTAGATTACCGGATTAAACTGGAATGAATACATTTAATAAATGCTGACTTGAAATGAGTTTCAGTTTACAAAATGATATATAATATTGCTCGTTAAGTTAATGATTGTGGTTATTATTGGTAAATACAATAACATTGTCTATGGTGTGCAAGCGGGCTTTACATCTCATTTTCCTGACAGAACATTGCCAGTGCACTTTAATACCCTTGATCTGGTGTTTCGTAAACGTGTAACGACCAATCTTGATCAACATTTGATTATGGCTTGATCTAATGAATTCCGGTGCTGTAACAAACAAAAAAGTTAATCTGTATACTCAAATCAGTTTATTTTCTCAAAAGATATTACAAACAATTTTTATAGTTTAAGACATCTATTGAGAACAGGTAAAATATTATAAATATATAATACTAGGAACGCGTGAGAGATGGTTCGACATTAGGAATATAAGATACTCTCCTAAGTCAAGAGTATTTGTCTTCTGAACGTACTTTCACGAATATGAAAGACATCGATCTCCGAAGCGACCATGTTCAGCAGTTTGATTGCTCTCCCCACCGGCATCACCAGAGGCAAGTTGGTTCTGCATGCTGGGAGATAAAACAGTGCTGACGCTGTCGAAGATAACCATCCGGAACGTTAAGATGGATAGCCTCCAAGATGACGGAATTCTCAAAGAATCCCCTGATAAGTCTGAAGAAATGGGTAAGTGTGCACCCATCTCTTTTTATCTGTAAACTATTGGTCCCCAGCATGCCCAAGAGGAATGCAGTGGGATAAAGCCACGGATAGCTACCAAACTCCCTCATGTAGAGATATCTCAGAAATATTTTCTGAACCCTCTCTAACATGAGCGAGTATCTCGCCTCGTGGGGACTCCATATCACCGAGCCACACTCGAGCCGGCTCCGGACCAATGAGTTATACAAAATAATGTGAAGTCAAATACCCAAACAAGAATAAAAATATTCAAAACACCTTATATAATTGTCCGTTCAGGCGTAATAATAAATAAAAATAAGTATTATAATGTATTGAAAGAATGACATGTTTCGCCTTTCACGGACATTTTATAATGTGCCATCAATATAAAAAAGACATTTCGTATTGCTCTCGAAAGGCCTACTTTTTATATTTTACAGATGAATTCATATTATTAAACAAAAAATGAATAATAATAAACAAAAATAATCTTATAATATATGTATTCTTGATTATACATAACACACGATTTCTAATTGCCTTTGTGGTAAGTTACTCACGATAACGGCGGTATAAAATTAGCCTTATTTTTATTATTATTGTCTTAATATCAAATTTGTGTATTTTCACTAACAAGTGAACACGTGTTTGAAAACTTAAATAAATTTCGTTTTTAAATCCAAACTGTTGATGTGTGTACGGTATATTACAAAAATGATATGTGAATTAAAACACTCTTTTCTCTTTTTTTATTTTATTTTTCTTGACATCATCTGCAAGCGTTATATATTCGATAATCAGACATTACTGCATAAACTAACCAAAATTATTTCAAACATAACACAAGAACAATTGATGTAACATGTTTATATTTAAATCCAATAGAATACAACGACAAAAACATGATATGTTCTAAAATGATTAATTTTTAACGTTTTGTGGAATGAACGTTTGTGTTTATTTTTCAAAAACAGAAAATGCAGCTGTACAAAATTAAAAAAATAAATAAACTGCAAGTAAAAAAAATATTATTTAATTAAATAATAATGGAATTTTACAAGATGCATATTTTTTAAGAGTTTTATTATTTTTTAATAAAAATAAAAAATCTGTTTCCCGAAAGATGAAAAGAAGCCATAAACCTGAATAGAATTTAACTTAATGTTTATTAGAAATAATATTTTTATTATTTAATTTTTATCTTCATTATATACAATGAAATTTCAATAATAAAATTAATATATTGTAATTTTACTTGGACCTAAGATAATTGAAGACTACAGGGGAAAAACAAGGAATGTCAGTAGAAGGTTAATTTGAATAAATTGAGAATAAAGCTAATTAAAGTCTATATATTTCTTAGCAATTAGCAATCGATTATCTGGCCATAGCCGATGACACACATGATTTTTAAATATGAAAATTTTACTGTAGATACGTACAAATGCCGCTAGATGGCATTATTACATTTATTTTGAATGTTAACTGACATTCCTTGTTTTTACCCTGTAGTCTTCAATTGTAGAACATAATATTTTTTAATAAAAGTAAAACTTATTTTATAAATGGAAGTTTATTAAATATTTGATTACATAATGTGCTTATATTATTATTAATATTAAGTGAGTATTCTTAAGCTTCTATAAGGAAAAATTGACTTATCAGCAACAGCTTCCGCGTGGCAATTAGATAATCGGATACAAAATATGAGATGATCCCTTTTTCTGCTACAGCTATAGGGAACAGATTTAGTTCTTTAAGTATTCCTGGAATGTAAATACCCCAGATAACAATAAAAAAATGCTTTTTTAGAAAAATCATACGACCAGTGTTAAGTTCAAGTGATGAAGTGCAATATTCTTAAGAGATACAGAGTAGGGTGCAAAAAGTGCAATAATTATATTCAATGCGGTAAGATAACTCAAGAATCGTTTTTGGATATTTTCTAGGTGTGTGTTTTTTTATTCCTTATGGTCCAAAAGAATGGATCAGTTTTCCAAATTACTAGAAAGCAGTGCTTTACATAGGCAGGGAATCGGAGTCTAGAGTTAAGAAATCGATATTACATTTCATGACACAAAGCATTTTGTTATCACGGGTGATCGTAGGATTACTGATAAGTATGTGTAGTTGTTAACGAGGAAGACAAAACATTTAGAACAAATCATACATTGGAATAAAATAATAAATGTTTATAAAATTAATTTTGCTATTCAAACAAATAATTTCATACATGGTTTTGAATAATAAAATACGGTATACAGATATAACAATATTTTTAAAAAAATATTGCGAAAAAATGTATAATGGTTAAGAGACCTATGTCCCAGACCAGTGGTCCCCAACCTTTTTGTCGCCGCGGACCGTTCAACGTTCCATAATTTTACCGTGGCCCACTAGGGGGGGGGGGAGGGGACACACATTGAATGTAGTTTTTTTTTTAAATTTAATAACAATATATTTGACAATATATATTAATAAATTTTACAACTGTGTTACATAAGTTATAGTGAAGAGAAAACACAAGGTTTGTGGGAAAAATTAAGAATGTATATGGTAGTGTGGTATTGTTTTACTTCGAAGGTATTGTCGGAAGGTCAGTGGTAACTTAGCGTGAAAGGGTTTTCAAACGGAATAACTATTTTAAGGTATAATTAAGTTTTATTGGGTATGTACGATTTTTCAAAAGTAATTTTGATTTTTAAGCTGGCCCTTGCGCGGCCCAGTACCATTTGGTCCACGGACCGGTACCGGGCCGCGGCCCGGGGGTTGGGAACCACTGTCCTAGACCACCACCAGATATGGAGGGGGGGTGATGTTATTAAGGGTAAGACACCATTCAAAAGACAATAATTCTAGTTAAAGTATCTTAAAAGAAAATTAAATCTATCTTCTGTCGACATATTAAGTCCGGATATTTCCCGGATTGTAAAATCAACTAGGGAGAACAGAAGGAAGAAGGAATTAACAATATATTTTTGTCGTTGATAAATGATTAAGCCTCTAACTAGGATCCGTATATAAAAACTACTTAGTATTAATATACGTATATACATTTTATGGAAGTTCAATTAATTATTTATTCCTTCTTCCTTACTTATAAGTAAACCATCATCTGTTACATAGATGGCAGTACGCAATAATATATTGTTTTGTGCCATTTGAATATGGAATACAGAATGAAACTGGCAAAACAAAGATGATCAAATAAAAAGAGCTTTTTGAAACTTTGATCTAAGGAAGATAATATAAATAATCTTGAATAATTGATTTTAACTGAAAAGCAAATATGAAAAGAAAACATACCTTTATGAAAAGATAACATCTTAACACTGTGGAAATTATGACGAATTTTTTATTTTAAGATTCAAAACACTGTTTTTTTCACATTCAAGTTTATTTTTCTCGGCATGTCTCGAATGTATAAGGTGGTGATCTAGGGGATAAAACGCTTGGCTCCTGATCCAGGGGACTTGGGTTCAAGCCTGGCCACGACCAGATTCCATCTTCATAATAATGAGCTATTTTCTACTCATATTGAAGATTGTAAAATCATTTTTAATGCCATTGATTCAAATACATGGAAAGAGTTGCACATCATCATCGGAAAAACGATATAAACTCATCTAACAATGCAAAATGTATATCGTTTTCTGATTATGAATGTGTAAATACTTTGAAACATTTAAATAATAATAGGAAAAAAATGTGTTTTAATTTATAAAAAAATATCTCTTTTTAAAAAGATTAAAAAGTCTACAAACTTAGAATTAAAACATATGTACAGAATAGGACATGTTAGGATAGAAAAGTGTTAAAATCCATTCTCTCTCTCTCTCTCTCTCTCTCTCTCTCTCTCTCTCTCTCTCTCTCTCTCTCTCTCTCTCTCTCTCTCTCTCTCTCATATCAATGATTGTGCTGTTGGTTGATAAATACTATGATATTGTCGATGGTGTGCAGGCGGGCTTTGCATCTGGACCTCCTAAAGGCGCAGCGCCAGTGAATCTTGCTTCCCTTGACCTGCTGTTTTGTAAACGAGTACTTGCCTATCTTAATAGAGTACTGATTTTGCTTGGACTTCACGAATGTGGGAACTGAAAACAATTAATTATGCACGTATTAGAGACTCGAAAACAAAATAGTATTCAACTCGTGTCAATCCATGTTCAAAACTCAATCATTTAGAATGAATTAAACATAAAATATCGTATGCTGCATCTAATTTTGAAGGGAAAAATAGAGGGCCACAGGGGGGCAGGGAGAAGGCAGATCTCTTGGCTTTGCAATGTGAGGGAATGGACGGGAATCGGAACTGTGGAGGAGCTATTCCGGATAGCGCAGGATAGTGAAGAGTTTACCAGAGTTATCGCCAACGTCGGGGGGACCTGACAGGGCACTTTAAGAAGAAGAAACATAAAATTAAAGTATTTCGTGTATAGTAAATTTAACATGTTGTTGTGGGGTTAGATACTCAATAATGAATAATTATCGGCCGCTCTTCACGACTGTCAAATATGAACGGACAATAAATAAATGAAGTACTCGTTATATGGTAAAACCAGTTGGATATTATTACCTAAAACAATACAACAAACATTATTTACTTAGCACTTTAATTATACATAATGATTAAGTAGTATTTGTTTAACGAAATACAACATTTAATAAATATATTTTGATTGTTTCTGATTTATTTTTGTAGAATACCATGTTATTTTGGAAAATATTTGACAATTATCAGCAGCACCCGAACGAACTCAAATTTGCTATAAAAGGAGTCATATATCCTTTGATGTTAGGAAATAAAACAACATATGCTAACGTTGTTGAAGATAGCCTTCCGAAATATTAAACTGGATTTCAAGAATTTATTGTATCTCAATAGAGACAAAGATGCAAATTGGAAACAGAATATGGTGATCGAGGTGTTTACAGGACTTATGACCTGTCATTAGTTCGGTTAAGCGCACGCTTTATCCAATCTTCATAGATGGCGCTAGTGTGTAGATTGAAACTAACACGTGAAGTTTGGTGTTACATATTAGCATATATACAACTTCCAAAAATTTGTCAGACATGGTGGTCGTAAGAAGGGTGGAATGGGGAATGTTGTATTACATGCGCTTAACCCAACCAATGACAAGTCATAAGTCCTGTAAACACCTCGATCACCATATTCTGTTTCCAATTTTGCATCTTCGTCTCTATTGAGATACAATTAATCCTAGAATTGATAACCCGCAATGGGTAAAATCCAGTATTCATCTACAAGTATTTGTATACATTCAAAATGTTATAAAATGAATTTCCTTTAAGATGGAAGAATTTTCGAAGAACCCTCTAATGCCTTGAAACCGAATCGACTTTTGTTCTTTACTTTTTTGGCAAAGATGAATTAGAAAATTCGAAACATTTCACAATATCAAGTCTGACCGAAGTTTACAATCTAATAAAATATTTTCTTCTTCTTTATCACTTGAGAATATGCGTTTTGGTCCCTGGCCTTTCCAAAAAAGCTAAAATGATAGTGCACAATGGTGTTCTTGTACCGACCCTCATGTATGGAAGCGAATCATTGAACTGGCAAAAGAAGGATGAAAGTAGAATTAATGCAGTAGAAATGAGATCTCTTAGACGAATGGGTAAAAATCTGTATATGATTGAGTGTCGAATCAAAATATAGGAAGTGATGAAGAAATATTGGTAAAAAAAGAATATGTTAAAAATGTAAACGGAACTAGAAACAGAGGAACACCGAGAAGTCGGAGAAATTGACGTGCGTGCATGCCACGATGTATGAATGTTGAGGAGGCAGGAGAAGTACGTCAGGAAATAACAGTGTGGCTGTTCATTATTTCTGCCTAACCCTTCGAGGAGACGGCAAGATTGTTAGTTAGTTGGCTTACAAAAAAAAAACAGTAGAATACTTGTTAAAACTTACATATATTTAACTTTCTGTGTAATTAAAAAAACATTTATTATAAAACCTGTAAATAATAATACAAATAAAACATTAAATTAAAAAATTAAATCAATCAGTCGTCTAATAAGTATTCACAGATATTCGGTTGGTAATCTAATGGGCATAACACTAAACTACCTGACATAGCATAGCTTAGCTCCAAGATAGAAGAAACAAGTACGTCTTCATGGAGTTTGCAGCGCCTCAAAAATTCTTGCCCGGTGCCGCGTATTTCGCACTTGGCGGGAGATTGGATTGACACTCTTCACGAAACGGGTTGTCGCGTCGACATTTCTCAACGTACTGACCTCGAACCGGTTGCGGAGGGGAAGGGTCAGGCTACACAGAAGTGTAGCCAACATGTCGAAAATAAAATCCATCTGGTCATGAGAGCCTCAGTACACTTACTTTCTGGATATGCCTCGTATATGTACTACTAACTGTATATATTGATTTTCTTCGATAAGGTAGGCAGAAAGCATTTCCAAAGTGTGGGTTTTCCGCCAACCTTGTGAATACTGGAACTGAAGGGGTGAAGAAAAAAATATCTTATAAAAACATGGCTGTTATATTTTTACTAATGATATTGATATTCAATTTTTACAAAGGATGTTTGACAATATATAATTATGCTATTTAACCAGGGCGGTAATATTTACATACGATAACAGTAAATATTTTTTGTGTCTTTTTGTTTATTTAAGAAAATAAGCGTAAAAATTATATCACATTAATATAATCAAGGAGTAAAAAAAGTATATAAATAATTTAATATAATTTCCATAAGTCAAAAATGACAATTTTTAGATAATTTTTCAAAGATATTTCGAAATTATTATATCACAATCTTCATGAGAACCATCAAAAGTACATCGCTCTCTCGATGATGAAGGTTTAGTACAGTTTTCTTCCAAAATCGTCATCACTTTGTTTTGTGCATTCATAATAGATTTTTTTTCAAAATATTGTTTTTCGCGACGCAGTTTTGAGAGAAAAAAAAATTATTATAATTTTTCTAATATTTAAGATTTGTTTTAATTTATAATGTGTAAATTCAATATAATGGAATAACAAAAAGTTATTAACCTAATCAAAAGAAATATTTAATTACTTTTTTACTATAGTTTAACAACACTCTATTGAAGGTTGTGACGTTAAAACAGTGGTATTCCATTGTATACACAAAATATTAAAAAAAAAACTCTACATGTTTCGGAGGATACCTCCATCTTCAGGTGTAAAAATATAATATTACACCTTTAATTTATATTTTTACACCTGAATATGGAGGTATTCTCCGAAACATGTCGTGTTTTTTAATAGTTTTTTAAAATATTTTGTGGATTAAACAAAGTTATTTTCAATTCCTAAGTATATTACTATGGAATTCCACAGTGTTAATGCCGTAGCGTTCAATATTCCGTTTTAACTTGGAATAGTATAATTAACACTGTTTAATCAACTTTACTTTTCTAAATATTTATACAGAATAAAACTATTATACACAACATGTTTCGGAGATTACCACTTCCATTCTCGAGTGTGCATATACCTGTATATTATATTAGTTTAACAACATTCATGTGACACAATAAATTATTAATGCATATTTTTAACACAATAATAAATATATGTGAATAACCTCAAAGTTTTATTTTATTAACAAGTATAACCTTCAATCTGAGTTTAGTGATTGTGGGTGTTATTAATAAAAACAATGAAACTCTCAACAGTGTGTAGCCGGGCTTTGCATCTGCTAAGCCTGCTAGTACATTTCCAATGTACTTTAGTTCCTCGGAACTGTTCTCTTGCAAAAGTATATTTTCCAACCCTTATCAATAGCGCATTTTTCTTAGAAGTCACGAATTCGGGAACTGAAATAAATGAATAAAGGTTATTTATTGGTTCTTGAACAATTAGGTAAAACTCCATATTATTCAAACAATACGAATGAAAACGGCAGTTTTCTAGAAATTTTATAATAGTTCATGGGAATTACATGTTTCGCCTTTCTAAAGCATTCAAATGACATTAGATAATGCATTAGAAAGGCGAAACATATCATTCCTATAAAATATTATACAATAAAACTTCTAGAAAAGAAATGGTTTAATTCGTTTGAATTAACGTATAAAGGTTGATCATATGAAAGGACGTTCCCATAAACTATAATATTAAAACATATAATATTAAAACGTCTTCATTCGTATAAATTAACGTAAAAAATATTAAAATGTAGAATGGTTGGTTTCTTTTTCTTTGATGAAATCGACCCTTGGAATCTTTCGACTTTGGGTCCAACTTCTCATGTCCTTTAATTCATAACTTGTAAAAGCTGCGCAGCGTCTTTCTTTACGCCATCCTTCCACCTCAGCCTAGGTCGTTCAATCCTTCTTTTTCTCTCCTCGGACGTCCAGTCATGACTCTTTCAGGCACCCGCGCATTTGACAGTTCTTGTATTTGTCAAGCCCATGTCAATCTGAGGAGTCTTGACACAAATGAGACATAACAAACAAACGAGACATAAATGAGACATAAACATTTGGACACAAAATAAACATTTGGACACAAAATAAACATTTGGACATAAAATAAAATAAACATTTGGACGATATGATATGAAATTAAAAAATATCAGAAGGATCCCAAATACGTCAACGTGAGGCAGCACTCTCTCCAGAATTTGTAATATATTTTTAATGAACACCGCCTCACTGACACTAAAAAAGTCTTATTTGTGTTGAGAGTTTTATTTCTGTTGAGGGTTTCATAAATGTTATTAAATGTAAGCCAGGTTAGAAATTAGTAGAATCAACGTGGGTTATTATGAGTCGTGGGGTATTTTAAATGTGGAAGCTAGAGAGATGTGTCGGGATCAAGTAGTATGGCGACCCATTATCTCTGCCTACGCCCAAGGAATGGGCGTGATGGTTTGTTGTTGTTGTTGTTGTTGTTGTTGTTGTTGTGTTAGGCGCCATTCTTCTCCATTCTTCAAGAGGTATTTGAAATCTTAACGGATATAAACTATTACTTCTCAAATAAGCTAACTATGATTACAGTATAAGCAAATGTTATTATTTATGTAGTATCATATTATTTTTCTTATTTCTATGTTATGGACACGATTTGGGAATAAATGATAATTTTCATAATACATAATATAGAATTTGATTTTACGACAAGGTAATTTAATAAAAAAAATCAAAGAAAAAATACTAAAGTTTATTACAAAACAAAAATATTTTTTTTAAATTGCGGTAGTTATTTTGAATTTTATGGCAGAAGTTCATTGTAAATAATGAAAAAAAAAATTAAAAAATCTTTTTCAATTGCATATTTATAAAAAAACTAATACATTTTGAAAAGATTTTTTCCAAAATTTTTTTTTTCATTACTTAAAAATATATTTTTAAATGGAGCACTCACGTTGTCGTTAGACATTTTAAACTTATTATATTGTTTTTATACTACCCTGATGAAGCTTGGGTATACCATGGTTAAATACAAAGCGTGTTAATATTTTATATCTATAAGTTTACAAAAATACGTTTGCTCAGACTCACAAGTAAAGTTCAACTGTCCACGACTCGTGAAAATATGTAGCATGTTCAATTATGCGTCAATTTTTCGAAACTTACAGGTGAGAACTTAGTAGATCTTTAATGATTGTGTGAATTTTTACAGTAGACAATTAGTCCGTCGATCGTATGCAGGCGGGCTCTGCACCCGATTTGAGCATTCGTTGAACAGGCCCAGTATATTTTCTTCCCGCATCTCTTCTCTTTAGCAAATGAATATCTTCCCATTTTTATTAAAACATGACCCCTTATTGAGGTTGAGTAACTAGCTAAAATAATTAAAAATGAGTTAATATCAAATCTTCTCATATCATTCTGATTTTCTAACAACAAAATATTTTATTTGTATTTTTCTTTAACATTAAAAAATTACATATCAGACATGTTTCGGACAACCTGTCCTTCTTCAGTGATACATTTTATAAAGATACAACAACAACAACAACAAACCGTCACGCCGTTTTTCCGTAGGGGTAGGCAGAGAGAATGGACCGCCACACTACTCTATCCTGGCACACCTCTCTAGCTTCCTCCATATTAATACAGCGAATTTACAAATATGATCGGTTTTGATAGATGTTATTAAGATTCAATTTGGAACGTTTATGCTTTTGTTATAACAAATATTATGAATCAATTTAAAATATTAATTTAATGTTCTTATTGGGGTTCAGGTAATTACTTATTATTATACAACAAAGGAAATAAATAAAAGATTGAATCAAATAAATTTAACGTCAAGTCCAATCTTGTGAGTATGACATGTCTTTTTTTTTAAGTTTCTGTTGTATATACAAAGTACGAGTATAGGTATATAAAAGAAAAAGACAAATAAAACATCTACAACACAAAGTATGGCGAACATAGAACAAAATATTTTGTTTACGAGATAGCAAGTAAAAAATGTTTTAGAGATAGTAAGTAAAAATAACGTAATGGATTCTTACCGTATATGTTCGAAGTCTCTTTATGTTGTCAATTCACATTTAAATAACTCATTATTTCTATTTTTCGATAAACATTACAATTCCAGTCAAAGCCAACAAAGCTTTCTTTGATCGTGCTTTCAGTGTGGTGGGTCCGTTGGTGTGGAATAACCTCCATGTTAGTTTTAAGTATGAGGATAGCGACGTTAAATTTAAGAAACTTCTAAAGACTGCACTCTTCTTTTTTGAATTACTTTTTGATAACTTTGTATCACAACACTTTATTACACTTTTTTCAGACATGTTTCGGGACACAGAAGCCCCTTCTTCAGTGTGTATAAATTTTAACAGCTAAATGAGACAAAATCGTTACTTATATACTAAATAAAATTAAAATGGTAAAGGAGGAGTGGGGTGGTTCCAAGAAATAGTGTTAATTACATTTTAGCCGGAATAATGGGACAGGGGAAATAAATCTAGTATCGGACTGGAAGTTAAATTAATTTGATTATTTATAATTTCTTCTTTATTTTTTATCGACTTTTTTATTTCTAGGATTTCAAGGTTGTTTAATGTTACTTTTCTATTACTGATATGCAAAACTTCAACGCCGTTATTTTTATCGAAGGAGTGATCTTTTTCTATGAGATGATTCGCGAATTCGGAAAAATTATTATTTGAGAGACACCTAATGTGTTCCTTCATTCTTAAATTAATGTTGCGCGTTGTTTTTCCTATATAATAAGATGGGCAATCGTCGCATTTAAGTTTGTATACTCCCGATTGGATTAGTTTGTCTTCTTTGTCTTTATTATTTATTAACAATTTACCTAGATTATTATTGGTATAGAACGCGGGTCTAATGTCTAACGGAAGATCTTTAGAAACTATATTTGTTAGATTATTAATATATAAAATTCTACGCCATTGATTATTTTTCTGATTATAGTTAGGTGGAGTATACAAAATTGTTTTAGTAAACTTATTTTTGTTTTTTTATTTAAAATATTATCGATTAGATTATCACTGTAACCATTATTTTTAGCAATATGTTTTATTGTAGTTAGTTCTTTATTATAATTTTCTAGTGAAAGAGGTATATTAATTAAACGAGTCAACATGGCATGGAAAGCTGAATGTTTATGTGACCTCGGATGATTGGACATATTATGAATTACATTATCTGTATACGTGGGTTTTCGAAATATGTTAAATTTGATTTTGTTGTCTATTATATTTAAGGTTAAATCTAGGAAGTTAAGTTTATTATTATGTCCGATTTCTAATGTGAATTTGATATGTTCATGGAAGGAGTTGATAAGGAGTTGATAAGTCCTTATCAACTCCTTCCATGAACATATCAAATTCACATTAGAAATCGGACATAATAATAAACTTAACTTCCTAGATTTAACCTTAAATATAATAGACAACAAAATCAAATTTAACATATTTCGAAAACCCACGTATACAGATAATGTAATTCATAATATGTCCAATCATCCGAGGTCACATAAACATTCAGCTTTCCATGCCATGTTGACTCGTTTCATTAATATACCTCTTTCACTAGAAAATTATAATAAAGAACTAACTACAATAAAACATATTGCTAAAAATAATGGTTACAGTGATAATCTAATCGATAATATTTTAAATAAAAAAAACAAAAATAAGTTTACTAAAACAATTTTGTATACTCCACCTAACTATAATCAGAAAAATAATCAATGGCGTAGAATTTTATATATTAATAATCTAACAAATATAGTTTCTAAAGATCTTCCGTTAGACATTAGACCCGCGTTCTATACCAATAATAATCTAGGTAAATTGTTAATAAATAATAAAGACAAAGAAGACAAACTAATCCAATCGGGAGTATACAAACTTAAATGCGACGATTGCCCATCTTATTATATAGGAAAAACAACGCGCAACATTAATTTAAGAATGAAGGAACACATTAGGTGTCTCTCAAATAATAATTTTTCCGAATTCGCGAATCATCTCATAGAAAAAGATCACTCCTTCGATAAAAATAACGGCGTTGAAGTTTTGCATATCAGTAATAGAAAAGTAACATTAAACAACCTTGAAATCCTAGAAATAAAAAAGTCGATAAAAAATAAAGAAGAAATTATAAATAATCAAATTAATTTAACTTCCAGTCCGATACTAGATTTATTTCCCCTGTCCCATTATTCCGGCTAAAATGTAATTAACACTATTTCTTGGAACCACCCCCACTCCTCCTTTACCATTTTAATTTTATTTAGTATATAAGTAACGATTTTGTCTCATTTAGCTGTTAAAATTTATACACACTGAAGAAGGGGCTTCTGTGTCCCGAAACATGTCTGAAAAAAGTGTAATAAAATGTTGTGATACAAAGTTATCAAAAAGTAATTCAAATATGAATCCGCAACACAAAGTAATGGCGAATATAGAAGAAACTGCACTCTTCGTTTAATCTTTTCCAAGTGTGCCCTTGAAGTAATTGATTTTACAAAATGGCATACTTAAAATATAAATCATCATAAATAATAAAAATAATAAACAAATTTATTCATTATTAACAATGGGGTTCTATAAATATATATATATTTTTTTATTGGTTATGGCACTAAAAATATTTATTAACCCCAAAACTGATTATATGAATGAACCAATTCTTTACAGCTTCGAAGAGATGGGAAGAGAGCTCATTGCCCTTTTCTTTAAATTAATCAGGGGATATTTCGAGAACTCGGCCGTGCTAGAGGGTGTTGGTCTTTTTGTCCCTGATAGATTTCTCCGACAGCGACAGCACAGATTGTTTTACCTACCGGCCACCAGAACCAATCTGCCTCTAGTGACACCGGTGGAAAGAGAAATTAGTCTGCTGAACGCAGTCTCCTCGGAGATCGATGTCTTTTATATTAGTGAAGGGACGTTCACGGAACAAATACTCTTGACTTTAGAAAGTATCTTCCTAATGTCGAACCATCTCTAATGCGTTCCTGGTATTATGTTGTATTTTTATAATATGAGTATTATATCTGTACTCAATAGATGCCTTAAACATTTTGCTGTTTGTAATGTTTTTTGAATTAATAAACTGATTTGATTTGATTTGATAATAAATTATAGTTTACTACATAAAACGGTGTTATTTTAACCTTCTTCTTCTTCTTCGATGGCCCTACAGCCCATATCGAGCCTTAGCCTCTAATGTTCTTCGCCTCCAACTCCTCCTGTCCTCCGCTTAGACCCTCCAATCTGACACTCTTAACAATCTTAACCTATTATAATAATATATATTTAATGTAAGAACGAAAAATCGATTTCAGTTTTTAGAATTGAAAAAAAGGAAAATCGATATTAAACATATAATTTTTTTTGAGTTGAATAAATACGACTACCTTCCATTTAAGACTTTTGGCTAGTCCGACGAAACGGGTAACAAAAAAAACATTATACATATAAGGAGATTGCTAACTATACGATTGCACTGAGGTTACGTATTTCAGTTCAATAATATAAAAAATATATACTTGGGGTATTTATTTTTGATAAACTGAGACGTTAAAACTGTGGAAATCGATAATGATATTTTAAAACATTAATACTCAAATTTAAAAGAAAGAGAAAAATAAACTCAAATAAAAAAAACAGTGTTTTAATTCATAAAAAAATCGACATGAGGTATTGGATTTAAGCAAGAGACGAAATAAATTTTGTTTTATAATTGTTTTATTAAAGTAAGAAAAACAAAATGACGACAATCCATAACGATGAATGATCTAAATATATTTGTGCACTTTAAAAAATAAAAATATATTTAAAAAGGTTGTTGCTGTAATAAAATATTCAATAATTGTTAACATATATTTTTTTTACAACATTTTGAATGTATACAAATACTGGATTTACCCATTGCGGGTATATAATTTTTTTATAAGGATTAATTGTATCTCAATGGAGACGAAGATGTAAATTGTTTTCTGGGAACAGAATATGGTGGCCGGGGCGCTTACGGGACTTATGACCTGTCATTGGTTGGGTTGAGCGATCGTAAGAAGGGCGGAATGGGGAATGTTGTTAAACATAAAGCGATCGCTTAACCTAACCAATGACAGGTCATAAGTCCTGTAAGCGCCTCGGCCACCATATTTTCTTCCCAGAAAACAATTTACATCTTCGTCTCCATTGAGATACAATTAATCCTTATAAAAAAAAATATTTTTTTTATATATAACCATTGACATAAAAATTTACATTATTAAGCATTAAACGTATACAATAAAAATTAACAATAAGATAGTTCAATTGCATTGTATTTTGATATAACATACCTACTTATTGACAGATTCTTTTCGGAATCTATTCATATTTTTTTATGTAACTTTATATTTACTCATTACCATGCCGAAATAATTATTGGTACCAGTAGATACGTTGATATCGCATATACGTTAATTACATATGATTGTGACATGAGTTCGCAAAAACAATGGTGTTAGCTATAGTGTGTAGACGGGCTTTACAATTCGTTTTCCTAGCAGAACATTGCCAGTGTATTTTGCTACCCAGAGTTCGGTGTTTGGTGAACATATAGTCTTCATACAATATCTTCGTTGGAGTCACAAAATGACCTGAATAAAGAAAACAACTGTTAGTTAAAATGATAACTTTGGAGTATGCGCGCATTGAAAGTATAACAAACTAACCATCGCGCATCGCGTCGTTTCCTATGAAGAGTTGGTGAAAAGGATGTACCGCCACACTCTTCGGTCTTGACACCTCCCTAGATTCCTCTAGATTCATACGTCGTGATACGCACGCTCGTCGATAAAATAATTTTTACGGCCGACTTTAAGTAATTTATTTATTTGGTCAAGCCATGTTTTTCTCAGCCATTCTTGGCTTCTTTTTCAATTCTCACTGCTTGTATACATTTTTATACCATTCTTCTCTCATCCATTCCTTCCATATGTCCAAACCATCAATTTAATCATTTTTTTATTATTATTTTACTTAGGACGCAATCATCTGCCTTACATTTATACATTTTTTCGTCCGTAATCCTTGTTTTTCGTCCCAGATTTTCCTTTCGTATATTAACCAATGAGATGAAGAACAATTTACTAATACGAGTATGTAGGTACAATACATAAAAATTAACACGTAGATTAGGGGTTAATTTTTTTGTAAAAACTTCGAACATATCGCACATCCTCTGAAAAACTGTCACAACACAAAAAAAACATTTCTGAGAAAAACACATTAAAATATTTTTTTTACCTTACATGAACTACTACGTTGTAATGATAATGAATAATAAGCGTATATTGTTATTATTTAATGTGAAATTCATCAATATATTCGTGGATTATAAAATAAATTAGATGACAGCAATATTTTTAATTATTTTCATTGAAAACCAACATTTTCTGTGTTACGACAGTTTTTCAGAGGATGTGAGAAATGTTAATTTGTAAATTTGGAAGGAAAATATACATAACACTGTCAATATTCACTTACTTTCATTATCAGTATCCAATTTTGGACATACACCTCCCTTCCCGACTTGCACAACTATGTATCCCTCGCCGCTTTGTTCCATTGACCTCCTGACACTCTCTCGATGTCATCAGACCATCTTAAGTATGGTCTGCCATCTTGTCTCAATTACTTTAATAAATATATATTTTTTAAATATTTTCTCAACATGTTTCGGAGGAGACCTCTATTCTCAGTTGTAAAAATACTGGTGATGTACAACATAAGGTGAGTAATATTTTCACCTGAGGATGGTGGTCACCTATGAAACATTTTGTGTAAAATATTTTTAATTACAATACAGGCGGCTCCCGACTTTCGCACTTAATTGATCCTGAAAATGTGTGCGAAAGTTGAATGTGCGAAAGAGGTCATGTAAAAAAACCACGAAAAGGTGAGTATTTTCAGTTATATATTTATGTATCAATCATATACATACATAAATAATAGAATAACGAAACGAATGAAGAAGAAATATTCTTTACGAATTTGTCAAAATATTGTTAATTACACTTTTTTTTCTTTTCCTGATAGAGAGTTATAACATGCCGTGTCTTTGGAAACAATTTTTAAAATATATTTCCACAATTTATAACGTAGGTACGCCTTTATTTTACTCTTGTTTTTCTAAATCGAACATATCATAGACCGGTTTATGTCGTATGAACGGCCAATTCTAGCAAAAGATTCGCCGCCCTCAGAAGGTCTAATTATTTCCATCTTTGTCTCAATCGTATGAAGTTTATGAGTCCTCGACTTTTGATTGTTTGTATTAACACTGCAGTTTTTTCGTTTCTCATTCATCTAAATAAGTAAGGGCGAAATATTAACACGTATGTACTGTATATAAACAGATAAACCGGCAAAACGCGAAGTGTCAGTCCGTACTGCAAAGTAAGACTGAACTTGTTTCAAACGTACAAATGGAGATGAGAGCGATTACACATGAGACACAAGTGAGCGATCGTTTGTCGAATAAAAAACGAACGTCGAAACATGTGCGAAATCGCGAATTGTGCGAAAGTCGAACGTTCGAAAGTTGAGGGCCGCCTGTATATAAATATTTAATAAAATAAGTGGATACTAACAGTGTTATGTTTATATATTCTCATTCCAAATCAACGTAGGAATGCTACAGAATTAATGCTTTCAATAAATATTGATAACATTCATGGCTTCCTATAATTCAATGGCTTCCTATTATAATATTTCCTCGTATTTTAATAATTATTTTTTTTACGTAAAAAAAATATATTGAACTCAATGGCGGTGACGAAAGGGGTCACAATAATGACGTCACAAAAATATGAAGAATCAAATTAGTTAATTTCTTATTACATTTAAAAATGGGAGAAAACAAAAAAAAAAGATTAATTGTTTAATTTATTTATTACACTAAAAATACAACACAAACAAAAAGAGTTTCAGGCGAATTAATTTTTTTAAATCTGTAATAATATTAAATAACCCAAAAGTTCCTTACAGACATAGTCACTAAGACTTAATAAATCAGTGAAGCAATTTTTTTTTTAAATTCTAACAGCTACTAAGAGATCCCATTAAAATACTTTGTATAAACTTGGACATAAACCTTTCTTAATAATCAATTCGAACTTATAGTAATAACCACCAAAAATAAAAATGTTCTAGCATATTTAAATATCATAATATAAAAAACTTTAAAAATGAAAATTACATTACTGATTTTGTATATCATCAAATGAATATAATTTGTAAATTAATATTCTAAACACTTTTACTACATTTTTTGCTTAATGAAATAAAATTACAAATAAAATATTTAATATTCAAGAAAATTTACGCTTTTTATCATGATAGCATAAGTGTGTTATACGAGTATGTTTTACCTTACAAAGTTAATAAAAGTTTTATTATATTTTATGGGAATGACATATAATATTTCACGTTACAAAGGCATTATGAAATGCCAACAATTAATAATTCCTTAGTTTGACGAAACATATCATTTCCATAAAATATAATAAATAATCTTCTTGAAAACCGACATAAGCCTTCGTATAAATTATTTACAAAATATTCAAATGGTTGTAATTCCTTTAGTAAAGTACTTACTCAATGATTGTGAATATGTTTGCATAAAATATAAGAAATAGTCTTCTAGAAAACCGACGTTAGCATTCGTATTAATTATTAACAAACATATTCAAATAGTTATTATTCCTTTAGTAAAGTACTTACTGATTGATTGTGAAGATTTTTGAAAATTCTAATAAATAATCTTCTAGAAAACCGACGTTAGCATTCGTATTAATTATTAACAAACATTTTCAAATGGTTATCATTCCTTTAGTAAAGTACTCAATGATTGTGAATATGTTTGCATAAAATATAATAAATTATCTTTTAGAAAACCGACGTTAGCATTCGTATTAATTATTTACAAACATATTCAAATGGTTATCATTCCTTTAGTAAAGTACTAACTCAAATATGTTTACATAAAATAGAATAAATAATCTTTTAAAAAACCGAAATTAGCGTTCGTATTAATTATTAATAAACATATTCAAATAGTTATCATTCCTTTAGTTAAGTACTTACTCAATGATTGTGAATATTTTTGCATAAAATAATAGTCCTATTGATGGAATGAAGACGAGCCCGACATCCTTTGTTTGCGTTGGAGGAGCATTGCCAGTATAATTTTTCACCATTTTGAAACTGGCTGCTAAAGGTGTAACCCCCGATTTCAATTAATATTTTACCTTTCTTTGACTGGACAAATCTCACTGAAAGAAATAAAATATGTTAATAAAAAATCATATTTAAATTTTAATTTTCATATCGCATTGAAAAAGATTTTCTGCTTAATGCTTACAAATAATCTTAATAGATGGCGCTAGTGTAGATTGACCTAAACATGTGAAGTTATTTAACATAGTAGCATATACTCGTATACAAGTTCCAAAAAAAATTGTCTGACGTGGTGGTCGTAAGAAGGGCGGAATGGGGAATAACTCCCTCGAACTGAGGAGGGAAGGATTACTGTCAACACATTTTTTCAAACTGATTCGGGGCTCTATTGAGAACCCCTATATTCTGGAGCAAATAGGTATTTTTGGTCCTGATAACTACCTGCGACAACGCCGACATCAATTGTTCTTTACTCCGTCCCGCAGAACCAACCTGCCTTTGGTGATGCCAGTAGGAAGAGCAATTCGGACGCTGAATCTAATCATCTCGGATTTGGACATTTTTAGTGTCAGTGAGGCAGTATTCATAAAAAAAATATTGCAAATTCTGGAAATAGTACTGCCTCGCTGACGTCGACATATTTGGATTACTTCTGATATGTATGATTTTTTGGTCTCATGTTGTTTTGTTTTATTTTATCTTTGTAATACCGTTTTGTGTCCAAATGAGTCGCCTAAATGTTTTATCGTTTGTAATGTCTCATTTGTGTATAATGTATAAATAAATAAATAAATAAATCTTGCGTCCTTCGCATTCAGATTCGAGTACCAGCATTTTTTTTAATGTCATACAGAATTTAGTAGAATATGATAAAGATAAATAGAATATGAAAATACAGCATCTTATAACCAAATTAAAACATAGATTAAAAAAAACAATTAGACTTTTTGTGTTTTATTATTTTCACATTACATTTTATAATTATTGATGTTAATGCACGAGTATGCATTTATACATTTGAATATTTATACACCAGAAAAAAACGATTAGACATAAAAATTCTTAACAGACTATTAATATAATGTTTCCCATTTAATAACTTTATATTTATATAATCTAACCGACAGGACTCAAACAGGACTTAAATTCTAACCCAGAGGATGTGGGAGTGATCCTCGGCAAGAAACGGGTTCTTCCTCTTAATATTTAATAATAATTTCAGTAATCCAATATATTTTTTATTAAAAAAAAACCCATAAGATTTTAAAGAAACTTATATATGTATAACATTTTCAAGTAACAATACTAGAACTTAAAAAGTAAAACAATATATGTATGATATATTTATTATGAATAAAGGTAATACACACGAAGAGGATTCATAACTTGTCATTCCTCAATTTTAACTAAGCATTTCATCTTACTAGTCTACCAATTTATAAATGTTAAGAATTAGGGTATCCTACTGTGTTTTTTTTAACTGTTGCAACAACTTACTTTTCATATGTTATTTTAATATCATCTGTAATACAAGTTATTTGCCGCCTGAGATCTCTAATAGTTTCGTATTCAATGAATTATAGAAATTAGACAAAAAAAAAGTAAATAACTAACGAACTATCACGTCGTGTCTCCGGCGGGGTAGGCAGAGAGGATGGACCGCCATACACGTATACGCCAGATATACCTCTCGAGCTAAGAGGTATACCATAGATGCATGTTACGATATATGAATACAGAGGAATCCCGAGAGGTATGTCAGGACAGAGCAGAATGGCGGTCCTTCCTCTCTGCCTACCCCTCCCGAGAAACGGCGTGATAGTATATTAGTTACATGGAATATTTTAAGAAATCTTCAATTAACATTCACGTGTAATGTTCAAAACTTTACAATAAAAATATGCAAATACGCCATTAAATCACGTATTTTAATTTTTAACGTCTCACGATAAAACCTTATATATCATACTAACAATTCTACTATTATTACAAAAACTTAACATCGTATATTTAATGAATTGACGTATTTTATTTTTTCAACGTTTTTCTGAACAGGTAAAGGCTGGACATTGCAAAGGTGCTAAGTGTACAAGGAATTGCCAATTGGTGTTACACATAAAGGCCAATAACCGTACAAATGTGCGTAATGATTGAATTATTTTGTATGATTCAAACGTCACCCTAAAGATGCCACCCGTGGTACTCGTACATGACATATGGTACAAAACTCCTCCGCAATAGGAAGATTAGTTGAGCCGAAGCGTTGCCCCAGTACAAATTTCGGGGATCGAGCGTTCGCGGTAGCCGGTCCATCAGCTTGGAACAATCTCCCTTCACACCTCAGATGCATAAATGATTCGACAGATTTCAGATATAAACTGAAAACCCGTCTTTTTCATATTTCATACCCAATTTATACATTTATACTTTGTTCTACTATACTTTTTAACCGATCGCGAAAATTTTGATTTGTAGATTTAAAACACGTCTTAATGCGCCCTTGAGGTGATTACATCACAAAAACGGCACTTTAAAAGTTAGGATATTATTATTATTAAAACCGTTTTTTGCTTATTTTCTCGGCTTTATGTTGAAACCACTTGGCACCTTTGTAATGTCCAGCTTTCAATTTATTTTTGTGTGTATTTTTATGATCCGGGTGGAGGTATTTGGCTTTACGGGACTTGTTTTCAATTTCGGAAACGACAGGTTTCCTTTTTTTAATAACGAACTACGATTAATACTCAAATTTGGAAATGTACGAACTACTGATTTCAGTATTTTGATTTTACATTATAAATATACTCGTAGTATATAGTAGAGAAGAATCGGTCTTGGGTGGGCGGCATATGGCAATCTGAAGAAGTTCTTTAATAGTAAAATTCTCCAGTATCTGAAACGCAAAATGTATGATCAATGCGTACTTCCAGTACTGACATATGGAGCAGAAACGCTAACATCACCAAGTTGACCATAAGGAGACTCCATGTAGCACAGAGGAAACACAAAAGAGCCATGCTACACGTAAGACTCTCAGACCGGATAAGAAATACTGAAATACGTAGAAGGTCAGGAATAACAGATGTTGTCGTACTACTGAAATACGTAGAAGGGCAGCGAAGCTTAAATGGTCATTTGCGGGACATGTTGCCAGATTGGTAGACGATAAATGGACCAGAAGGGTGGTAGAGTGGAGACCCCGCGAAGACAAACGAAACAGAGGGAGACCCCCCACACGATGGTCCGATGACATACAAGAATTGCTGGCGATTGGATGCAAAAGGCACAAGATAGGGATACGTGGAGAAGTATGGGGGAGGCCTATGCCCAGCAGTGGACGACAACGGCTGTCTAAGTTAGTATTGGAATACGCTTCACTTCAGAACAGGGTATCAAAAATTGGCTCGATTCGTTCTTGGCCGCCAAGCCGGAGAAGTTCTTTAGGGATAGAATCCACAAACTGCCAGAAAGATGGGCAAATGTCGTAGCTTTCCATGAACAATACTTTGAACATTAAATGTATAAACATTTTTTCACAATAAAGCCTTAATTTTCGAAAAAAAAAACGCACGAATTAATGCATACTCCCAATAAGTAAGTACTATATAGTATACTGTCGTAGATTGTGTTATAATTATTATATTTTTTTCACCGAATGACACAAAAGGGATAAAATGATTTATTTAAGTCGTTGAGATGTACATACCAACTAAAATTCTTACAAACACTAGTACGAGAGTATACAAAAAATTGACACTTAAAATATCAGTTTTTATCGACTCCGTTGTTAAGTATCTGTGCTATATTTTATTACACCAAGACTTTTAAGTTGAGCTTATGTCTTGCATGTTACATATTAATAAAAATAAATTTTGTTTTGTGTATGGAAATACAAAATATCCTAATAGCTACGACGTTACAATACCAATTGATTATTAATATCAAACTAATACTATTTTCATAATACACTAGTTAGAATATAAAAAACTCTTAAAATATACATATTTTTTATATTGTTAATTAAGTACTGCCAATTAGAAACACGCAATTGAAAAAATATAATTTTGAGAAACTTTTGATGAGAAAAGAAGAACATTTTGTTTTTGATAATGACGAATAACGTCAAAAATTATATAAACAATATCAGCTTAATGGCCTTATAAAAAGTTATCCTTGTTTATAAGATATTTGACCTGTTTTATATGATTTTTGTAACACAAAAATAGATAAGGATGTGTCATATATTGTAGAATAAGAACTAGTTTAGACATAAACATTATTTTATTTTATATATTCTATCTTTATTTTATTCTATAAGTATGAAATGTAAGTATATATTTAAATGTGATGTTACTTGTGTGACACGAAACACTCTCTGTGAAGGTGATAAATAAATAAATATATAAAAGTGTCGTTACCTATAAAAAAAATTATAATAATAAAGTCGGATCAAAAGTAGTATCCAATCTAAATGACATCATAACATCTCACCAACGACCTTCTTTTCAGAGTAGCAACAACTATAACGACCTTTGTAGCCGAGTGGTCAGTGGTTTGACTGCCACCCCGATGGTCCCCCTTTGACATGTCACGCGAAACAAAATGATAGCTGCACTCTTTACATCGATTTGGCTTGCGCTGTAAGGATGTAAAGAGTAATTCAACAAAATAATAATAGTAATAATAATCTGCTACACCGATCCCGGGTTCGATTCCCGGTGATGGCAGTGTGATCCTCACTCTGTCATTGATCTGGTGAAGAATTCGCGTGATAATTGTACGGCGATTGATTAGCTACCTATCACATGTCATGAGAATCAATAGCTAAAATTTTGTATAAAGTAATTGGGTTCAACTAACCTGCAGTGTAAAAATGTGGAAAGCAACGGGAAACTTTCACATTAAAAGGCCCAATGGCATCCCAAGAATCAGAAAAAATATTACACTTTGATGTAAACCAATCCCTTGGATTAAAAGCAGCGAAACACGTATAAAAATTACGTATATAAATGTTTTAATTTTTTTTATGTCACACCACAAATCAAGTGTTGCTTTAAAATGGCGATAGAGTAGCTACCTATCACATGTCATCATAATCAACATAATAGCTATACCATTTACATTGATTTTACTCACGCTGTAAAGATGTCAAGAGATGATCAACAAAATAATGAGTTGTATGGTTGGTACACTGAGACATGTCTTTGAAAATGATGAAATACCGGTTTGTCTCAAAAGAAAGGTCTACGACATGTGTATACTGCCCATGATGACATTCGGACTAGAGACGACAACTCTTACAGCAAAAAGTGTCCACAGGCTCAAGTATACACAGAGGTCCATGGAAAGACAGATACTTGGTATGAGCTTGCGTGACCGCATAAATAATGAAGAAATCAGACACCGCACTAGGGTTGCTGACTTCGTGAACCGAGTGGCAAAATTGAAATGGCAATGGGCTGGACACTTGGCTAGACAGGGTGGCAACAGTTGGGCACCCAGGATACTAAGTTGGAGACCATGGGCAAATAGGCGAAGTGTCGGAAGGCCACCGATGAGATGGACCGATGATATTGTCAAAAGGGTTGGAAAATCTTGGATACAAAGGGGACAGGATAGAGACGAGTGGAGGAAATTAGAAGAGGCCTATATCCAGCAGTGGGGCGAAGAAGGCTAGCACAGAAGACAGAACAGATGATTTTTATATAAAATTTCAAATTGATAAAATATTTCAATGTTGTTTTGACTGTGTAGTAAGGTGTTTCTAATTGTTATTCTATTATAAGTATTTATTAGATTAATGATTGTGAAGATTTTTACAGAAAACTATGGTTTGCCCAACAGTGTGCATGCGGGCTTTACATCCTTTGTATCCGTGAGTGGAACAACTCCAGTGCACTTTAGATCCCCATGTTCGCTCACGAGAAAATGCGTATCGGCCCAGCTTTATCAGAATCTTATTTTTCTGTGACCTCACAAATATGGCTGAAAACAAAATAAAAGAGTTAGTACAACATATTTTTTTACAAACACAAACAAAATTATACTGCTTTTGTGAAATAGATCACTCAAAAGTTACAATTGAGATATACTGATATACTTGCAGTCATAAAATAATTTTAAATTTAACTTCGCTATATTATCCCTTGCACTACTCCAACTTCATCTCTTTCATTTCCAGACCACGACCTAAATTATTACCATCTTCCTTATCAATAATGACCCTTTACCACCAAGTTATCCACCATCATTCAGTCCTTCACACCACCCGCAATCAATGCGGATAAAAAAAAAATCCTCCCCGATGTACTCCGCCAAGCAAAATGGTCTCACGTAGGATGCTATCTCGTACCACAATTCCATCCAGGCACTGCTCATCTTATGTTCCCCTCGGGAACAGACTTTTTTATAAATACAATCCCAACCCTAACCGGTCTTCCATTCCTTGACAATAATGTAAGACTTTATCATAAACCCTAAATCCCCCCTCGCCCTCTTTCGGAGGGACACTCTGGGCCATACATTTAGCCCCATCTTAAAACAACTACCAAATCACATTCCAACAATGTTTCCTACAAACGTAAGAGGAATAGCCATTAGAGCTGAACCTCTCTAAGCCAGAAGATTCAAGTCCAAGTCATTATTCTTAATATTTACAGATCGTTTAATGCCGATGGAGCTCTAACGCTCACAGCACAATCGTAGAAACCTACTTTATTGGCCCTTATTAGAATTTTGGATTCCACTGCACAAACGTTGCTTTTCTGTCGACATGACTTTTACGATGAGATCCGAAACGTACACTCTCTTTATTTGGTATCGAGTTTTAAATAATCTAAAAAAGTTTATTTCGTTTTATTTTCTCCTGGATCCAGAACCAGTGAAGCTCCCCCGGCAAAGAAGTAATGTGATAAGAATTGATATGGAATTAATATACTAAAATTAATAAGAAAACATCTCTCATATATACAAATATTATCAAGTACACACGAGTATTAGAGTATACACGAGTAAATACGAGTATTTAGTATGAATAGTTTTGTAACCATGCTTTACGTAGCGTTTCCTGCGGCATGGTCGTCACATCGGATGGGACAAGTATAAAAGTGTTTACTTATTTAAGAGGCAAAAAATAAAACAATTTTACTATTAGCACTGATTTATTAAAAAAAAATCTAACAGTTCTTTTGTTTTATTCGTTAATTCTCATTTCACACTGTTATTTGTAAACTATAAATTATTTTATATTTGTGGTAGCATTTAATTGGCTTTACTTTGTTTTCCATAAATGTTTTTTTACATATATATATTATTGAGATCGCTGTATGTTACCCTTAATAAATTAATTAATAAATACAAAAGTAAATAAATAAATAAATAGTCCAATGTTCTGGCAGAAACACTATGATACTTCAACATTATAACTGTTAAAATTTAAAACCAGTTTATTGTAACACCTGATGATGCCAATATCGGTTAACGAAACAGCTGTCGCGGCACTCTAAGTGAATAAAAGAAATTATGATATTATAACAGTGTTTTAAATTTTAAGAGAAATAAATAAATAAATTCATTGGTTCGAAACAAACTCGAAAGTGGTTCCATAATTCCGAGTTTTTTTTTATTTTAAGACTTTACAGCAACGCTGATAACTTTGTTACTTTTTCTTTTTCTTCTTCTTCTTCTTCCTTATTGTAGACCTATGTGGTCTGTTCTCCAGAGGGTTGCTCCTCCTGTGAGGTAGATTCCCAGCTATCCTTCCATCCTTTAGGAGGTCTTCCACGAGGACGAGTCCCATGAGGTTGATTATGCAATGCAATATAATAATAACATATGGCGTCGAAGCAAGGGCAGTCACAGTAAGGACCAAACAAGTTTTGAGGACTTCTGAAATGAAGACACTGAGGACGATAGCAGGCAAGATACTGAGAGATCGCGTAAGGAACACCACAATAAGAGAGATATGTGAGGTTGAGGATATTATAAGATGGAGCAGACAACAAAAAAGGGACTGGTACGGTCATTTTCAAAGAATGGACTACACCAGACTCCCCTACATTGCATTGCATGTTACTATTTAATATTTTTAAATAAAAAAATACAAAAACTGTAATTCGGTACATATTTGGCAAAAGGTCCCAGATGCGTTTTTTTATGAAATTGAGTTAAATATACCATCAGTATTATTTTTGCATGCTTTAAGTTTTGACAAAACGTTAGAGCTGTACTTTTTTTATTACATTTTTTTATGTATTTTTTTAAGTACAATTGCATTCAACCCGTATATTTGTTAAATATATTATAAAAACATATCTTGTAGATAATATTATAATGTTATGCTACGTAAATTGACATTTGAAATAAACAATTTGGAACACAAATAATTTTTTTATAAATAATCAAAATAATGTAAAAATCTTATTTTTGCTCTCCTGTAAAATTATTAAAAAAAATAAAAAACGCTATCCCCATATTCCTTAATTATCCCAAAAAAAAACGAAAATCACTTATTATTTTGGACGTCACAGTGGCTTTATCCTCCAGATGTTGCTAAATCTCTTTTATTTCGCAATCATTTTACTTTCGCACGATTCATATTTCTTAAGAAAAAGTAGCTACGCAGGCGCATTTCTGCACAGGCATCTTGGATTTTTAATGATTGTGTTCGTTTCTTAAAAACACGATGTCGTCTCCAACACTGTGTATGCGGGCCTTGCAGTTTTTAGAAGAATGACGTGTGCAGACCCAGTAAATTTTGGATCCATATTTCTGGCGCTTGTAAAACGGGTATCCTTCATATACCAATGAAACCGTTTTTGATCGAAATACGAAATTAGCTGAAAGAAAACAACATTTTATTAGATTTCAAATATTAAAGGTATACAAACGATGGATGTTTAATGACTTAACAAAATGTCGCGAAAAATATATACAACAGTGAAAAAAACTGTATATTTATTGAAATATAATCATAATTGAAGATTATTCGAATAAATTTATCAATGAAAGCGAAAATGGCCGTTCACAATGGATTTCTGGTCCCAACCCTTATGTATGGAACTGACAGAAGAAAGATGAGAGCAGAATAAATGCGGTAGAGATGAGGTTCCTAAGACGTATGTGTGGTAGAACCATGTACGACAGAATCTAAAATGCTAATATTAGGAAGGAATGTAGAGCGAAAAAAAGTATTATGAACAAAATTATGAAAGGATCGCTGCGTTGGTTCGGACATATAGAGCGCATGAGTGAAGAAAGAATGGTTAAAAAAAGTATACGTTAACGATGTAAATGGATTAAGGAGTCGAGGTAGACCGAGAAAAACATGGCATGACCAAATTAAAGGTTGGTCATGTCAGAAGCCGGAAGAATCGACGTGCGTGTATGACTCGATGTATGAATGTGGAGGAATCTAGAGAGGTATGTCAAGAAAGAGTAGTGTGGCGGTCCATTCTCTCTGCATACCCCTGCGGAGAAACGGCGTGATGGTTTGTTGTTGTTGTACGAATAAACAGGCCTGTTATTCAACAAATTTTATTATATTATATGGGAATGACTTGTTTCGCCTTATTAAGGTATCATCGAATTTCAAAATGAACAAGGCGAATGTCATTCCCATAAAATATATCTAGAAAAATATATCTAAAATATAAACGTCTAGAAAATAGATGTTTTCATATTAATGATTTAATATTGAGTTTCGTATAATTATTCAAGAAACAATAATTATTGAAGATGTTGTTTCAAGTCTACCGGAAGCGTAAGATAAATAAACAATATTGTATTATTTAATATTGATAATTTTTTTTTTTGTACAGATAAGTTCCATTTAACCAAACGAACCACCATATTATAAAACATAACCTGGAATAGACGTAACTTCCAGCAAACGTAATAGATATCCTACATATACGAAAATATCCGAGATATTCGCTCATGTTGGAGAGGGTTCAGAAAAGATTTCTGAGATATATCTACATGAGGGAGTTTGGTAGCTATCTGTGGCTCTATCCTACTGCATTCCTCTTAGATATGCTGGGGATCAATAGTCTACAAATAAGGAGGGAAGAGTTCACACTTACCCATTTCTTCATACTTATCAGGGGATTCTTTGAGAATTCCGTCATCTAGGAGGGTATCCATCTTTATGTTCCTGGTGGTTATCTTCGACAGCATCAACATAGACAGTTTTATCTCCCATGCAGAACCAACCTGCCTCTGGTGAGGCTGGTGAGGAGAGAAAAAAACTTCTGAACAGAATCGCTTCGGAGATCGACGTCTTTCGTATTTGAGAAAGAATGTTCAGAAGACAAATACTTCTGACTTTAGAAAGTATCTTGTATTCCTGAAGTCGAACCATCTCTCTTGCATTCCTGTTATTATATATTATTTTTTACCTGTTCTCAATAGATGCCTTAATCTATAATATAATTTTTGTTTGTAATATCTTTTATGAAAATAAACTGCTTTGATTCGATCTATGTCAAGTAACAAGTAAAACTATTTTTATATTTTATAGAAGTGACTTGATCAATATTAAGTAGTTTTAAATATGATATTTGTACATACAAAAATATACTTGATAATACGCTAGTATGGAGAATATGTTATTCTTTTCAAAAGAAATTAAGGTTCTCGTTAATATTAAATATGTTAAGGAGTTATACATATGTAATTGGTCAAGAAACAATAAATAATATTGAGAATTTATTTTAATATAATTTGTTTTATACATATATTAATTTAGCCGTGGTGAGCAGTAGTTTAATAAATACGTACAATAAAAGTGGAAAAAACAATGTTTTAATTCATGAAAAAAAACTTCTATTATGCCGTGGTGAACAGTACTTGAAAAAATACGTACAATAAATGTTATAAAAAATACGTACAATAAAAGCGGAAAAAACAAAATTTTAATTCATGAAAATAAACTTCTAATGTATTTCAATCACAAATCACTGTAAAATTTGATTTAATACTGACCGAACTTTCATCAGGGCATATAATAAAGTAATAAGTAATTATTGTATTAAATGCCTTTATGATATCAATGGTCCAAACAAAAAATTGATAGTTCGTTTAAAACAACAGAAATCTGTTAAGTAAAAACAAAAAACAAAAAAAATGACACCTCGTACAATTTATTACACACATCAATATTCCACAGAAAAGAAAAAATAACTTGAAATAAGCAAAAAGGAGTGACAGAAGCTATGAATGCCACACCAAAGGTCCCGAGTTCGAATCCCGACGCATGACAGTGTGGAAAAAAAATTCTCAAGCTGTCTTTGGTCTGGTAGAATACACGTGACAATAAAAAGACGATAGCTACCTTAAAAAAATGTATACAGTAATTTGGTTCAAATAACCTGTTGCATACAAAAAATGTGGACAGCAACGAGAACCTACCGCATTAAAAGATGTTAACAGACTTTCCTGCAAACCAATCCCTATGATTAAAACTTGAGAAAAAATATAAAAATAATTCCTAAGGTGGTCTTTATGATGTAACATACATGAATTTTTAAAATAAAAATTAATAAGGACAAGTTTATTTTTTTATTGAAACAATTAACATAGTTTCGGGATAATGTATATTTAAATTAGTGCAACGTATATTTACATAAAAAATGCGCAATTTTTTTGCAATATTACAATTTGTGTATAAACAATATAAATTTTCGGATATAATATATTGTATTGATAGCAACATACCATAGTTATCACCTGGTAGACATCTACACCCTCAAAGGGCTCGAAAAATAACTATTCACATGAAAATTATAGAAAAAGTTTCTCAGGACCTTTCGTTAGTTCCCAAGAGATATAACACAGAAAATAAAAACAATTATATATAAGTGATGCTTCCTTAGCGTTGATTTAAGGGGTTAGGGCAGTCAGAGGTATGAAAAATCAAGTATTTAACATATTTTTGTCTGTAATTTAATTTATTTTATAAAACCAACAATAGTAAATTATTATGTTATTTTTTAACTTGATTTGACCGAAATTAGAAAAATTAAAGATGATATGAAGTTATCGCCGCGTTAAAATGGTCACCCAAAGCACCACTTATGAAACAGGGTTCTAAGAAATGTGGCGATAACTTCATATATAATTTATATTTTTCTTTCAAATTTAGGTTAAAGCAAGTTTAAACATAATCTAATAATTTTATATTGTTGGTTTTATCAAATAAATTAAATAACTGACATTTTTTATTATTTAAAATACTTGTTTTTTTTTTCATAATTCTGACGACACCTAACCCCTTAACGCCCAAAGTGTTTTGGTATTTTTTCAATGATTGTGAAAATTTTTAGCGTAAACAATGCTTTCTCCGATAGTGTGCAGACGCGCTTTACACCCTCTCCAGCAGTGAGTCGAACACGTCCAGTGAATCTTTTCCCCGTGAAGTCTTTCCTTTCCAAATCTATATCCCTCGAAAAGTATCAGTGTTGTGTTCTTTCTTGACTGGACGAACACAGCTGAAAAAAATATGTAATCAAATTATTAATCATCTCTACAGAATATTTTTTTTTACAACTAAACAAATAACTTACTAACCATTGTGACGTCATTCCCAGGGTGTAGCCAGAAAGAATTGTCGGTCCATTATTCTCTCCTTGAAATATTTCTCTATTCCTCAACAATTATACGTCGTGTCATCCACGCACGTCGATTTGTCCGACTCCTCACGTGTCCGACATATAGCCTTCTTATTAGTGAATTCACATTTGAATAAATATTAAAAGGGAAAAAAGTTTATTACAACACTTTATTTCATTATTCATAGACATATTACAGATACATTTTTATCTCTTTCGGTTTTGTATTAAATTAACAACTAAAATCCTAATTGAAGAATACATATAGGTGTATATAATTTTTTTAATGTAACACAGCTCTTTAATTAAAAAAGAAACAAAATTATAAATTAAAACAAACATGTTTCAGAACACACAAGCACTTCATATATGTTTTTACATATTATATAATGTATACAAAATAAATATTTGAACAAATATTCATGAATATGGTGAGTTTTGACAGATGTTATTTTTTTTACATCTGTCAAACTGACCACAATCATGAAAATTTTGTTAAATATTTATTTTTTTATATATTGTACTATATATTATGTCACTACACTAATAAAGGGCTTCTGTCACCCGAAAAATTTTTGTTTAATTTTTATTTTTATTTAAAATATATTGTAATTTAAATCAAACGTCAGTTATTTAGGGAGAAATACTAATTTCCTTATAGTTAAATACATTGAACACATACAATCCTAGTGTTAAATACTCGTAAGTTAAATGGTAACCATTTATACTTAAACTAACTAACTAACTGACAGAATGGACTGCCACACATTTCTTTTCTGACATACTTCTCTCACTTTCTCAACATCCATACATCGTGTCGTGCACACGTCGCTGTCGCCGACTCCTCACGTGGCCGACATTCAATATTTGATTTATTTGGTCGTGTCACATTTTACTCGGTCTTCCTCTATTTCTAGTTCTATTAACATAGTTAACATTATTTTTTTTAGCATTCTTTCCAAGTGCCCAATTTATCTTAATATCCCTTTTACTATTTTGTTCATAGCACTTTCATTCGCACCACATTCAATTTTTATATTTTCATTCAACACACTATCATACACAGTTTAAACATAAATTCGTATAAGAGATCTCATTTCTACTTAATTTATTTAACCTTCATCCTTCTTTTGGCAGTTCCATGTTTCGCTTCCATTCGTAAGGGCCGGTACAATAAAACCACTGTGCACTGCCATTATTTTGTTTACACTTAATAAATAGTAATTATATATTAAATGAAAGAGTGAGATGAACAATAATAACACAATAATAACAATAATAACATTTTCTTATATGTGAATACACATTTAACAAACATTTATAAATCACAATACAATGTCACAACACCAATCAGCAGATTCTGATTAATACCATATTTATAAATATTTTTAAATCTAAAGTTTATTATTATATAATAAAACAATCACATCGATTCTAAATTTCAATACATACAAGACTTTGGACATTTGATTCCTTCTCACAGATAAACCTATCTGGTTTTTTTTCAGGAACCGAATCTGCCGGCTACAATTATAAACTACATACGAGTAGATAGGATAGAATTCAAAATAAAAATAGCGATTTTTAAAAATTGGTTAATTGAGATCATCGCAATACTAATAGCTTCACAATTTTAATTACAATTAATACCATAAATAAATAATTTTAAATCTGAAGTTTATTATTAGATAATAAAACAATCACATCGATTTTAATATAATACATTTAAGACTTTGGACATTTGATTCCTTCTCACAGATAAACTTATCTGTTTTTTCCAGGAACCGAATCTGCCGGCTACAATTATAAACTACATACATAGGATAGAATTAAAAAAAACGAATAACGATTTTTTTTAATTGGTTAACTGAGATCATCACAATATTAATTTCACAATTAAAATTACAATTAATACCATATATAAATAATTTTAAATATAAAGTTTGTTATTATATAATAAAACAATCACATCTATTTTAAATGTTAATACATTCAAGACTTTGGACATTTGATTCCTTCTTTTTCCAGGAACCGAGTCTGCCGGGTACAAATATAAATTACATACATAGGATAGAATTTAAAAAAATAAATAGCGATTTTTTTAAATTGGTTAACTGAGATCATCGCAACACTAATATACATCTTTCAAAAATTTGTCAGACGTGGTGGTCGTAAGAAAGGCGGAATGGGGAACGTTGTCAACATAAAGCGATCGCTTAATCCAACCAATGACAGGTAATAAGTCCTGTAAACGCCTTGACGACCATATTGTTTAAAAAAATTACGTCTTCGTCTGTATTGAGATACAATTAATCCTTAAAAATTTATATTTATTGGGAAAATATGAAACTTAATCAGATACAATATTTCGTGTTTATATTGGGAAAAACAACGATACATTTAAAGCTTCTTTTACATGTATTAATTCCGTAATCAATGGTTGTGCTCATTTTTGCAATAGATAATAGTTTCGCCAACGGTGTGTAGACGTGCCTTACATCCCTTGGAGCTGTGGGAAGAGCAGTTCCAATGCAACTTGTCTCCATATAGCCTCTCCCTTTTAAAGGTATATCCTCCATAAAGAATTAAAATGCAATTCTTTCGCGATTTGATGAACTTGGCTAAAACAAAGATAACGCGTTAAACACTTTCTTATTGAATATAAAGAGCATTTCGTGATTCGCTCCAGAGTTTGACATCAAAACAATTATTGGTGTTCACGGTAATCTTTGTCGGAGGACCGACGATTCGATCGAACAGGATTCTGTAGAGTTGAATGCACCCTGCTCGCTTGACCGACGATATGATAAGGATTGCTGGACCTGGATGGATGAGAGTGGCGATGAATAGGGAGCAGAGGCGTGCTTTAGGAGAGGCCTACGTACAGCAATGGACAACATGCTGATAAGTAAGATAATCTAAATGAAAATTGTTATTCTTTTGTACACATCCTTTAATCACTAGTGTCATTTCTATCATAATATCAAGTAATAATTATTATAAATGGGCACTTATTAATATTCAAACCATGTTCTGTTTTTTTTATATAAAAATACGAGAAAAAACATTACCCCTTTGTGTTTCAGTACTCATAAAATATAAAACAGAGATGTATAACTATTTGTATTTTTCTTTTTTATTTATTTTGTATGTACAACACTAACTTTAAAAAAAAATTACATATCAGACATGTTTCGGACAACCGGTCCTTCTTCAGTGATACATATTATATAATATTACAAGGCGATGAGGTTCGCAACCCATCACACCGCGTCTCCCGCGGGGCGAAAAGAGAAGGATGGAGTGCCGCATCAGTAAAAGTGTGACAGTCCATTCTTTCTGCCTACCCTTTCGGGGAGACGGCGTGATGGTTAGTTAGTTAGTTTTTTTACATATTTAAAATATTGTAAAATTGTTTACAAATATGATCAGTTTTGACAGATGTTATACTCGTATATAACATCCTTTCTGCCTACCCCTCCGGGGAAACGGCGTGATGGTTAAGTAGTATAATATCACTGAGGAAGGACCGGGTTGTCCGAAACATATCTGATATTTAATTTAATTTTTTTTAAGTTAGTGTTGTATACAAAGTATATAAAAAAGAAAAAGACAAATAAAACATCTACATCACGAAGTATGGCGAACATAGAAGAAATGTAGTACTATTTTTAAAAATAAAATAAAAAATCGGGATATGTTGGGTTAAGTTATATAATAGGAGTGGTTGTTTTAGTGATTATGGTTATTTCTAACGTATACAATAGTTTCTTCAATTGTATGTAAACGAGCAGGACATCTTTTAGAATGGTGTGTTGAACAATACCAATGCTCTTTGTTACCGCGAATTCGCCATTTACTGAATGTGTATTTGCCCATTCGTATGAGAAGTTTGTCAGTTTTTCGTGATCTTTCAAACACAGCTAAAATACAAATAAAAATACGATGTGAATGCACAACCACATACAGAGCACTCCCGATAACTCTCACATAGGGTACCATTAATAAATAATACAGTCATATTTTTTCTTGCTTCATTATATTATAGTTTATTAATCAATAAAAATTATTAATAATATTACTATAATAAATCAGATATTTACATTATTAACAATGAAATTTCTAATGGTTTTATATATTTATTTTGAACGCAAATAAAGTGTAATGAACTTATTGAATTTGTTATTTTTGTATACAAATACTTGTAGACAAACACTGGATTTTTACCCATTGCGGGTTCAAAAATTATCTGCTAAGTACTTACAAATTATCTTAATAGATGGCGCTAGTGTACAACAATGTGAAGTTAATAAAAAATAGTAGCATATGTTCAAGAAGTGCGGAATGGGGAATGTTGTTAACATAAAGTGATCGCTTAACCCAACCAATGACAGGTCATAAGTCCTGTAAACGCCTCGACTGCCATATTCTGTTTCCAAATAATTTACATCTTCGTCTCTATTGAGATACAATTAATCCTTACAACTTATTGAAATTTAAGGTATTAACACTGTGGAATTCTACGAGTATAGTAATATACTTTGGGAATTAAAAAAAAACTTTGTTTAAACCACTTTTTAATAAAAAAAATATTAAAATACACGACATGTTTCGGAGGATACCTCCATCTTCAGGTGTAAAAATATAACAAAAACTAAAGAAAGACTAGTAGAAAACGCATTTAAAATTCGATACAATAATTCAAATTTAAAAAAAAAACTGGGCTATTTGTTATAAGTAGGTACTAACAATTATTTTTTAACAGTAAGAAAATTGTAATGTTTAGCTTATAATAGGGATAAGCTTATAATTAGGTTATAATCTCTAGGGGACGCCCACGCCCAGAGTACCTGGAGGAACTGTTGGTAGACATGCGCTGCTCATCATAATACAGATTTCAAAAGAACCGCACAAGACAGGAAAGAATGGAAGAGAAGAATAGAGAAAATTGCTGCAAACCAATCCCAGGATTGAAACCAGAGAGAAAGGGAGAGCTTATAATTTTAAGGGTCAAAACGATATCAATGATTGTGGATGTTTTTTGCATATAAAATTTTATTGCCAATTGTGTGTAAACGGGCTTTGCACCCTCTATAGTTGTGGGTTGAACAGATCCAGTGAAGCTTTATCCCATGTAGACGTGATCTTGAAAAAGTGTATCCTTTGAATTTTATTAGTATTTTATTCCTCTGCGATTTGATGTACATAGCTAAAACACGAAACAAGTGTTAGATACGAACGCTGGAGCCGAACGTGCATACGAAATATACAATTAACAGATGTATCTTATCACATTATCTAAGGTTAAGGGATTAACACTGGAATCACATTGTTAATTTGAGAGTAGAAATTTTAAACACTGTATTATTCACTATTTATTTATAAATTATTTACACAAAATAATATTTTTATACAAATATTAAATGTTATCATTTTGCATTTTGCATACAAAATGTCTACAAATTTATAAATATTTGAAATTCTATACAAAATTTTATTATTATTATTATTATTTTAAATAAAACAACAAGGCATTAACATGGAATCGCATTGTTAATCTGAAAGGATAATTAAAACACCACATTAATTACTTTTTGTTTATTGATTATTTTTACATAATAAAAATATCATATAATACAAATATGAAATTGTATCATTTTGCAATACATTAACACTCCATTTACGGTCTTCATACCAAAAAAAAATCTACAAATTTAGAATATTTGAAAATTTACTTTAACTAACTAACTAACTAACCATCACGCCGTCTCCCCGAAGGGGTAGGCAGAAAGAATGGACTGCCACACTTTTCTTTCCTGACATACTTCTCTTGTATCTTCAACAATCATACATCGTGTAATGCACGCGCGTCGATTTCTCTAACTCCTTACATGGCCGACATTGAATATTTGATTTATTTGATAGTGTCACGTTTTCCTCGGTCTTTCTCTATTTCTGGTTCCATTTACATCGTTATCATACAATTTGTTTACCATTCTTTCTTGATTCATTCTTTCCATATGTCCAAACTATATTAATGATCCTTTCATTATTTTGTTCATAACACCATCATTTGCACCGCAATCACTTATTATATTTTCATTCGACACTCTATCATACACAGAGCTTCCACACATTCGTCTAAGAGATCTCATTTCTACTGCGTTTATTCCACGTTCATCCTTCTTTTGCCAGTTCCATGCTTCGCTTCCATACATAAGGGTCAGTAGAAGAACACCATTGTGTTTTTTTTTCTAAAAAATTTAAATAAAACAATTCGGATTTTTTTTTAAACTCTTTTAATCATTTTTTATTGAGGTTTGGGACAATAATAATGACATCGTTTAGTCCATATATCTTATAGGTTAACCAGATGGCGTCACTATCGTAGTCGTTAAATCTTAACCTATCCGTCCGTACCGCCCCAAGCGTGGGGCCATTGAATACATAGTCAGATCAGTTTGAGGCTTATTTATAATTTTTCGTATATTACGATCAAGCCAAAAATTTGACAACCGGTGACATCTAGCGGTGTACACAAAATTAAATAATTAATCCAAGGATTCATTTTATCTCAATAGAGACGAAGACACAAACTGGAAACTGAATATGGTTGATCAAGGTGTTTACAGGACTTATGACCTGTCATTGGTTGGGTTAAGCGCACGCTTTATGTAATTATAACATTACCCATTCCACATTTTTTCTTATGACCACCATGTCTGACAAATTTTTGGAAGTTGTATATATGTTAATATCCAACACCACAATTCACATGTCAGTTTCAATTTACAGACCAGCGCCATCTATGAAGATTAGATTTAAGCATTAAGCAGAAGATCTTTATAACGCAATGTGAAAGGCTACCGCCATTAACGCACTGTTAGTAATTAATCGGCTAGTTAGTGATTTAATAACTAAAAAAAACGTATAATAAAATTTAAAAAATCTCACTACTCGATAGGTTAAGAAACAATTTTTCTATCGATGTTTTGTAATGTCTTCCTGACGTTGCCTATCACTTGAGAGTAAGTATCTCTGTTTCCGGCAGCTCTAAATAGTCCCAATTAAAGATTCGGCCAGGACTTAGGGCCATCGCTTGGTCGCTCTTCATTGTGATGACCTGGAAAATAATATCCAAAGTGGTTTCCCTTTGCTGGAAATAAAACTGGATTCACCTGGCTAAGAGAAGGCAACCCCAATAGAAAGAACAATTATTAAGTCATGTAAAGTATGACTTAATAAATATTGAATATTACACTATATTTTAAAATTAGAAACTCAAAGCATATCCTCACAGCGAAATATGAAAATCGTATTTTTCTGTTTATATTTTTTAAAATTATTTGAGTTGGATTGTTTTTAGTTCTTTAATTACAGTTTATTAAAAATAAACGTTGGATACGTGGAATATAAATTAAATAAACACAAAAACACGAAAGTCCGGATTGTCTAGCTGACATGAGCACCATAAAAAAAGTACATTATATGTTATGTTATTTTTAAATTGTTATTTTATTTTATATAATTGTATTTTATATTATTTATTTAAGATTTATTTTGTGGGCGTTGGACGATATAAATGTGCGCGGAAAATGCCTATTCGTGGCGATGAGGTACGCAACCCATCACCCCGCGTCTTCCGCGGGGGCAAAAGAGAAGGATGGAGTGCCGCATCGGTTAATGTGCTCAGTCCATTCTTTCTGCCTACCCCTTCGGGGAGACGGCGTGATTGTTAGTTAGTTAGTTAGTTAACATCATGAATATATTTCGTAAATTAATTTTATTTATTTTACTTTACGCAAAATTTTCTGCGAAAACTCCGCAATATTGCCTTGGATTTTGATAAGGTTATAATGGCAATTTTCTGATAAAATATGATAAATACCATAAACGCCGAAACCGACATGGAAAAAAAACTTCGGTAGAATTAATAAACAATTTATTTTATAAAAATAAGATCTTCATATATATTTTTTTAAATATCACACAAAATATTTTATTATTATCACAAGTAATATATATTTAAAATTATATCCTTCTTTAAATTATGATATTGGTGTAGTATTATTGTGTTTATCTATGTTAGCAAGATAGCTTCAAGTGGGTTTCCAATATAATATTTTTTTCTTTATAAATAAATACTTGAAGTTTTCAATTTATAATATAAAAATATTGTGTAATGTACCATATGACATGATACGACACAATGTTTTAAATGAGATAACATATTCCTCGGAAACAATGTAAAAATATATCTACTACATAGTTTTGGTAAATAAATATTTGGTGAAAATTTTTGGAAAATACGATAAATTATTAAAGTTTTTTTTTTAAATGAATAGTAAGCACATAAGGTCAATAATTATTAAGACCAGGGGTGACCAACTTTAATGTACCAAAGTTTTTTTTATCTTGAAAATGTATCTTGCTCATCTGTAGTTAGTGTAGGCATAGTCTAAAGGGGAGGTGTGATATATTATTAAAATTTCTTTAAAATTATATATTTAGTGGGCTTCCACTTGTGTTGAACGTCGACCGGTTACGGCAGCTTGCTGCCATCTTCTAATGTAGATATCTCTTTATCCATACCCTCTATTTCAGAATGATTCAATACTGTGTTTCAGTATGTGAAGACATCGCAAACGATCGACAAAATTGGCTTCGCGATCGATCGGTCGATCGCGATCAACATGTTGGCCACCCCTGGTTTAGATAATAGGATAAAAAAAATGGTAATTTATATAAAATCGTAAATAGAAAAGTTCGTCTCGCTTTCCATAGATCTATGAATTATTTTTTAAATAATTTATCCTTAGTGATTATGGACGTTGCTGCAGTAGACAATAGTTTCACCGATAGTATGCAGGCGGGCTTTACAGCCAGTGCTGTATTGCACGACACAACGCCAGTGTACTTTCGGACCCCAAGCTCTATCTTTGGAGAAGGTATAACCGCCCATATTGATCATAACGTTATTCCTTGCTGATGTGGTAAATACAGCTGAAAAAACGGGATACCATCACAAAATTAGAAAATATATTGTTATTTATGGTTTCTTGAACAATTATGTTCTGACATATGCCTCAGAGACTTGAACACTCACCTTATATAATTAAGATTAACTGCTTCGAAATGAAAATCCTCCGCAGACTCGGATGGTCAGATGTGGAGAAGGAGATATAGGATGTTTTTTTTATAGGTTTGGTTTTTAAACTGGCAACATTGTTTCTACAGACTGTCAATTAGATAGTTGACAGTTGATTTGTAGTCAGTATGTTTTGCCATTTCTTTATAAATAGACTGACGTCAGAACAGCGCTTGCAAATTGTGCTAATTTATTTCGAAAATCGTGAATCGGTTCGCCAAACTTATCGTGCACTACGTCCATTTTACGGTCAACATAATCGTCCATCCATTTTACGGTCAACATAATCATCCATCCGATTCGGAAGATCGTGGATCGTTTTCGCACCACATACACTCTAGTGGATAATACGCATCCACAAAGACGACAATTGTGGGAAAATGGACTTCACGATTGCGCTTCATTCCGTGGCGCTCATATGCCCGAAATTATTTAAACAATAATGCCATAAAATTATCTATTAAATAAAGCCAATATCATAGACATTAACATTATTTTAATGTTTTTTTTTTTCATTTTGCATATACTCGTATGTATTGTAAACGTCTAAAAAAACACTCTATATAATACAGAGCGCTACGATCTACACCAAAATCAGCGTGGTCAAGTTTACAAAGATTAACAGACTACGCTGGCTAGGGCACTTGCACCGCATGGGGGATCTGGAGCTCCCCTAAAGAGTTGTCTGACAATTCAGTAGGACGTAGAAGCGTCGGCAGGCCGAGACTGCAATGGTTCGATGGTGCTCTGGCAGACTGTTGGGTCCTGGAGCAGCAAGACTGGGTGGTTGCGACCAGAGACAAGACAGGATGGAGACGTTTCTTGAAAGAGGCTAAGACCCACCAAGGGTAGTATCGCCGGAAAAGAAGAAGAATAACAATTATGTAAATCTCCATATAAAATAGTTAATACGAATGAAAACGTCTGTTTTCTAGAAGCTTTATTATAATTTATGAGAATGACATGTTTTGCCTTTCATTAGACATTTGATAATGTCTTAGAAACGTGAAACATGTAATTCCCATATATTATAATAAAACATCTAGAAAACATACGTTTTCGTTCGTATTCCTTCAATGGGGTATGTAGAGAGAATAAACCGCCACGTTACTCTATCCTGCTTTACCTTACTACCTTCTTTCAGCTTTATGCAGTGAGTCATAATTTATGTGAATGACACCTTTCCCCTGTCTAAGGCATTATCAAATGTAATATACAATTCACTGATTGATTGATCCGATAATGCCTTAGACGGGCAAAACATGTCATTCACGTAGATTCACAAAATGTCCCTGGAGAAGGCAACGGGAAACCACTCCACTAAGATTTCCCAGGAAACCAGATAATTTTTTCGCCATAGTGATCGTCGGAGTCGGGGGGACCTGTCACAGCACTATAAGGAGAATTAAATTAAAAATTAGATACTTACGTTAACAAACAAATATAATATTAAAACACTTTATCTAATTTTTAAACAACTTTAATTTTTTTTAATGTACCTACACAAATACTTTACGGGTTAATCATTTACTACCCATTACGGGTTAATCATTAAAAATTAATTGTATCTCAAAATAGACGAAGATGTAAATTATTTGGAAACAGAATATGGCGGTCGAGGCGTTTATAGGACTTATGGCTTGTCATTGGTTGGGTTAAGCGGTCGTTTTATGTAATACAACATTCCCCATTCCGCCGTTGGTGTTCCGCAGAAGGGTAAATACATAAAGCGATCGCTTTACTCAACCAATGACAGGTCATAATTCCTGTAAACGCTTCGACCACCATATTCTGTTTCTATTGAGATACAATTAATTCTTAACTTTAATTTTGTTAAAACCAACCGGTTTAATTTCCGTCGGAGCTTCGTGTGATTATCAGGGTTACAAAAAAAAATCGGTTTATTTTGTTACCCTGACGAAGTTCCAGTTCAAGTTTTCACAAAAATAAAGTGGTATTAAAACTAGTAAAAGTGTTTTAATATTATTTTTAATAAAACCACATCACAAATTAAATGCCTCATAGGCAAATATAATAAAGTTAGAATTAAACATCGATCGTTCGTTTTTGGAATTAAAAATTTTAAAAGTGACATTTTTTTACTGCGAATTTAGCATTTTATTTCACTTGCTTTTTTTTTAAGTTACGAACGGTTCCGGCGATTGCTGCCATCTTCTGATAACTAGGTACATCAAAGTTTGTTAGGTTAATATATGGAATATTAATAATAATAAAAACTTACTGATATAAATTCAGTTTATTTCAATGATTGTGGTAATTTCTGATGTGGACAATTGTTTCGTCAATTGTATGTAGACGGGCGACGCATCCTTTAGAATGGTGTGTAGAACAAATCCAGTGTTTCTTAATTCCATAAGTTCGGTGTGTGCCGAAAGAATATCTACCAATTCTGATAAGAGGTTTATGAGTTTTCCGTGATATTGCAAATATAGCTAAAATGAAAGATAACCTTTAGCTTATAAATAATAATAATAATATATTTATTATACAGCAAGTTTCAAATAAGTATTTTGAAACGTTTTATTGATGGTTAAGGCGTTAATACTGTGAAATTCCATTTTAATAATCTTGGAATTAAAAAAACAACGCTGTTTATGATCCACTTTAATTTATTTAATATAAGTTTCGGAGGTTACCTCTATCCTCGGGTGTTGGTAAATATATAACTAAACTCTAAGGAAAGAAAGGCTTATTATATAAATACGTAATTATTATAATGTTAAACGCGAATGTTTAATGGTTTTACTTTGTTTTTAATTCATATAATTACTTATATAAATATCAGTTACAAATTTGTTTCGCCTTGCGAGGGCATTTTCAAACCGAACTCCAGTTAGTTCAGTTTGAAAATGCCCTCGCAAGGCGAAACAAATTTGTAACTGATATTTATATAAGTAATTATATGAATTAAAAACAAAGTAAAACCATTAAACATTCGCGTTTATCATTATAATAATTATAATGGAGTTTTACAAATCAAAAACCTCAACAATCAATAAATAACTAATATTACCAATCATCCTACAAATTACCAATACCAATTACAGTGGGGAAAACACATTCATATATCAATACAATACACTGGAAAAATACATTTGAAATGTATTTTTTTTATGCAGGCTGATGGCCAGAAACGGCGAAGAGGTCCGCCACCCATAACGTCACTTTTCGCGAGGTGGCGAAGAGAAGAGTTAAATGAGATGTGCGATGAATTTGATAATACAATAGTGTGACTAAATGTGTAAGAATGGTCTCGATAATGGTCCTCTACCGTTCTGGGCAGCAGGGAATCGAAGAGGAGATTAAATAATATTTTGGTCGCCAAACCATCTCAATCTGGCTTCTTCAACATAATATATTTGTAGGGGCGACCTTTCAAACTGGTTGACGATTGTGATAAATATAAGAAACAGGTACATTGGTCTTTATTTATTGTAAATATTTAGTTATTATTTCTGAGTTACACAAAACTGTTATTTATTAATAATTAAAATACACTTCAGACAGTAAAACAATTATAAAAATTATATATGTTTAAATAATTTGTTAATATTTATTAATTACGTCAAAGAAGTACATAAAAAATGTAAACACAGAAATAATATTTCTTACAAGACAATTGATTTCCATTTTTAATTGATTGTTTAGTTTTATCTCAAAGCTATCATATATAATTACATAATTAAAAATACAAATACATCAAACAGCAATTAATAAGTGCCAATATATACTCGTACAATTTCACGTCTCAGTGGATGGGTTACGATGTGGATTGCAATAGTAAAGACAATGATAAAATAGAGTTTGTTCAGTGATTGTGGGTGTAATACCCAAAGACGATGACGTCTTCGATGGTGTGGAGGCGGGCCTTGCAGGCCATTTTTTTACTGTAGATTTTCGTGCAGCACCAGTGGACTTTGATGCCACATTCTTGCTTCTTGAAGAAATTGTATCGACCGATTCTAATCATTCTTTTGTTACTTTTGGATATGTAAAACTCCGCTAAAAGAATATAAATGCATTAAAATTAACATTAACATACAAATATTATTACAAGTTTTCATAAACATAACTGGTTATTATTATCTTTTTACTGCGCATTTATCATTTTATATCACTTGTTATTTTTATAGTTTCGAATGGTTCTGGCGCTCACTGCCACCTTTTGATACCTACATCAAAGTTTGTTGGGTTTATATATGGAATATTAATAATAATTAAAACTTACTGATATAGATTCAATTTATTTCAATGATTGTGATAATTTATGATGAGAACAATTGTTTCGTAAATTGTATGTAGACGGGCACCGCATCCTTTAGAATGGTGTGTAGAACAAATCCAATGTAATTGGTATTTGTAATTTTAAGGATGAGTCATAATATTTGATCTTTAAAAAATAAGTCTTTCTTTCTTCAGAGTCTAGTAATATATTTACACCCGGCGATGGAGGTCACCTCGGAAACATGTCGTGGTTTATATTTATATTTTATAAATACAAATCACGTATACACGACATATAAGATATTTAATTACAATGGAAGTCAATTCCAAGACTATTACAATGGAATTCTATAGTTTTAACGACCTAACCATCAATAAAGCATTTCCAAATACTTATTTGAAGCTTGCTGTATACTATATATTATTAGGTATACTTATTATTATTATTATATTTTTATTATTTACTAGCTGACCCAGCGAACTTTGTACCGCCTCAGAATCAATTAATGTTGTGTTAACTTATTGGCTGAATTAAATTCAGTTATTTGTTAAGGTAAAATAAATGCAAAAATGAATTAAGTTAAATAAATGTGCAAAAATCAAAATGAAACGTATTTAAATTACATAGATATGAATGTAATTCCCGTGGCAGCAAAGGATTTGCTTTATTGAAGCGAATCGAAAAGATTCGCGTAAAATTGTTGCACTACTTTCTGTTAAACTATTATATTTGCTGGATGGGTTGCACTCGGTTCGATTACCTTCATTGAAGCATCACGCGATATACGACATTTTTCGTTTTGTTGTCAGGTGCGAAAACAAACGACTTATCCTTAAGATTACCAATACCAATTACAGTGGGGAAATTTATATATGAATACAATTCACTGGAAAAATACATTTGAAATGTATTTTTTTTATGAAGGTGAATGACCAGAAACGGCGAAGAGGTCATCCATTACGTCACTTTTCGCGCGGGGCGAAGAGAAGAATTAAATGAGATGTGTGATGAATTTGAAAATACAGTAGTGTGACTGCATTCAAAGTTTGAGAGTGGTCTCGATATATGATCTCCATGTTGACAAAGGCCGTCGTATACCCTTCAGGGCGGCAGGGAAAGAAGGGCAGATTTAATAATATGTCATCTTCTCGACACATGACGTAGCCAAACCATCTCAATCTGGCTTCTTCAACATTATACATTTGTAGGGGCGACCTTTAAAACTGGTTGACGAATGTGATAAATATAAGAAACAGTTACATTGATCTGTATTAATTAAAAATATTTATTAATTATTACTGAATTACACAAATTTGTTATTAATTAATTAAAATACAAATTGGACAAAAAACAATTTTTATAATCTATTTATATGTATATAAGAAATGTTAATATTTATTAATTACGTCAAAGATGTATACAAAAAATGTAAACACAGAAATAATATTTCTTACAAAACAATTGATCTCCATATTTAATTGATCAGTTATTTTATCTCAAAGCTTCCATATATAATAACATAATTAAGAATTCAATACATCAAACAGCATTTTGGTAAGTGGCAATATATACAATTTCACGTTTCACTGGATATGTTAAGATGTGACTTGTGATGAAAAAGACAGTCAAACAGAGTTTTTTCAGTGATTGTGGGTGTAATACCCAAAGACGATGATGTCGTCGATGGTGTGAAGACGGGCCTTGCAGGCCATTTTTTTGCTGTAGATTCTCGTGCAACACCAGTGGACTTTGGCGCCACATTCTCGCTTCTTGAAGAAATTGAATCGACCGATTCTAATCATTCTTCTGTTACTTTTGGATACGTAAAACTCCGCTAAAAGAATACAAATATATCAAAATTAACATTAACATATATTACAAGTTTTCAAAAATATAAGTGGTTATTTATTATACTTTTTCATAGTTAGCGCATTGAAACTGACATGTGAATTCTGGAACATATATACAACTTCCAAAAAATTTAGCAGACATGGTCATAAGAAGGGTGGAATGGGGAATGTTGTAATTACATAAAGCGTGCGCTTAATCCAACCAATGACAGGTCATAAGTCCTGTAAACACCTTGATCAACCATATTCAGTTTCCAATTTGCATCTTCGTCTCTATTGAGGTACAATAAATTCATGACTTTATTATACTATTTAACTAACCAACCACCAAGCCGTTTCCCCGGAGGGGTAGGCAGAGATAATGGATCACCACATTGTTCTATCCTGACATAACTCTCGAGCCTCTTCTACATTCGCTCATCATGACATGCACGCTCGTCGATTGTTCCTACTTCGAACATGGCCACCTTTCCACCTTTACTTTAAATTTTGATTAATTTGGTCATGACATGTTTTCCTCGATCTGCCTCGACTCCGTACTCCAATTACATCATGAACGTATACTTTCTTAACCATTTTTTCCCAATCCATGCGCTCCATATGTCCGAACCAACGCAACGATCCTTTCATAATTTTGTTCATAATACCTTATTCCGCTCTACATTCCTTTCTTATATCAGCATTTGAGATTCTGTCGTATATCGTTCTACCACACATACTTCTTAGGGACCTCATCTCATCCTATAACGGTACATCTGCACTCATCCTATAACGGTATATTTATATAATAATTATTAACCCATCACACCGCGTCTCCCGCGATGCGAAAAGCGAAGGATGGAGTGTCGCATCGGTTAAAGTGGGACAGTCCATTCTTTCTGCCTACGCTTTCGGGGAAACGGCGTGATGGTTAGTTAGTTATATAATCATGCTCAGAAACTTTCCTAGATTATTTATTTACAAAATATAGGGATTAAAGATTATTAATTCTGTCTATGTATTAGGAAAGATTTGTATTTCGATGTCAGCAACACAGACAAAGCGGATCACAAAAATAATAAATATGTGAAAGGAATTTAAAAATCTTTAATCCTTGAATTGAATATTTAATAAAAAACGAGATTTTAGTAAAAACTTTAAATTTATTCTATATATTGCTGCGTAAAAATAACGTATAATTCCATATTTAAAAAAATAATACAATGAAGATCGTTTTCTATGATGTACTCGTATATACACACGACACGTATCGCCTTTTTTTAAAGACTAACACCAAAGATTTAAATCAATGAGATTTTAATTTATTTTACAATCTTCATTAGAGCAAAAAATATCTCATAATTATGAAGAAAGAATCTGGTCGTATCCTGGCCCGAACCCAAGTCCCCTGGATCATGAGTCAAGCGTTCTATACCCTAGAACACCACCCGATTTACATGGAGTGTGGTGAAAATCGAAGAAAGCAATTTTTATTTATTATTTCTCTATTAACAATCATGTAAAACTTCAAATTAAATAATTAAAACGAATGAATAAATGGTTACATTTGATCATGCCGCTAGGCGAACCATGCCATTCCCATAAAATATAATAAAACTTCTAGAAAACAGACGTTTTATTTTGTATGGAACATTTGTTTTTATTATATAGCGTACTAAATATTGTTGTATTTTAGTTCATTTATACAGTTTATATACACGAACGAATATGCTGAGCACAAATACATGAAAGAGAGTATTTCAAAGAAATTAATAAAAAAATTATTTAAACATATAAATATAAATAAAATATTTATATGATATAATACTTGTAATAAAAATAATTGAAAGCATTTGATTCTGCGTTCGTTATCTGATCTTTCACTATTCTAATTATAAAGCAGCATGTATAATTTGTTGTTGCCTTCACCAGTTTTTTTTTAACCAAAACCCCATACCTTAAATAGAAAAGTCATGCCAATTTTCCGAAAATTCATAATGATTGAACCTCAAAAGAAAACTGAAACATAACTATTGATTTTGTAAAACTCCATTTAAAATAATTAATGCGAATGAAAGCGTCTGTTTTCTAGAAGTTTTATTATGTATAATGGGAATGGCATGTTTCGCCTCTTATATACATTATCATTATTTATTTATTAATTGATCATTTACCAAGTACATGGCATTAATACCTGCCAACTGGGGTAACCCGTTCTAGGGAGAATCAATTATTACAATCTGACATTTGGTAACGCATTATAATCTAAAGGCAACATATGGCAGACCCATAAAATATAATAATACTTTAAGAAAACAGACGTTCTTATTCGTAATAATTAAAGCCGAAACATGTTTTTTTATTGAAACCAATTTATAATGGTAAATATGGCATTTAATATTAAAACAACGCGTCGTAACAAACACGTCATGTATTTAAGTGAAAACAAGTTCAGTGATTGTGAAAGTTATTACAGAAGACAATGACACCGTCGATAGAATGCAAATGCGCTTTGCATGAGGTACCTTTATGTCTTATGCAGCTCGTAACAAACACATTATGTACTCGTATTAACCTGAAAACAGCTTCAGTGATTGTGAAAGTTTTTACAGGAGACAATGATATCGTCGATAGTATGCAGGCGGGCTTTGCACGAGGTGGCTTTATGTCTTATGCAGCTCCAGTGAACTTTCTGGCCATAAGCTCTCTCCTTTGAAAATCTGTATTTGCCAAGTTTTATTAACTGTCTCTTCTGTTTCGAAAGCACAAACATGGCTGCAACAAAAAAGCAAAATAATCAAATGACCGAAATGTTCCCATTTCATCTCCCCTCTCTTACCCTTCCACCTTTATACATTACTCCACCCCTTCCTTTTAGTATACAAGTGACCACTTTGATTTAAATTTATTGTTAAAAATTTGTAAATTGATAAAGGTTATACATATCATGACCGAAACATGTCTGTGTTGAGTGAAATAAAGTGTTGTAATACCAAGTGTAATTATATTTATTTAAATAATTCAATACCCAATCAGTCCTGGCTTTATATTTCTTTATAATTACCGACTACAAAAATGGTCATTGAAACAAAAAATGTGTAATTCTTTTCACAAAAATTCACTAACCCACTCATGATTGCATATCCTTTTTTTAAGTCCCTGTATATTTTAATTTTCTCGATTTCGGTTTAAAAAATCTATAAATCATTACAGCGCATGCTGCAATATAAATCGGAACAAAAATAATATTCATACAATATATTTATTAAGGGGAAAATGGGAAATATTGTGAACAAAAAACAAACAACTTTATGATAATTAATATGAATGAAAACGTCAACTTTCTAGAAGTTTTAATATAATATATATTTTATGGGAATGACATGTTTAGCCTTTCAAAGGCATAATCAAGGCTTATCAAGGCGAGACATGTCATTCCCATAAAATAAAACAACACTTCTAGAAAACAGATGTTTTCATTCGTATAAATTATTTATTATTTAGTTTTACATCATTGTTTAAAAAACAATACATACTGATTTTATTTATTTAGTTTTGACCGGTTTCAGCAGATTTCAATCATGGTCTAAACCAGATGATGGCATCGAGTTATGGGAACTTATTAGAAATAAAAATAAAAATAACTTGAATTAAACTTAAAACATTTTTATTTTTGTGATTAGTTGCAATGAATTCGTATAAAAAAACAAAAACAAAAAAACATTTGTAAAAGTCTAGAAAAAATATAATGTACTAATTAAGGAATAATAGACCAGGGAGAGTGGCGAAGAATTCTGGAAGAGGCCGGGGCCCATAGTGGGCTGTAGACAGTGGCGTGCCTAGGGTCAAACAATAAAGCAATCCCGTCCGACTTTTTTGTGTTATTTGTTAACACCGAAACACGAATTATAAATAAATATTCACAAAGAAATTACATAATCTTTTTTTCATTACATTTCTGCACGTGACGTAAATGACTGTGAAGTGACGTAAAATAATAAAAAATACTCATAACATAATACATTACTTCTGTTCTGTTAAACATAAATATCATCGGTGTTATTTTTTTACAAATATTAACATGTAATCAATTTAAATTTGATTATTCTTAAAAATAAAATTTAAAATAAACTTTATATCAACATTTAAATTTAATAAATTTATTATCATTATTTTAATATCAATTTTCTATAGATTCATGTTAACCACTTCTAATCTGTAAGTCTACAAACGAGAAGGGGAATAACAGTGTCACCAGTCTGTTGATGCCAGCGAACCTGGCGAAACCGATCGCTACCGAAATAAACACGAAAGTGGATGTAGTTCTAAAAAACCGTAGTTTTATTTCATTCTTATTTTGAAAATTTAGTGATTGTGAACGTTTTTACACAAAATAATGAGTTCACCAATGGTGTGAAGGCGGGCATTGCATCCTCGACCGTTGTGCGTGGAACATTGCCAATGCTCTTTGGCGCCGACTGTTCTCTTCTGTGAAAATCTATATCCTCCCAACATTATCATTCTTTTATTCTTCTTTGACTGAACATAGATAGCTAGAAGAAAACATAAAGTATGAATATTTTATTGAAAATTAACATAAAATGTACTTAACTAACTAACTAACCATCATGCCGTTTCTCCGGAGGTGTAGGCAGAGAGGATGGGCCGCCATACTGATGTGTCCTGACAAACCTCTCTAGCTTCCTCTAACATGCACGCTGGTCGATCTTTCCGATTTCGAATGCGGCCACCTTTAAGTGTTTGATTAATTTGGTCATGCCAGGCTTTTCCTTGGTCCTCCACGGGTTCTCTTTCCAATTACACTGCTTGTATATTTTCCCCATTCCGCCCTTCTTAAGACCACCACGTCTGACAAATTTTTGGAAGATGTATATATGCTACAATGTTGACAAATATTTCACATTTTTTAGTTCAATCTACACTAGCGCCATCTATTAAGATTATCGATATCGATAAGACTTTAAGAAGGGCGGAATGGGAAATGTTGTTAACATAAAGCGATCGCTTAACCCAACCAATAACAGGTCATTAGTCCTGTAAGTGCCTCGAATACCATATTCTGTTTCCAGAAAAACAATTTATATCTTCGTCTCTATTGAGATACAATTAATCCTAAAAAATGATTTGTCTACAAGTATTTGTATACATTCAAAATGTTAATAAAAATATGGTGATGCTAGAGAGCCTAGCGAATCCTATCGAAATAAAGACAAATGTGGAAGTAGTACTTCAAAAACATCATTTTAATTTAACTCTTTATCTAATATAATATGTTAGTGATTGTGATCATTTTTACACAAAACTATGATTTCACCAATGGTGTGCAGACGGGCATGACATCCTCGGCCGTAATGTGTGGAACAACGCCAGTGCTCCTTCAAGCCGACTCTCCTCTTCCGAGAAAATCTATATTCTCCCAACAATATACTTTTATTATTCTTCCTTGACATAACATAGCTAGCTAGAAGAAAACATAAAAATCAGAATAATTCGCTGAAAAAAGACACTTTCATAACGCAAAAAATAATATATGTTTCGAACAGCTATAAGAAACTTAACTTTACTTAACTTAAATGTTTACAATGTAAATGGAACTAGAAATAGAATTAAAACGTGGTACGATCAAATAAATCAAATATTGAATGTCGGCCACGCGATGAGTCGGAGATATCGACGTGCGTGCATGACATGAATGTTGAGGAATCGAGAGGAGTATGTCAGGAAAGAAAAGTTTAGCAGTCCATTATTTCTGCCTACTCCTTCAGGGTGACGGCGTGATGATAAATTAGTTAATTTTCTATAAGAATTTTTCAATACAATATTTTAACATTTTTTTCAAATAACAGTCTGTCGATGCCAGCGAGCAGGTTGAAAGCGGAAGTCTTTCTTCCAAAACATCATTTTATTTCATTATTATTTAAAATGAATTTCCATCAAGAGATAGGCCTTTCCAATAATTGGTTTTGTAACAAACAAAATGGATTCCTCGTTGGTGTTGTTGTTTGTAACACTTGATGATGCCAACATAGGTTGGCGAAACATCTGTCGCAACAATTTCGTAAAAATAATTTGTGATACGTGTAATAACAGTGTTTCGAATTTGAACGTTATGTTAAAATCAAATCAGTTTATTTTCTCAAAAGATAGTACAAACAATTTTTATAGTTTTAGACATCTATTGAGAACAGGTAAAATATCTATATATATAAAACAAAGTCAAAAATCGTGTTAGTTACACCATTTATAACTCGAGAACGGCTGGACCAATTTTGAAGATCTTATATTTGCTGGATCACTTAAATGATTTAAAATTAATTATACGAGTATTTGTCATACATTTGACTTAATTTGACTTAGGAGTAAATAGTATAATATCAAAATGGCGTCTATTTTAGTTTCGGTATCGCCCGTAGGTGGTGTATTGTTGATGCCAGATCGTCACCTGAGAGTAAGAGGGTTCCAACTAACAAAATTTCACATATAGCTTTTTTTCGTGAAACGGGTTCTTACTGACCTTATCTATACGTACAATAAATTAAAACATGTAATAGTATCATCATTTTGATGTTACGAAAAGAATCAAGTTCCATCTGATCATTCAAAACACGAAATTCAGTGAAAAAGGATTCATCTACAGTTGGAACCTTATTACTCCAACTGTCGCCAAAAAATTTACACGCTTCTCGGTAAAAGAGTTTCAACTGCTGCAGATGGAACCCTTTTATTCCAAACCTGAAACCGACAAAGTGTCGTATCTATGTAATCGTATCTATGTAACTTCGTATCAATTATTGGTTCTTTCGTTCTCTGATTCCGGCGCGCTTTTTCTGTCAACATGTAGTTTGGAAGATAACATAAGGAAATTAGTGGAAGACATGATGAGCGTTAGTGATTCTGATAACCTATAATTGTTTTATAATTTGAAAAATGTTACAAAAGATCCTAATTGTGATATTGCTGAAACCAACAAATGTAAAACAGCCATACTGAAGGAAAATCACCAAACTGGAAAACAATATACAATCAGACAGGGAAAACTCGTTATCCAGAGACAGGTTACAACATTGAAAAGTGCGCCACTAAAATCAGCCATGACGAGAGGGTGGATTAGTTTTCCAATTACTATAAATTAGATCAAAATGGGAAATACCATTTTATTCTTAGCAGTACTACACGCTGTTTGACGAAAAGACCAAATCGTCAGGATGAAAATGATAAATCATATAAATCTTTTTCTTTCTTGTACTTTTTTAAAGTGAAAGAAAATAAATTCCAGGTTTGCAAAATATTATATACCTCGACGTTATCTATTTCTCAAAAGCCTATATATATAATGTGCACAAAAAGAAGAGCCGAACTAATACTCCACAGCCAGAGAGGACAAACTTCAAGCAACAGTATTCGTCAGGAAATTATTGAGGATGTCAAAATGCATATATCTTCATTTCCCACTGTAGAATTTCATTACTATCGTGCTAAAAAGTAGACAGTGCTCATAGCACGATTGAGAGAGCTCTCTCAAAAATCGAATTATTTTCTCCTATTGGATTGGTCAGATGTTTAAAAAAAATTAATACCAAAAACCTTTTGAGAATAATACAAATGGCTGAAATAGACTTTAAAGACTTTGGACTTGCATAAAAAAAATTGAAATTCTCCTCAGTTCCCTTTCTTCAAGTAAAAATACTGAAATTCACACAAACACTGCATACGGTATCTTATTGGACTGAGTTTGGAGATTATAGTAAAGTAAATAGTGTAAATCTCCGTCACAACGAAACATTACGGATAAAATGGACTTCCGGAAATGAAAGTTTTTTGGAACCAAAGGCTTTAAAATTGAACGATTCATTGCCTACTCCAAAAATTTATGATTTAAAAGAGATGCTGAAATACATGCCTCTTCAAGATCAACAATATGTCTTACTTCTTTCTCTTTCTTTTTATTTTTCCCGTTTTTATTTTTTTTATTTTGTATTATTATACTACTAAAAGTAAAATAAAAAAATACACTTTAAGTTCTAATTCATTCTTTCTTTTTTCCAAAATATGTTATTTGTACGATTTTACTCTTTATATTATGTATGACTATATTATTAAATAAATACCAACTTTATAGATTTATGTTTTACTTAGTTTTTTTCATTAATTCACCGTTTCTAAATCATTAAGTATAGTGTTAATATAAAAAATGAAAACCTTTTTCCTTAGGCAAAAACAATAATTTTTAAAGTTATTATATAACATTTTGAATCTTTTTTAAAAATAATTTAGGTAAATGCAAAAATAATGTAGAATAAAATATTTATTTTTATTATTTGCTATCACAAAATAATGGAGAGTCAATCTATTTCAACGTTTGTTATACGCACGTAAGTGAAAAGGGTTCCATTTGATGTTAAACCTTATTCACTAACGTTTTGTCACGAAAATAAATGAGTAACGTTCCATCTGATTTTTAAGATATAAAAAAATAGTGTTGACTAAAAAAATAAGTATTTTTTTAATGTATATTAAAGACTTTTTGGGTTTTGTAGAAAATTTCATTAAAATATCGTAGTTCGTTACAAAAATACAAGTCTTAAAAACTTTGACTTCATTTTTCTCAGCTTTTTACTTTTGTCAGTTAGAACCTTCTTACTCTCAGTTGACGGTTTGTTATACGCAAGTTAGTGAAGAGGGTTCCATTTGCTGTTGAACCCTTATTCACTAACGTTTTGTCACGATAATGGATGAGTAGGGTTCCATCTGATTTTTAAGACATTAAAAAAACAGTGTTAACTATAAAAATTAGTTATTTTTTTAAATGTATATTAAAGATATATAGCTTCTTGGGTTTTGTAGAAAATTTCATTAAAATATCGTCGTTCGTTACTAAAATACAAGTCTTAGAAACTTTGACTTCATTTTTCTCAGCTTTTTACTTTTGTCAGTTGGAACCCTCTTACTCTCAGGTGACGAGATGTCAATGTGATAGATTTGAGGCTATGTTTAAATCGTCGCCGGGATTTTTGGTTTTCTTTATTAATTTTAGATTAACAATGCCCAAAGTTATAAAAATCAGTATAAGAGAGACTATTCTAAAAGTTAAACCCCTTTTGTGAAGGAGAGCAGAGAATATTTGCGCCATTAATTTCATTTGAAAAAGATGACAGATGAGTGTCGTAGAGATTAAATAACCGATTTATGATTAGTGAATAATAATAAAAATACTATTGTATATTTTGTATTGATTTTATAGGTGTATCTGTGTACATTCGGTCCAGAGAATTGTTACCATACGAAATGCAGCCGCGAGTACTTAATAAACGAAATATTTTGCTAGATGAAGACGAGGAATTTCTTTTTTCAATTGATAGGGACACTAAATCATCAAACTCTTCAGATGATGAATATGATGATGCTAATGATGAAAACGGAGTTCATTGATGGATCACACTTATTCAAAATTATGTTGTCTGCTATTTAAATGTTTTAACGTGTTTTGATGAATGTCGGAAAGTCAAAGGTGTTAGTTTTTGAAAGGGAAGAGCAAATGACAGTTTGTAATATAAGTGTAAATGAAGAGAACTTGGAACAGGTGAGGGAATTTGTGTATTTAGGTAGCATGTTCACAGCGGATGGCCGAACGGACAGCGATGTTGAAAGAAGGGTTAGTGCGGGTAACAAAGTGAATGGAGCTTTAAAAGTAGTTATTGGAAACAAGAATTCATCAATGAAAGCGAAAATGCCGTTCACAATGGAGTTCTGGTCCCAACCCTTATGTATGGAAGCGAAGCATGGAACTGGCAGAAGAAAGATGAGAGCAGAATAAATGCGGTAGAGATGAGGTCCCTAAGACGTATGTGTGGTAGAACGATGTATGACAGAATCTCAAATGCTGATATTAGGAAGGAACGTAGAGCGAAAGAAGGTATTATGAACAAAATTATGAAAGGTTCGTTGCGTTGGTTCGGACATATGGAGCGCATGGGTGAAGAAAGAATGGTTAAAAAAGTATACGTTAACGATGTAAATGGAGTAAGGAGTCGAGGTAGACCGAGAAAAACATGACATGACCAAATTAATCAAATATTAAAGGTTGGTCATGTCAGAAGCCGGAAGAATCGACGTGCGTGTATGACTCGATGTATGAATGTGGAGGAAGCTAGAGAGGTGTGCCAGGATAGAGTAGTGTGGCGGTCCATTCTCTCTGCCTACCCCTGCGGAGAAACGGCGTGATGGTTTGTTGTTGTTGTTTTTATATTGTTGTATTAAATTCATTTATTTATAATAATAAAATAATAAGAATGATGATAATCATAATAATAATTAAAACAGTAATTAGAAGGAACAATCATACATAATATAGAGTCAAAAACGATGAATCCTTATATATTAAAGATGATAAACATTATAAGGAAGCAGATTACATTAGTAAGAAAGGGGCAAAAGTGGAAGGTAGTATTAATATTTTTTAGGTAGATTGTATAAAGGAAAAGTTTTTAATGTACTACATATATACTAAGGGGGAATAAGCTGGAATTTGGTTATTTAAAACATTCAATTCACGTGTCTTTGCTTTAAAAATTTCTAAATATTTCTCAAATTTTTAAAAAATTGTTTGCTATATGCAAAAAAATGTGTTTTTGGTATTGAAATGATGGTCAGAATTCACACAATGATTCTGTTTTTGTATTAAATGTTGTGTTCATATAACCTCTTTAAAATGATCGACCCGTCTTTCCAATATACACGGCATCACAATCCTCACAATTTATCTGGTAGATTCCACTTTGGTTGAATACGAGTATATTGTCGCGAAAAAATAAAAACACAATTGCGATACATAAAACAAAGTTTTTAATTAACAATTTATAATTCATTTTAAGTATTCATGCAGGCTTCCACGTGAATTATATTCCATTGTAATTAATAATTTTAATTTTGACTTTTGCACATTTCGTGAACTTAATTCATTTTAAGTATTAATTGTAATTCAATAAAAAGGTGAATTAAATTTAGCTAATAAGTTAACACAACATTTATTGATTCTGAGGCGGTACGAAGTTCGTCGGGTCAGCTAGTAATAAATATATAATACCAGGAACGCATGAGAGATGGTTCGACATTAAGAATACAAGATACTCTCCAAAGTCAAGAGTATTTGTCTTCTGAACGTACTTTCACGAATATGAAAGACATCGATCTCCGAAGCGATCATGTTCAGCAGTTTGATTGCTCTCCCTACCGGCATCACCAGAGGCAGGTTGGTACTGCATGCTGGGAGATAAAACAGTCTGTGCTGACGCTGTCGAAGATAACCATCCGAAACATAAAGATGGATAGCCTCCAAGATGACGGAATTCTCAAAAATTCCCCTGATAAGTCTGAAGAAATGGGTAAGTGTGCAAACTATTGGTCCCCAGCATGCCCAAGAGGAATGCAGTGGGATAAAGTCACACCGTATCACCGAGCCACACTCGAGCCGGCTCCGGACCAATGAGTTATACAAAATTCGCAAAACATGGGGATTCTTGAAAACTCTAAGAGTTCGGAGAATAAATCCCAACATTTTCAGTGCAACTCCACATATTCTCTCAATGTGAGTATCGTAGTGGTTATGTTATAACGATGTAATGTTAATAAAAAAAACTAGAATGAATTATGTACTATGTATTTCGTTTATATATTTTACACATCAATTCACAATTTGTACATTTCAGTGGTTGTGAACATTATAAGAAAATACAATCGTTTTATCAATAGTGTGCAAGCGTGCGGTACACCCTCTATAACTGTTGGTCGAACATACCCAGTGGACTTTAATCCCACAATCTCTTTTTCTCGAAAACGTATAATTACCGATTTTTATCAAAGTTTTATTTCTTTGCGATCTTCCAAGTAGAACTAGAAATATAAATTTAATTTTAAATATTAAACCAAAAAATGGTCTCTACAAACAATACAACCATTCATTTATTTTTAACACATTAACTACCAAAAGTCGACTAGTCGGATTTTCGCTACCATCCGTAAACGAGCAAACACCGATCAGTCGGTTTTTCTACTCAACGCTCTGGAAATAATTATCACAATGACGTTAATCAATACATCGAATTCAAATTCGAACTATTCATTTAAAAATAATATTTACTAAGAACTTAAAAAACTTAAATTACAAAAATTCGTTGTTAAATAAAGCTAAAAATAAATAAGAATGCTTTGCATTTTCAAAATCAATAGTATTTATTTATCACATAAATATTTCGAAAGGGTCATCAAGATGGTTTGCAAACAATCCTGAAACATGAATGTGATAAATTTAAATAGGTTGTTACATTAAAACAAAGATAAACTAAAATGAGTTGTAATATCATAAACACAAATTCAAATTAGTTTTCATCGAAAAAGGATGATGTTCATACGAAACATAAATGAGAATAATAATAAAAGTTGTAAAATGAATATAAAGATAAATATAGCATATAAATTAGAGTGACATCTTCAGGCATTTTCTAGCAATACGATAATGGCGGTAGCCTTTCACATTGCGTTAAAAAGATCTTCTGCTGAATGCTTAAAATACAATCTTCATAGATGGCACTAGTGTGTAGATTGAAACTACCATGAAAAGGGTGGAATGGGGAATGTTGTGTTACATAAAGCGTGCGCTTGACCACAGGTCATAAGTCCTGTAAACACCTCGATAAACCATATTCTGTTTCCAATTTGTATCTTCGTCTCTATTGAGATACAATTAATTCTTGAAATAAAAATGAGTTGAAATATCATGAATGCAAAGAAAATTTTGTTTTCACCGTAAAAGGGTGGTGTTCATCCGAAATATAATGAGATAAATAAATTAAAGTTGTAAAATGAATATAAAAATAAATGAAAATCAGTTTAAATATCATAAACACAACAAAAAAATCGCAGAAATAGCTATGGTCATCCGTAACATAAAAACAGTTTGTAATATTAAACTAACTAACTAACCATCACGCCGTCTCCCCGAAGGGGTAGGCAGAAATAATGGACTGATACACTATTCTTTCCTGACATATTTCTCTTGATTCCCTTCGGGGAGACGGCGTGATGGTTAGTTAGTTAGTTAGTATAAAAACCCTGCAAATACTCGACAAACACGTTAATAATATGGCGAAAATATTCCAGAACTTCATCTCTTGAAGCAATTTTGAATATCAGAAGGAATCAGTGTTTGTGGAAGTTATGACAGAAGACGATGATATTCCCGACAGTATGCACCCGCGCTGGGCACCCCCTGCAGCCATGGGTGGAGCAGCGCCAGTAAATTTTAGGACCGCAGTCTGCATTTTTAGAAAATCTGTATCCGCCAATTATGATCATCTTCTTCATCCTTGAAGATAAAGTGAATGTGGCTAAAAAAAGATACATTCTGAATACAAATGTTCAAATTGATTTTAGTAATTTTATACACAATACACTTGAGCCTCGTATAACACGGTTTTATATACCACGGTATTATACAACACGGTTGTATAAATTGTGGCATATTTTTTATACAACACGCTTTATATTAACACGGTTTCAAAAAAAAAATTATAATTTACATGTTTAATTTGCACGTCCCTGTAATGTGTACCACATGACAAAAAAATTAAAACACATTAAATTCTTGCTGGAAAAAACTATGCCCAGAAGTCGTGTCTGGAGAAAATGTTTTACCACCAATAGAAGATGAATACCAAAGGATAATAAACATTTGTCGTGGTATTGGTGGAGAAGGTTTTAATGACATGGATATTCATGACATCCAAGAAATGTTGAACGAAGAAGAATGAGTCGAAATGTTAGATGAACCCACCACAATTAACGATACAGAAAACAGTTGCAGCGAAGCAGTGCTTCACATTAAAAACGAGCATGTTTCACATTAAAAACGATAAATGACGGTTTGGAATTGGCTATAAAAATATATAACTTTTTTATTAAAAAGGATCCTATAATGGAAAGAAGTTCGAAATTTAAGAGGGAATTGCAACAGATTTTGGAACCTTATAAGAAAATACGTAAGGATGTATACGCTAAAAGCAGACAATCGATTATTACCGAATTTTGGAAGGCTAAAACCACAAGAAATCTAGTGTCCTCCGATGATGAAAACGTACAACCGATTTCGAAAAAGAGTAAAACATATAGAATTATAAGTGATAGTGATGATGAATGAATGCCATATTATGTTATTAAAGTTTTTTTCATGAAAATGTAAGTGTATATTTGTTTATTTAAAAAAATAAAGTATATATATAAATTATCTTCGTTATTTTTTTTTTGGAACGCAACCCCTAATTTTGTATGAACTTCAAACCTTGCATAACACGGATTTGTATTACACGATGTTTTTGTGGAACATATATAATCGTGTTATACGAGGCCCAATTGTATATAATAAATAAATTCATAGTATTCTTGTCTGTTCTCCAGAGTGTTGCTCCTCCTGTGAGGTAGACTCTCAGCTGTCCTTCCATATTTTAGGAGGTCTTCTACGAGGACGAGTCCCATGAGGCTGATTAAGCAACGCAATACGGGGGAGTCTGGTGGTGTCCATTATTTGAACATGCCCGTACCAGTTCCCTTTTCGCTGTCTGCTCCATCTTATAATATCCTCAACTTATTCTGGTGTTCCTCACGCGATCTCTCAGCGTCTTGCTTGCTATCGTCCTTAGTGTCTTACTCTTAATGGCCATGTCTTTGTTTTTTCATGTTGTGGATTTTAGAGCGCCAGAGATTGCAGCTGCCTTGTTTACTTGGGCTTGTATTTCTTCCTGCAGATCAGCTCCTCCCACCAGGTCTTTGCCTAGATACTTGAAGGTCCTGACCTGTTTTATGGGTTGATTTTCTATAACCAGGTTACATGTTTTGGGTGTTTTGGAAAAGGTCATACATTTGTTTTTTTCGATAGAGATCGTCATGTTGTATTTCTTACAGGCGTGATGTAGTCACGCCATATTCAGTTTTCAAAAAAAAAAAAAAAACAATTTTATGTTGTTCATTGTGAATTTATTGACGTGTTTGAAAAAAATAAGATTTACTTTAAAATTAAAACTTATTGCTGATAACGATTAGTGAACCAAGTTTTTAAAGATTTAAAGAGTAGAAAATCTTTACTTCCGTTCATGGGTTGCAACTAGTTTAATATGGATGCCTGAATTCTAAAGTTTAATTATAATTAATGACTTTGAGGAGTAAAATTAAAATATATCGACTGAACCCAAGATGACAGTGCACAATGCTAATAAAGTTGTCATCGCAAACAAAAACCTATCCGAAAATGTTAGAATGACAGTGCACAATGGTGTTCTTCTACCGACCCTTATGTATGGAAGCGAAGCATGGAACTGGCAAAAGAAGGATGAAAATACAATAAATGCAGTAGAAATGAGATCTCTTAGACGAATGTGTAATACTCTGTGTATGATAGAAAGTCGACTGAAAATATCAGAAGTGAATGCGATGCGAATGATGGTGTTATGAACAAAATAATGAAAAGATCATTAAGATGGTTTGGACGTATGGAAAGAAAGAATGGTAAAAAAATGATATGTTAACGATGTAAATGGAACCATAAATAGAGGAAGACCGAGGAAAACGTGGCACGATCAAACAAATCAAATATTGAATGTCGGCCATGTGAGGAGTCAGAGAAATCGACGCGCGTGCATGACACGATGTATGAATGTTGAGGAATCGAGAGCAATATGTCAGGAAAGAAAAGTGTGGCAGTCCATTCTTTCTGCCTACCCCTTCGGAGAGACGGCGTGATGGTTAGTTAGTTAGTTAGTTAAACAATGGTGTTAAACTACATATTAAGTAATTTATACGAATGAAAACCTTTGTTTTCTAAAAGTTTTATTGTATTTTATGGGAATGACATGTTTTGGCTATTTGTTTTTCGTCAAGGTTATCAAATATTTGTATAATGCCTTACCAAGGATTAACATGTTATTCCACTAACTAACTAACTAACTAACCATCACGCCGTTTCCCCGGAGGGGTTTGGCAGAGAGGATGGATCACTACATTGTTCTATCCTGACATAACTCTCGCGCCTCTACTACATTCACACATCGTGACATGCACGCTCATCGATTGTTCCTACTTCGAACATGGCCGCCTTTCAGTAATTGATTAATTTGGTCATGCCATGTCTTCCTTGGCCTTCCTCGACTTCTTTTCCCATTCCCACTACTTGTAAATATCTTTTTAACCATTCTTCCCTCATCCATTCGTTCTATATGTCCAAACCATCTTAGTGACCCTTTCTTGATTTTATTTATCACGAATTCATCTTCTTTACATTCCTTTCTTACTTCATCATTAGATATTCAAAAATGTTTATTAACAAGTATCTCTTTCTACCATATAAATTAAAGAGAAGCAATATTTTTTTGTGGCACTGGTTAAATCACAAATAAACTTGTTCTGTACATTCGCTTTATTGGATAAAAAATAATTAACATTTGCTTATTACATAACATTATGCATATGAAAGAAATTCAGTAAATTAATTTAAACTCAGTGATTGTGAAAGTTGTGAGAGAAAACAATTATTTCTCCAATAGTATGCAAGCGCGCAGGGCAACCTCTATAGTTGTTGGTAGAGCAGACCCAGTGTACTTTAACACCACAACTTTGTTTTTTAGCAAAAGTATGGTTACCCAGTTTAATTAAAACTCTATTCCTTCTTGATCTAAGATAGACACCTAAAAGAAAACAAAACTCATTTAGAACATTATAATTTATAAAATAGTCCATTGTTTTTACCGAAAAACTATGACACTTTAGCATTTTAAACGGTAATATTATAAAACTTTGTTTTAATGTATCACAATTTTTTTATAATTTTTCGCAACAGCTGTTTCGTCAATCTTTGTCGACATCATCAGGTGTTACAATGATGATGTCAACTTAGATTGACGAAACAGCTGTCGCAGAAATATTATAATATAATAAATTAGTGAAACATAAAAACAATGTTTTATTATTTAAAAATTTATTTATAAAATAGTTTAAGTAAAAATAATATCATAAATTGTATTAATTTTCAGAAACATTTCTACCATACAATTTAGCATATACAACCTTCATTGATTATCCAAGGATTTTTTTTTAAGAAAAACGAAGTGTGAGGAGTAATATAAAATCTTTGGCTAAATGGTTCAGCTACAGTTGTTTTAAGCTACTGGATTCAAACTATAAATAGCCATTGTAATATCCACATTCTAATAGGATAAACATAAGAGGAAGAACAGCCTAATTTAACACTCAATCTGGGCTGTTAAATCGATGCCTACCACGTCACATATTATTATTATTATTATTTTGTTGAATCGGCCATTACATCAGAGAGATGGTGATGATGATGATGGTCATTACATCATTACAGAGAGAATCGAATCAATTTGAAATGTATAGTAATACATGAAGCTAATCAATCTATCGCCATTTTATTGTCATGTGAATTCTGCACCAGACCAAAGACAGCGTGACAATCACACTCCATCGCCGGGAATTTAATCCGCGACCTTTGGGGTGGCAGTCAAAGTACTTACCACTCGGCCTCCTTGGTCGTCAAAATTATAAAAACAGGTTACCTGTCTTCTGAATTTAATTTATTCATAACATTAGCATGTAAGTGATCGCTTAGATGAAGAAGATTATCAGAAGTGATCAATGTTCGAAACAAATTATATATAATGAATTAAAGAGTATATATAACGTATGACTTCATTTTTTTAAGTAAATTATTGTGGGATAATCAAATGATTTTACTGAAATCTGTTGATGGAATGTCATTGAAAATAATAATTAAATAAAAATATTATTTTAATAACTACTTCCCCGACAGCGAAATAAAGACAAAAGTGGAAGAAGTTCTTAACAAACATAGGTTTATTAAACAATTATTTAAATTATTATAAATTTTTGTAAACTGAAAGTAATTTACCTTACTTTTAAACATAATCATGTTATTTATGATGAAGAATTACAAAAATTGTTAAAGATGAAAATTCAACCAGTAAGATACTACCAGGAAGGACGCCAAAAAGATGGAGAGATCGGTGGACATCATCATCCCAGGACAACTCACCGTCACAAACAGGTCATACGGCCTAAACTAAGAGGAAGAAGAAGATGTTATTTATGGAAAACAAATCGTGGATTCACAATAAGGTATTAAATAAGTAATAAATGGATGAAAATTAATTATTTATTCACTGGAATTGGACATAAAATTACGATAACATTATACAATACGAATAATTAATATTTCTTGGTAGAAGCTCATTTCAATGGAAACAAAAATATTGTTGATACAATTTTTTATTATTATTATATAATATACATAATTAGTGTGATTCCACTTGTGTTTACCGTCGACCGGTTTCGGCAGCTTGCTGCCATCTTCTGGTCTTATCTTCAGACCAGAAGATGGCAGCAAACTGCCGAAACCGGTCGACGTTCAACACAAGTGGAAGCACACTAAATATATAATAATAAAGAAATTTTGTACCAATATTTTTTTTTGTTTTCATTATTCATTATATAAATATTTTTTTAAATTTTTATTTTATTTGTTAAATTAAAATGCGAACTGTCATAAAAACTAATTAAAATAATAATAATTGTTGATAACATAGGAATAAATTTAAAACGTGTGTGCTTATGTGTTAATTTCTAATACAGGTTTCATTCACAAAAATGGTATATTATAACCTGATTCATATACAAAAATTCATTAATCAGAATCTATTTGTTAGAATACTTATGGGGTATAAAAATATAGGGTAATTATGCTATAGATAATAAGTTCACAACCGTTTTGCTAAATTTTCATCATCGAAAAAGAATTATATATTTCACACCCCCTTACTCGAGGTATTAGGGGCAAATCAGATAATATTTATAAAAATGTCATGAAAAGTGCCTGAGGAGTGAATAAGGTAATGCCATTACAAATCTGTAAGGTCTCATACATTATTTGTGAAATCAGTTATTTAGCAATGCCACAAACAATTATATTATATTTTATTAATCAAAATCAGGTTAATAAAAATATTAAAGCAGATCGGCACCATTATAAAAAGAATTTAAAATATTTTCTATATACCTGTAAAATAAATAAAAACATAGATCATAGTTCATGGATCATAATGAAGTAAACTTCTGTTCCCAGAAAACAAATTTGCATCTTCGTCTCTATTGAGATACAATTAATCCTTGTATAATGAAGTAAGTTTAACAAGGACCGAGAGCATACATAACGTCTTGACCGGTGTCACACCAATAATAAAATGCTTAAAACATAAGAGTTGGTTATTATACAAAGTGTTATTTTATTTTATATATGTAATAATTAATAATAGTTGGGTTTTAAATATTCTGTCATTGTAGTTTTAACCTTATTCTATTTTTCGTATATAATTGTATATTAAAAATATTTAAATAAATAAATATATCGAATCTATTTATTTAACAGTCAGTTATCTACAGAAGTATCACAAACCAATATTGGTAATCTAATTTTTTATTATATTGATATCATACAATTCTCCTAAAAGATTTACATCCATGAAAGGTAATCTGTTTCGGTGCAGTTGGCCACTTCTAGGCCAACGACATACAATGGAATTACCATTGACAGGCCGAACAATATATATGATCACACTGATTTTACCAATTTTCACTAACTAACTAACTAACCATCACGCCGTCTACCCGAAGGGGTAGGCAGAAAGAATGAACTGCCACACTTTTATTTCCTGACATATTTCTCTCGCTTCTTCAACATTCATACATCGTGTCATGCACGCGCGTCGATTTCTCTGACTCCTCACATGGCCGACATTCAATATTTGATTTATTTGATGGTGCCACGTTTTCCTCGGTCTTCCTCTATTTCTGGTTCCATTTACATCATTAACATATATTTTTTTTACCATTCTTTCTACATTCATTCTTTCCATATGTCCAAACCATCTTAATGATCCTTTCATTATTTTGTTAATGACACCATCATTCGCACCGCATTCACTTCAAATATTTTCATTCGACACTATCATACACAGAGTATCCACACATTCGTCTAAGAGATCTCATTTCTACTGCATTTATTCTACTTTCATCCTTCTTTTGCCAGTTCCATGCTTCGCATCCATACATAAGGGTCGGCAGAAGAACACCATTGTGCACTGCCATTCTAGCTTTTTTGGATAGGTTTTTGTTTGCGATGACAACTTTAAGGGCACCATTCACTTTGTTGCCTGCCCCAACCCTTCTTTCAATATCCCTCTCCACTCGCCCATCTCTTGTAAACATACTACCAAAATACACGAACTCAACTACTTGCTCTAAATTTTCACCATTCACGCTAATGTTGCAGACTGTCATGGTTTCTTCCTTTTCAAAAATCAGTACCTTGGATTTATTAACTTTCATCATCATATCATTTCGCAATTTTTCAAAATTTCGATTTTCGCTATACACCAATTTTATGAAAATATATTAACTTGGCAGATTTCGAGTATCTTTAACAGAACGTTATAAACCGTTAAGGCCGTGCCACACTGTTTGAAACAAACTCTCCACAGGAGTGACCTTGTCGGAGAGCTGTGGAGCCCACGGTTGGTGTAGCGTCCACACACTGTTGTAAACAAACTCTCCATACGTGGAATGCGTGTTTAAACGCGCGTCCGTCCACAAAGTTTGTTGAAGGTCAAACGAATTTTGGTTTCAAACAAGTGTCTACGCAGTTTTTAACCGCCGGTGGAGACCGATGTGGAGAGCTTGTTTAAAACAGTGTGGCTTGCCTTTTAATCTAAAATCAATGTTTTCATTAATGATGAATCAGAATAACTTAGTCCAATTAATACCAACATTAGTAAATAAAATAGACAAAAACAAACACCTTTTTTTTTATTTAATTGATCGTAAAATCACAAATTAAATAAAACATATACTTTAACAAATCAATATAATAACAAATCACTAATGATTGTGAAAATCATAAGAAAAAATTATTGTTTCACCAATTGTATGCAATCGGGCATTGCACCCAAATTTTCTTGATGCAGTGCAGATCCAGTGAACTTTTCTACCACAGTTTTGCTTTTTCTGAAATGTGTTATTCCCAAGTTGAATCATTGGCTTACCTTTTTGTGATTGTATAAATATGGCTAAAACAAAAAATAACACATCTATTATTAAGCTGTAGAATATTTCAAGTAAGGTTTGCATTGTACGGGAATCAAATGACTGGAAATGCCACCGTAGGATATACCCCGCTGGCGCTGGAAGATATGCAGGTATGCACTGGTAAAATACCGTGAAACGCTATTTGCGTGTTTAAAAGACTTCCAGTAAGTCCGACTTCCTGGCATCTGAGAGTGGTCTTCGAAATCCCGCGAGTCCAGAACAATGTGATCATTGACCTTACCATCAGGATCATAGCGGACAGGGAAAGGGCGTAGTTAGGCAGTATTGTAGGCGAAATCGAAACCACTCCAGAAACACTGCCCAGGAAATCACTTTAGCAAGAAAACATTTGCCACATTAATCGCTATACATCGCGGAGACCAGACACGGCACTTATTAGAAACAAAAGATGCATTGTGCTTTATGTGTTGAAAGTTATAGTCACTTTTTTATTTTATTTTTTATTATTATTTTTTTTTCTTGTATACAACAGGTCGCTTAAACCCAATTACTGTATACACGTTTTTTTTTTAGCTATAATATTGATGATCCACATGACATGTGATAGGTAGCCAATCTATCGCCATTTTATTGTCACGTGAATTCTACACCAGACCAAAGACAATGTGACAATCACACTGCCATCGCCGGGAATCGAACCCGGGACCTTCGGTATGGAAGTCAGAGCTTCTAACCACTCTGCCACGAAGGTCGTAACTTAACTTAACATAGATTGCTTGTTACCAAGTGCTGAAGAAGATATTACACGACGAAAACAAAATGTACACATTTACTATGTTAGAAATCAAGCATAACTGCATAAATTTGAACTAACTAACTAACTAACAATCACGTCGTCTCCCCGAAGAGGAAGGCAGAAAGGATGGACTGCCACATTTTAACCGATGCGGCACTCCATCCTTCCCTTTTCGCTCCCGTGAAAGACGCGTTGTGATGGGTTGCGAACCTCATCGCCACCATCAGGCATTTTCCGAAAATTTAAATATAAATATAATTACTAATATTAAGCATAAAAACAATAACTCAAAAATAAACCTTAAAGCAATATTTTTTCCTTGAAGAATGAGACTTGTAAAACTTTATTTTCATGGCTGAGAATTTCTGGGCATTGTTTAAGTTATTTTACTTCTAAATATTTGTTAAAAAAATTTAACAAAATTAATAAAATAGTTTTTGCGCAAATTTAAGAATTTTACTATTTTTTTTCAAAATTCACCCCCTTTGGGGCACGTATTATTAATAAATAAAAATTACAAAAATATACCAGCTACTTAAAAAGAAAAGAATTGTGGGTAAAATTATAAAAATATTTTTTTTCCATATAGCTAAGGGCCACCCTAATGTTGAGTCGTAAAGTTGATTTTACATTTCTATATTTACTTACATTTCTTTCTTATTTCGGCGATCGGTATCATTCATCATTATCTCGCACCATATATCTCATTGCATTATTATGAAATGATCGTTTTTTTATATGTACAACAAAGGTTTGCGGTAAAATAAAACATATCAATAAGAAACGAAAATATTTATTTGGTGGTAATCAATGCAGTATTGCTAAGCAATCCATTAATTATTTAAGACATAAAATTTAAAACAATACAAATACAAAAATACTATACAAAACAATCAAACAAGAAATGCTTCAATGAGAAAGATCGACTTCAAATGGGCATAATACAGCAAAAGAATTCTGTAGTTTGATTGACCTTTCTACCGGCATCACCAGAGGCACTTGAATACTGATTGATATTAGCGAAAACATAATTTGCTAATATTGATGGAGATAACATTCCGGAACTTATAATATGTTCTTTAAACAAAAACAAAAAACAAAAAAAAAACTGTCCCAAAAAACTAAAATAGCAGTGCACAATGGTGTTCTTCTACCGACCCTTATGTATGGAAGCGAAGCATGGAACTGGCAAAAGAAGGATGAAAGTAGAATAAATGAGATATCTTAGACGAATGTGTGGATACTCTGTGTATGATAGTGTCGAATGAAAATATAAGAAGTAAATGCGATGCAAATGATGGTGTCATGAACAAAATAATGAAAGGATCGTTAAGATGGTTTGGACATATGGAAAGAATGAATGAAAAAAGCATGAATGGTAAAAAAATTATATGTTAACGATGTAAATGGACAATGCAGTGGCACGATCAAATAAATCAAATATTGAATTTCGGCCACGTGAGGAGTCAGAGAAATCGACGCACGTGCATGACACGATGTATGAATGTTGAGGAAGCGAGAAAAATATGTCAGGAAAGAAATGTGTGTCAGTCCATTCTTTCTGCCAACACCTTCTGGTAGACGGTTAGTTAGTTAGTTATTATAGTTAAAATGGTCCAAGAATCCCATGATGCCTTGCAACCGATCAGACTTTTATTCTTAACTTTTTCATCAAATATGACTTGGATGATTCGACTTATATCACAATATCTGATCTGACCGAAGTTTTCAATCTAATACAATTTTCTTCATTTTCCTCTTTTGATGTTAAGTCACTTTGACGTTGATAATGATGATGGTGATGAGGATGATGACGTTGAGGAGGACGCTGAGGATGATAGCAGGAAGGACTATCACGGCTTTCTGCGATATCTGCAAGGTGAAGGATGTCGTGAGATGGGGCAGACAACGCAAAAGATACTGGAATGCCCACGTGCATAGGATGGATCCCACCAGAATCCCACACGCTGTGGCGCATCAGATTCCTGCCGGCTGCCGTCCCCCCGGAAGACTGTCGAAGAGTTGGAGAGATAGTTGGGAGTCAACCTCCCAAGAGAGGCCAGAATGATTTCAGGAACAGACCAAAGGTCTATAAGAAGAAGAAGAAGAAGAAGACGATGACTATCACTTGAGAGTAGGCATATCTGTCTCTGGCAGCTCGAAACAACTTAACACTCCTCAAGCCAGTCCAGTCCCTTATGTTGTGGAGCCAGTAGATTCGTCTCCTACCGACTCGTCAACCCTCTATTTTCCCCTCAATGGTCATGTGCAGCAATTCAAATAATATAAGTTTTTGTAAAATTTTAATCTTCACATATCGCACGCTTAATAGTAAACTGACCGATCATGGTTTAGGTCATAATTGAATTAACATTAGACAGAGGCTTGTGTTAACGCCAAACATCTATTTTTCACAATGTTAACGCTATCCATTCGTACGTGTTTTTCGACTGTTTTTGTTAAAACACCGACACATGTCAGATTGAGCAAAACTTGCTTTTTTTAGTTAAGCCAGTGTTTGATATGAAAATATATATTGTTTCAAATAAGTATTGAAAATAAATTGGTTGCCATATGTTACTTCTGCTTATTCAGTGATTGTGGATGTTTTTTAAATAAACTATATCATCACGAACTGTATGCAAACGTGCATTGCACCCCCTGTTATGGTGAGTAGAGCAGTACCAGTGATTTTTTTTACGGCATACTCTTTTCCTACAAAATGTATAACGACCCATTTTTATTAAAGGTTTATTCTTCAAAGATTTTGTGAACATGGCTGAAAGAAAATTTTACACAAATGTAATTAACAGGTTCAAAATAAAATTTCATTTCATTTTCTACTGAATGAACTTTCTAACTTTGTTAATGTTGTTATAATTTTTTTTTATGTATACAACAGGTTGTTTGAACCGAATTACTGTATACAATTTATTTATTAGCCATTATATTTATTCTCGTGACACATGTGATAGGTAGCCAATCTATCGCCATTTTATTGTCACGTGAATTTTATACCAGACCAAAGACAGTGTGACAATCACACTGCCATCGCCGGGAATCGAACCCGGGACTTTCCGTATGGAAGTCAGAGTTCTTACCACTCTGCCACGAAGGTCGTCTGTTTAATAATTAAAACCCGGTTTATTCCAATTTTGATAATATTTTATCGGCATATTTCAATGGTTTTACACTTTCCTAATCGAGAGAATGATATAAATTGAAGACTACAGGGGAAAAACAAGGAATGTCAGTTAAAATTCAAAATAAATGTAATAATGCCATCTAGCGGCATTTGTACGTATCTATCCACAGTAAAATTTTCATATTCAAAAATCATGTGTGTCATCGACTATGGCCAGATAATCGATTGCTAATTGCTAAGAAATATACGAGAGACTTTGATTAGCTTTATTCTCAATTTATTCAAATTAACCTTCTACTGACATTACTTGTTTTTCCCCTGTAGTCTTCAATTGTTCTTTGAGTTTATATCGTTCTATTGATGATAAAGCTATGAAACCTGCTTAGCATATAGAGTATATGAACTCAAAAATGAGGGGAAGGTGTTTTAAATCAAATATTTACTCGTTATAACGGTTAACACCTAAGTTCATCAAAAATTAGAACGGTAATAGAAGCCCCAAGTCTAAAGATATTGTATAAAAAAATGACAAAAAGGTTTAGTCCACAGCAGGAAATTTTAAAAATATTAATTGCTGAAATAAAATAGGCACCTGGTACCAAAAAAATAAACAACAAAAAAGTATGCATATAGGAATGACGAAACGAATCTACAATTAACAACCATTTTTGCTTTCACAGGGCGTAATAAAACATTCAGAAAACATAATGCATAATACCTTAGCAGGGCAAAACACCTACATTTCTTTGTACAGAATCATATCATTAAAGAAATTATTTAAAAAAAATAGGAATAAAATAACATTATTTTTTTAAGTATTTTTTATTTTTGGGTAACAGAACTAAATAACTAACACGCCGTTTCCCCAAGGGGTATGCAGAAAGGATCGACCGGTTTACTTATTTTCCTAACATACTCCTCGACTTCAAACATAACCACATTTTAATCATTTATAAATTTGGTGATACCATGCTTTTCTCGGTCGTCCACGACTTCTATTTCCACTCACACTGCTTATATACAACTTTCTGACCATTCTTCTCTCTTCCATTCGTTCCATATGTCCAACCATATTAAGAATCCTTATTTATTTTTTAATTACGATGCAAACATCTGCCTTATATTTCTTCCTGATTTCGTCGTTCGGTATTCTATCATATATCGTTTCCCGCACATTATTTTAGGTTATCTCATTTTTACGGCATTATTCCCACTTTCATCCTTCTTTTGGCATGTCTAAATTCACTTCCGTACATAAATTTGGGAAATAGTATTTTTTTAATACACAAAGTACAAACAGTACAAATTATGTACTACCACATAATTGTCAAGAAAAATTTGTTTTTCCACTCATTATTATTCCGATTCCAACCGGTTTCGGCAGCTGCCACCAAATGTTAACAACGAGCTGCCGAAAATGGCCGGAACTAGAAGTAATGAAATAATACAAAAATAATAAAATGCAATAAACGTAATATAAAAAATATGATCTTCGATCATATAACTACTAAAAAATATGATCTTCGATCATATAACGTACCGGAATAGTAGATTAGCATTCTCAGCCGACAATATAGTAGCAATATAATTGTTCTTATTTGTTGTTTAACTAGAAGGATCCTAACAGAGAACCTCGACCCGTATTCCGAAATCAAGCGCAGAATAGAAATATCTAGTACAGCATTTAATAAGATGTTTTCTGGGATTACAACATTCATTTGAAGCTTCGACAGAGAATGGTCAAATGCAATGTCTCGTCAAAACTAACTAACTAACTAACTAACCATCACGCCGTCTCCCCGAAGGGGTAGGCAGAAAGAATGGACCGCCACACTTTTCTTTCCTGACATATTTCTCTCACTTCCTCAACATTCATACATCGTGTCATGCACGCGCGTCGATTTCTCTGACTCCTCAGATGGCCGACATTCAATATTTGATTTATTTGATCGTGCCACGTTTTCCTCGGTCTCCTTCTATTTTTGGTTCCATTTACATCATTAACATATTTTTTTTTTATCATTCTCTCTTCATTCATTCTTTCCATATGTCCAAACCATCTTAATGATCCTTTCATTATTTTGTCTCGTCAATACTTTTATATTGTGTTGAATCATGGAAATATGACTGCATCGCAAAATGTTGCACATCCATGGACGATATTGTCAGCAACATAATTGTTCTCCAGAGAACAAAAGTTGATAGAAAATTGTTAGCTAATATGAAAGCCCGTATTAAAAATACAGGGTCAACGAGGTGTTGGCTTAAGGTGAATTTCCTGACTGAGACTGGACTGGTTTGGAGCGTCGAGGTGATGGTCTACACGGAGAGACCTGACATGACTCCGGAAGAAAAAGTTGTTTAATACTTCCCGAAAGAATAGCTTAATGAATTATAGACCGATCAGTGGTTGTGAACGTTAACAGAATAGACTATGAAATGGCCGACTGTGCGCATGCGCGCCTTGCAGCCTATACTGCGATGAGCACCGCAGCTCCAGTGGATCTTCCCATTGTGTTCCTTGTCTCTCATGAAGGTATAGCCTCCAATCTTCATGCTCATCCTATTTCTTCGTGATCTCACGAATCGTACTGAAAATATACCAAATTTATAGATACAGTTTTAAAAAGCTTAAGATTTTATTTTCATTTTCGTATAAAGCACTCACTTTGGGTATAAACATTTTAATTTTATAAATATAACATAAAAAACACCATAGATTTAACCACCAATACCAATAAGTTTCGCTTGTACCCAAGCCTCATCAGGGCAATATAATAACTATTTAAATGATGAAAATAAAACTGTAAAAAAAAAACTTTTTAAATGTATATTTAGTTATGATAAAATCTACTAATGATTGTGTCTTAGGCAGGTTTCGGCAGCTCGCTGCCATCTTCTAGTATTTCCCAGAAGTTGGCAGCGAGCTGCCGAAACCGGTCGAAAACACAAACATTGATGGATTTTAACTAAATATACATTTTAGTATAAATAATTTTTTTTCATTTTTTACATTGAACATCTACCATAAAATATCAAATAATAAAATTATTTTTTCAAAAACTGTTTAGTTATGGGAGAAGGGAGTTCGAAATGTGGAAGCGAGAAAAAAGGAGCGGGTTGTTCATAAAAGGTAGGGAACCTATGATATAAAAAATAAAGACAATTTCTTTTATGAATATAAACTCTTTTTTCCACTTTTGAGTTTATTTTTCTCGACATGTTTCGAAGGAATGTTTTTTAATCAATAACCTTAATATTTTTCTCAACATGTGTCAACTTTTTATTCAATAACCTTAGAATAATAGAACACCCTCAACTCAATACTTCCATATAAAAATCCTTTCAAAATTTAACCAATTGATATGTCTATTGTTATCTCCCTAGTACTAGCCAAGTTAACTAACACATGTTTTATATAATTCTAGGTTCTTGCACTCAGTTTGTAATAATTTTGGTTAGTTTGTATCGTTCTCCCGATGATGACGGTCTAAGCCTTCGAAACATGTCGAGAAAAATAAAATCAAAAATGGAAAAAACTGTTTTAATTCATATAAATTCGTCATTATGGAATTCCACAGTGCTAACGCCTTAAGTTTATCTAAAATCAATTTCTTTTATATTCGCTTTCACCCTGTGTTGTGAATGCACATTTGAATTTTTTTTTAAATCACCAATTTTTATAATAGTACATCGCTGTGAAAATATAGTGCTTTTAAAACGTTAATAACAAATTATGATTATGTTGACGACGAAAGTGGTGATGGTAATAATAGTGACAAATTTTAAATGAACGAATAATTTTCCTTGCAATTTCTTTAATGATGTTGAAGAAAATAATGACGAGTTTTACGATGAAGACCACGATGACTATCAAACTGACAATAGAAATGACTACAAAATAGAAACGATGGTAATAAATGTGAAAAGTTTAATTTATGTCATAGACAAGCTAGAATATCGATGAAAAAAATTGTATAATTAATGTTTGATAATTTTAGTCATATTAAATAAGTTTGGTAAAAAAATGAGAGAAATTGACAATCAATGAATTATGTTACATACTTAGGAAATTGAAAAACATTGTTAAATCCACTATTAATTAACTATTAATTAAAAAATATTAAGAAACACGACATGTTTCCGAGGATATCCATCTTCAGGTGTAAAAATATAATAAAAATTAAACAAAGTAAGACTAATAAAAAGCGCATTTAAAATTCAATAAGTCAAATATTTTACATATTAAAAAAAAACAATGTAATTAGAAGAATGGAAAATTCAAATAATTTAATGTAATGTTAACAGAAATGGGGTAAGGCAAGAAAAGTCGCATTAGTATTTGATATTAAAAGTTTATTAAACTATTTCATATTATTTATTGTTTCTTGAACAATGGTGTAAAACTCCATATCAAATAATTAATATTAATGAAAACGTCTGTTTTCTAGGAGTTTTTTATTTTATTTTATATGGAATGACATGTTCCGCCCTTCTAAGGCATTATCAAATGTCAGACATTAGGACAAGACAGAAATTTTCATTTATGTTAATTATTTTATATAAAATTAAAACAAAATATCGAATATCGAAATTATATGTGTGTTTATGAAATATTAACTATTATGTTATTGTCTATAATACGTATTCTCATTTAATAAAATATGTATCTTTATAACATATGTAAATTGTTAAAAGTTTTTTTTTCAACGAATATACAGAAAGAAAAATACAACAAGTATTTTCCCAAAAAAATGCAAGGTTCCTAAGAACACATGGACGAATTCAATGATATGGGTATTCAATCGTGAATTTAGCACTCTTCATGACAAATCTGACTTTAATACATAAAAAACAAATTTAATTGACATTTGACCTGCATGAAATCGCATCACATTCGTAAAACCGTAACAACTTAAATGGTTAATAATAAAAATACAAATAATTCAATAACGTTCTTAAATTAAAGGGATGTCAATATGCATATTCATCAATAAAAACTAGTTCGATTGATGGTCGTGGTTTTCTTTTGTAAAAAATATATATATAAAGTATAATTAGAACACGATTGCAATTTTATTAATAAAAATTTAAACATGACCAGTTTGTCGATGCCAGCGAGCCTGGCGAAAACTGTCGCTGTCAAAATAAAGACAAAAGTGGATGTAGTTAAAAAAATGTCATTTTATTTAATTATTGTTTAAAATTAACTTCCATCAAGAGATTTTAGTTAAATCAATCAATTCGGTACCTATTTGGCAAAAGGTCCCAACTGCTTTTATAAGAATTTTACAGGAGAGCAAAAATAAGATTCTTACATTATTTTGATTATTTATAAAATTGTTATTTCTGTTTCAAATTGTTTATTTCAAATGTCAATTTACGTAGCATAACGTTATCCACAAGATATCAGTAACTAAATTTAAAAAAATAGGGGTTGAATGCAATTGTACATTAAAAAAACATTTTAAAAAATGTAATAAAAAAAAAGTACAGCTCTAACGTTTAGTCAAAACATAGTGTGCAAAAATAATACTAATGGTATATTTAACTCAATTTCACAAAAAACGCATCTGGGACCTTTTGCCAAATAAGTACCGAATATTCTTAAACACGTTTGTTTAATTAGTTTACAGAGATTTTTATTTATATAAAAATATAAATATTAGTAGCCAAATTGTTCCCCCTTCCGAGGGTATTTTCAAATTCTCCTGACATTTGTGAATATTCTCGCAAGACGCTCTCTCTCTCTCTGTAAAACCAATAAAACAATTGCGTTTATATAATACTCGTATTATAATTCGGTATGGTTCGAAACAAATAATTAATATCAATGATTGTGCGTGTTTTTGACATAGACAATTGTTTCTTCAATTGTGTGGAGGCGGGCTTTACAACCTTTTGATTTATGTGTTGAGCAGATCCAATGTAGTTTAGGCCCGTAAAATCTATCTTTCATGAACAAGTACTCGCCCAGTTTAATCAAATATCCGCCTCTTTGAGATTTAACGAATTCAGCTGTAAAATAAAAAAAAATAAAAACAATTTCAGTAAATTTTTAAACATTAAGCTTGCAGATGTGATTATACATAAATAAAATAATTTTATTTAATATGAAAACGTTGTTTTTGTACTTTTGAAAATATTTTATAAACTAACCATCACGCCGTCTCCCCGAAGGGGTAGGCAGAAAGAATGGACTGCCACACTTTTCTTTCCTGATATATTTCTTTCGCTTCTTCAACATTCATATATCGTGTCATGCACGCGCGTCGATTTCTCTGACTCCTCACATGACCGACATTCAATATTTGATTTATTTGATCGTGCCACGTTTTCCTCGGTCTTCCTCTATTTCTGGTTCCATTTACATCGTTTACATATAATTTTTTACCATTCTTTCATCATTTATTCTTTCCACATGTCCAAACCTTCTTAATGATCTTTTTTTTTTTTAAATACCAAGGATTTAAATCAATGATATTAAAATTTATTTTACAATCTTCAATGTGAGCAGAAAATAGCTCATTATTATGAAGAAGGAATCTGGTCGTGTCCAGGCTTGAACCCATGTCCCCTGGATCAGGAGCCAAGCGTTTTATCCCCTAGACCACCACCCGATCTTTTCATTATTTTGTTCATAACACCATCATTCGCACCGCATTCACTTCTTATATTTTCATTCGACACTCTATCATACACAGAGTATCCACACATTCGTCTAAGAGATCTCATTACTACTGCATTTATTCTACTTTAATCTTTCTTTTGCCAGTTCCATCCTTCGCTTCCATACATAAGGATCGGTAGAAGAACACCATTGTGCACTGTCATTCTAGCCTTTTTGGATAGGTTTTTGTTTGCGATGACAACTTTAAGTGCACCATTCACTTTGTTGCCTACCCCAACCCTTCTTTCAATATCCCTCTCCACTCTCCACTTACAAATATTTTATATCTCAAAAATAATAAGAATAACTTTAACATTTAATATTAATGAAAATCTGTGTTTTTAATAATATTAATTCATCGGCTGTCCAGAGAATTATCAAATGCTATGTGTGGTCTGTTTTATTGTACGGATGTGAAACTTGGACCTTGAAAGTTAACTCAATGAACAGACTGGAAGCATTTGAAATGTGACTCCATCGTCGAATGCTCAGAGTTCCCTGGACAGACATGGTTACCAATACCGAAGTCCTGAGGTGAGCTAGAGTTGACAAGGAACTGTTATCAATTATCAAGGTTCGAAAGATCTCACATCTAGGTCATATACTGCGTGGGGAAAAGTACCACCTTCTAATACTGATATTAGAGGGGGAAATTGAGGGACGCCGAGGGCCCGGAAGGAGACAAATGTCCTGGCTGCGAAACGTGAGGGAGTGGACCGGCATCCGAAGTATGGAGAAGCTGTTTCGAGCGGCGCAGGACAGGGACAGGTTCGCCGAGGTGATCGCCAACGTTGGGGGGACCCGACAGGGCACTTGAAGAAGAAGAAGAATGCCGTAACAAGGCAAAATTATTAAAATTTTATGCCCCGAGTTGCCGTATAGACGCGCTTCGAAGTTCTCCGGTGTTTAAGGCGATTCACCTTTGAACGAAGTTGCAAGGGATATTTACCTCTTAAAATGCAGTTCTAATGAATTTGTGAATACCCTTACAATAAGAATAAAAAAAAACAACTGTCGTATTTATATTCACATGGTTCTATGTATATTTCCTTTGATGTTCTTTTAACCCACCCTTTACATCGATTTTACCCGCGTTGTAACGCTTTGTGGAACTTTTCAACAAAATAATAATAATAATAATTCCCATGTAATAAAACAGACGTTTTCATTCGTATTAATTATTTAATATGTAGTTTTACATCATTGCTCAATAAATACTATTTTAATCTTATTTTAGAAAAATAATATATTAATGATTATGCTCATTATTTGTAAAAACTATGGTTTCGCCAACGGTGTGTAAACGGGCTTTGCACCCTTTTCCTTTATTGGAACATCTCCAGCGAGTTTTTGGACCACTCATACTATTTCGATCCACAGCAAACGTATTGTTTCCAAATTGAATTAATACCGCCTTTCCCTTTCTTACGAATATAGCTGGAACCAAAAATATGTAGTTATTACAATTTTTAAATATACGTCGCAAAAATTTAAAGGCAAACACTTAACCATTATTTACTTGAATCGCTCTTTACATCATTACAGCACGAGTTAAATCGATGTAAAGGGTATAGCTATCATATGGATTCTCGTGACATGTGATAGAAGCATATCTTTCGTCATTTTCTTGTCACGTGAATTATACACCAGACCATATACAGCGTGACAATCACGCTACCATTACCGGGAATCGTACCCGGTACCTATGATGTGGTAGTCATAGCACTTACCACTCGGCCACAAAGTCGTCGTTATGTGTCTTGTTATTTCTCAAGATCTGTTCCTAGGATGGACGTCTAACAGTTTCCATCTTTTTGATGGTCTTAATGGAAGTTGTCTATGTGTTGGTATTTTATTTTCTACCTTGCTTATCACTCTTTCAAAAACACTATCTCCATTTTAAGGATTAATTGTATCTCAATAGAGACGAAGATGTAAATTATTTTTTGGAAACAGAATATGGTGATCGAAAACAATTTACATCTTCGTCTCTATTGAGATACAATTAATCCTTAAAAATGATTAACCCGCAATGGGTAAAATCCAGTATTTGTCTACAAATATTGGTAACATTCACTCTCTCCATATAATCTCTCCAGGAACGCTATCTTAGTCTTCCCTATCCCACAGCATCTTTGACATCGCAAATCTTCCTTATTTCGGAATTTCTTCAGTCTCGGAGAGTCGTTCCAGCAATGGATCGGAGAGTCCTCTTTCTGTGGTTCTTAGGAAACTTTTTGTCCTTTTTTTTTTAAAGGAACATAGAAGTTCCCGCCACATACCCGAGGCTGTTATAGGGCGTAGCGGCGCCCATTTATCAGCCTCGCTCGTACATTCCCTGGGCCTGTCCCCGGTCCATCCGGGACTTATATTTAAAAACGGCAACAGCAAGGGGGTGCCAGACCACATGTAATCTACCCTATTTTACTTCTATGCTCCGCTGTACTTTATTGAATAAATAAGCATAATATATAATACATGTACATTTTAGAAATATTATATTGTATAAATAAAGATTAAAATAATGATATACCACAGGAATATACAGCGGGAAGAACAGGAGAGGCAGATGAGACAAATGCGGGATGGAAAAAAATGTGGAGAACAGTTTTTGGCATGTAGGACAAAGCTCGAGCTTTAGGAAGCATTTAATAATATTAAACAAATAAATAAAACCACTGCACAAATTATTATTATGGCCAACAGGGAGAGGAACGAGACCCGTCACAGAGAGGCAACCTCCCTCTCCCAGCTGGAAAACAGCGCACCCTCAGAGGGCAAGAAACAGCACAAATTCCGGTGAATTCCGGTGGGATAGACAACCGTAAAAACTCCTCTATCCAGGAGCAGTAGCCCCAGCATCCTTATATATGTTGACTCTCCGTTAGATCTGAGTTCCAGACCGGGCGGACAGCCACTTTTACATCATCTATCATCCGATTCCGAGCGCTCACCAGGGAACTACACTCCCAGAGGATGTGGAAGGCCGTCTGGGCCCCCCCGCCGCACGTACACTCCGGGTCCGGCACCAGACCAAAATCATGGAGCCTAGCACGGAAGTTTCCGTGGCCCGAGAGCATCTGCACAACGTGGTGATCCAAGGCGATCCACTCACTGCTCATCCTTCTTCTCAAGGAGGGAAAGAAAAAGTGGGTCCACCTCCCTCTGTGCGATTCGTCCCATCTCTTTTGCCAATCACACATGGAAGCCTCCCTTATCCTTCCGCGCAAGGCTGTAAGTCCGTCCTCTTCAGGGTCAAGAGTGAGGCCCAGATGGGTCACCCTCTCGCCCCGCTTGAGGCGTCTCCTGGCAACCGCCTCCAGCACCTCCAGATCGGCAGGGAGAACCCCTCCAATTACCGGAAGCGCCACCGAGGCGACAGTCCTGTAGGCACCGGTCAGAGCTAAGAGGGGCACGCGTTGGCCCCTCAGCAGTGCGGAGGACACCGTCCGAACCGCTAGACGACCCGACGAGTCTTAAAGGCGTCCACATTCGTCATAGCAGCGTCAGCGGAGGTAGGCGCCTCGGCGGCAGCCGGGTCAGCAGCAGCGGCCAACTTCTTGCTCCTGGTACCTCCAGCCGGAGCAGCGGCAAGTAGACGCCCCTCCAACGAGGAGTCCAGGGCCTCACTCTTCTTTCCTTTCCCCCGTTTAGTGGTCGGTGGGGCAGCAGCCGGCACCTCAGTCAAGTTGGGCAATGAAGAGCCGACTGTCTTCAAAGACGGGGACCTATGCAGCGACTTTCGAGGCCGAAATGGGCCAGCCACGTCCTCAATCACACTCGGAGAAGCCGGAGGTGTCACCGGCTTCTCCCTCACGTCTTTTGCACCCGACGGGGTCGGAGGTATCGCTCACTCAAGGGACGCACCAGATATATGAGATTGAAGAAAATAAAGAATACAAAAAAATATAAGTACTCGTATATAAGTATATAAAGTTCAAAACATTGCACAAGGCACAAAACCATAGACGTCCACAAACAACAAAAGTATTTAAAAAACTTAAAACTTAGAACACAAGATATAAAAATAAAAAAAATATATATATATTTTTTTTAATATAATTTCCAAAAAAAAATTAAAAATCGGTATTGTCTGTGTATCACTTTAGATCACGTACCACTCGTGGCACAGTGTATGGGTCCACTTATGATCTATTAATGAGACACCATAGATTGGCACGGCAAACTATCTATGATAAAACATTTTGATAACTGTCAGTTCAGTATTCAAATTCAGAACGAAAAAAAAAGTAGATAAATAGAAAAGTCACTAGAAAAAAATCTCACAACAATGCAAGACAACACCACCATTGGCGCACCGGGCACTCGCGGAACACTCCTGATCACATCTTATGCGTAGGAAAACACTACTGATTGCAAATGATTTTAAAAAAACTGTAGGAGCATGGCCTTGCGCGTGCAATGACAGCCGTCGTCCCACCGGAAGTGTACTTTTTGTACTAAAGGTATCAGCGCTCGCGCACGCATATATTCTTCTTCTTCTTTCGATGCCTTGTCAGGTCCCCCCAACGTTGGCGATCACTGCAGCCTATCCTGCGCCACTATGAATGTACTCTTTGATGTACCGCAGCCAGGACAGCTGCCTTCTACCAAATCCCCGACGTCTCTCCACTTTACCCATTAATATTAGGCGAAGGAGGTAGTATTTTTCTCCCCTTAGCAAATGACCCAAATATGAGACCTTTCTAATTTTCACACTCGACAACAGCTCTCTATTGGCTTGGGTTCTCTGTAGTACGTCTGCATTACTGAACATTCTGCGGTATATCTACATCTTGAATGCTTCCAACCGGTTCATTACATTCACTTTCAGAGTCGAGATTTCGCAGCCATATAGAACAAATCATATATAACATTTAATCATTCTTTGTCGGAGTTGCAAGTTAAGATTTACGTTCCAAAAGAATGTTCTTATTTAATTAATTACAGCTCAATTCTGCATTTTATTTCAATATCCGGGTCAAGCGCTTATAGAATTATTATTTCATCTGTTATTCAATTTATATTGAATAATGCTTTTAAAATTAATTACAGTCGTGGTAACTATATTTTAATCTTAAAATTACAAGTTAACTATTAAAATATAAAACGTTTGTAAACTTACAAGTTTGTATAACTCAAAGACTTTTTATTAAATCACTAAAAAAAGAAATAGCTTGCATTGCCTTACAACTGCATTATGAAATTTTTTTTAAATGCCCGAGAACAGTTAAATACCCCGGAAGAGTTAAAAGTCGCTGAATGCATCTCCATCCTCGAAGGATATGGACTGCCAACTATCTCGCCATCTTTTCTGTAGTCTGTCGCGGCCTATCTTTGAGATCGCATTTTCTTGCATACGGGAGACATGCTCATTCCAGTATCTTCTTATTTGGCGCCTGGATCTCATAACGTCTTCCGTCATGTAAATTCTTCAGATTTTTATATTTCTTTTAAATTTTTACCGGGTACACATCGTGCGAATTTCATCTCGTTGATGAGCTGGAGTTGCTTGACACGATAATCGGTCATAAAACTCACTATATTAAATATTTTATTATTATAACGCTAGCCATATCAATGTAAAGGGTGTGTACCCTATTGATTCGCATGACATGTGATAGGTACCAAATCTATCGCCATTTTATAGAATTATGAATTCTTCTTTTGAATTCTTCACCAGACCAACGACAGTGTGAGAATCACATTCACATCGACGGAAATCGGATCCGAAACCTTCCAGGGTCATAGTTGTTGCCACTCTGCCACGAAGGTCGACAATATACGAAATTTAACAGTAAAACATACAACATTTTCAAGGTTTTTTTGCTATTTTATTTAAATTGTGGAAGGAAGTTAAACTAATGATTATGTTCGTTTTTTGAATAAACTATGGTTTGGCCAACTGCGTGCAGACGGGCTTTGCACCCATTTCCCTTGTTGGAACATCTCCAGCGAGTTTTTGGACCAAAAATAGTACTTTTATCCACAGAAAACGTATATTTTCCTAATTGAATTAATGTGGCTCTTCTTTTCTGTACGAATATGGCTAAAAACAAAAAATGTTGCTTTAATATTAATTATTCGTTAAACAATTTATATGAATGAAGACGTTCGTTTAATAGCATTTTTTGGGAATGACATACTAAGGCATTTTCCTCAAAACTATTTTATTCTCAAAACGACTGATTGGCAACAAATAAGTTAAATAATAAAAAAAACATTCAATCAATTTAAATTCATTTTAATTTTTTTAAATCCATTTACCCTTCTTCAATCGATTAAATCTATTGAAAACAATTTTGCATAATAAAAATATATTGTTTTCATAGACAAAATCTTAAATATAATTATACAATTATATTATATATAGTATAATTGTTGATAATAAATATAAGTTGTAATAATTATTATATTATATTAAAAATAAAAAACTTTATATACTAAAATACATTTAATATAGATGAAAACAATTATTAAACGTGATATTCTAACTCTGTTTATGTGTATCACAATTTTTAATACATAAAAACAAAGTTTTTTAATTCAACACTTTAAAATGTTGAAGTGTCATAGTGTTTCGGCCAAAACAATGGACTATTCAATTATTTAACTTTTAATTGTTTGACTAATTATACCCAAAGAGTGAAAACATTAATTTAAAAAATCACTATTGCCATTTTTAAATAATAAAAAACCTTTACTTACAATTTTTGGAGTTTTTCCGACCACATTTTTTCCGTACAGTTATATTTTTTATTATTATTATAAATTATAACTTACTTCTGCCAAGAGAGTTCAATACAAACATAATGTAATTTACACAATTATATTTCATTTCGAATACAATCAACTTTTTATTTACACGGTTTTGATATATTATATAACGGTCTACTAAAAAGAACCAATTCAAAATATAAATATGTTTAATTTCGAGAGATGCGGGTCTGTCTTAAGTAGCATAATATTTTAAATTCGGAGATGTCCGCCATCTTCAGGTGTAACGTATGACTAAATTCATTTTAGAAATGGTGTCTCGTATTTAAAATAAGTGAAAGTTTATTAAATTTTGATAATTTGACAATGGCGTCGACATTGTGGAATTTCATAATGAATTTTAATTCAATGATTTAACACGCTTTTTCCACTTTTGATTTAATTAGATTTTACACCTTTATTATCGGGAGAACAACATAAAACATAGAAAGAGTTTTAAATCGTTCTCTCGATGTTAAAGGTGTAAAACCTTCGAAACATACCTATAAAAATATACTCCAAAGTAAAAAAAAGGTACAATATTATTTTTATAATTAAGCAATTTGAGGTTAATCTAATTAACATAATAATTATAACCTTTGAGATTCATTTACATTTTATTTTATTTATATGTATTCCATAAGGACACCGAGGCTATAAACTTCCGAGTCTGTATCTAGGCTATAGGACACTAGTTCAATGATTATGGATATTATTCACATACACAATGGTTTCCCCAACAGTGTGTAGTCTTCCTTTGCATCCCTTTTGAGGGCCATGGGTCGAGCACCTCCAATAGAATTTTTCGTTGGTCTTTTTAAGAATTGAAAATGAATATCTTCCAATTTTTATTAACGTTGTATTATTCTTTGATGTGCTGTAAACAGCTGAAAATAAAACAGCATAATGTATTAATAATAATTATTATAAATACATAACAGCTGATATAAAAAAAGGTAGAAAGGTATTGGGGCCTTTTTAGATGTGATAATATCCCGTTACATTCCACATTTTTGATTACAGCAGGTAATTTGAACACAATCCGGGTTCGATTCCCAACCGGGACCTTCAGTGTGGCAGTCTAACCTTTTGTCACTTTGCCATGAAGGGCGTTATTCTACAAATCAAAGTTGAGGGACCTTACAAAAAACGGTAATGAACTTTAGGGTTTCATAAAAAATTAAAATGTCAAATGTAATTTAATATATTTGTAATATATTCGTGTAATAAAATACAAAACTTTGGACTGCTTTTCAGAGAATTCGTTCCCCAGAAAAATAATCCATCGATGCTGGTCGAAAACAAAGACAAGCTGGATAATTTTAATAATAGTCCGGTATATCAATTCATAAAATATTATTTAAACAGTATGTTTTTAAACTTTGTAAATAGCAAGAACTTTAAAAAGTTTAAAAAGCATTTTTCAATGAATCCGCAATACAAAGTTATGGCGGATTTAGAAAAATTAAAATTTGTTTAATGGATTTATAACATGTTAACTGATGCCTTTTATTGTGAATTAATTAGCCTAAAAATATATCAGCAATATCTGATTTCAATTTATTTGAAGATGCAAAATTATTTCCAAAAACCTTGATGTCCAGCCTGTGGTGGTATTTTTCTGATGAGGTTTTCATATTAAACCGTTTTCACGAGCCTTGTATCTTCCATGCGGTACACATGGTCCCTCCAATAGCAACGTCTGCTTCTTTTCCACTTCGCTATATCTTCAGCATCACAGATAAATCTTATCATATTTATTTTTTCTTGAACAATGATGTAAAACTCCATGTTAAATAATTAATACGAATGAAAACGTCAGTTTTCTAGAAGTTTTATTATATTTTATGGGAATGACATGTTTCGTTTTCCGTACATTTAATAATGCCTTAGAAGGGTGAAACATGTCATTCCCATAATATATAATAAAACTTCTCGAAAACTGACGTTTTCATTCGTATTTATTATTAAATCTAATCATTTATTTCTCATCCGATCATGTAATAAAAAGCATAAAGGTGAAAAAGAAAAAGAAAAAACAAGTCGGTAAAAAAGGATGTATTTGTGTCTTATACTCGTATATAAACTCAATAACCGACAAAAAGTGTTAAAATGACAATAATAATTATTGAAATAATTTTTTTACCATATGTTTACAATAAAAAAGGTTTTAAACTCGTACATAAGACATTTGTAAATAATTCACAAAAACAATATTAACAGTATTATTACATGGATATATTTTCTGTTTGTCGTGCGCCTCACTCCAAGTGAATTTATATAGTTTAGTTGAATTTAAACAATGTTTTTCATATTTGTAAATCTCCATAGGTTTCAAAGATTTTATAGCTTCATTATCGAAAGAACAGAATAAACTTTCTTCTATGTTCGCCATACTCTGTGTTGTAGATGTTTTATATTTTCTTTTTTTATAAACTTTGTATACAACACTCACTTTTTAAACAAATTAAAATTAAATATCGAACATGTTTCGGACTACCTTCCCCTTTCTCGGTGATAGTTTAAATACGAGTATCTACATAATATCACTGAGGAAGGGCTGGTTAGTCCGAAACATGGTTGATATTTATTTTTGATTTATTTAAAAAACGAGTGCTGTATACAAAGTACGAGTATATAAAAAAATATAAATAGTATAAACTTTGTTCGTTTTTCCAATTTTGAAGGTATATATATAGAAACACGTCAAGAAAATAATATATTAAAAAAATCGTCGTAATGGAATTTTACAGCGTTGTCGCTTTGAGTTTATCAAAAATTAATGTATGTTTTTACAAGGTTTTGCATTTAACAATGTTTAAACACAAATCAGTTAAAAATTAAAATACGTAAGCTGTGGATGATTGTGAATATTTTTAGAATAGATTATAGTCTCCCCGACAGTGTGTAAACGAGCTTTACATCCTTTGTAAGCTCCGTGAGTTGAACACCTCCAGTGGACTTTGGGACCGGAGTTCTGAAGAAATGAAAACGAGAATCCATTTAAAAGTATTAATTTTGTATTATTTTTGGATTTGGTGAACACAGCTGAAAAATAAACAAAATATATTAATATTTCCCCGCATATACAAGTATATACATAATTCTCATATTTCACAACTTCTAAAAGATCTTCACTGGCTCAAGTGTCCTGAAAGAATCCAGTCTGAACTATGCTGGGCGGTTTTTAAAGCGCTTCACGGAATGGCACCATCTTATATATCTGAACTTTGTATTTCTGATAACTTGCACAACCTACACTTCGATCAGCAATCTTCTCGGCTATAGGCCGATTATCAGAGCTACAGCGCAACCCCCGGACAAATTTCGAAGATCGGGCTTTCGCAGTGGCAGGTCCGTTCGCATGGAATATGCTCCCTGCACGCCTCAGACCCATTTACAATCCGACAGATTTAAAATCTCTTCTTAAAATCCACCTTTTCAAAATATCAACGATTATTTGATAGCTAGTGACAGATGCAACTCTCATTGAACGCATATATTCTTCTTCTTCTTCTTCCTCAGCCTATTCCCGTCCACTCCTGGACAAAGGCCTCCTCCATTTGCATCCATGTCATTCTGTCCTGTGCAGACTGCATCCAGGTTATTCCGACGTGTCTGTTTAGATCATCCTTCCACCGTAGTTGCGGTCGCCCTGCACTTCTCTTCGCCGTCCGCGGTCTCCAAGTCAGCAGTCTACTTCCCACTTTTCATCTGGGCTTTTGGCTACGTGACCCGCCCATCGCCATTTTAGAGTCGCCACCCGGTGGATGATGTCAGTGACCTTTGTTTTTTCTCTCACCGTGTCTTTTCTGACCCTGTCTCTTAGGCTTATTCCTAACATGGCTCTTTCCATGGCTCTTTGGGTCACTCGCAGTTTCTCGGCACTTTTCCCTCCAAACAAAGACGCATATATTAAAAAAATAAAAACATATTTGATCAATATGAGTTTCACATTAAAATTATTTGAATATTATTTGAAAATGAATTATGTTCGTTGCGAGGTGATAAAATTTAATAATAATTTAAAATTAAAACCATATTAGTTTTGATAAATAGACATGAGAGAACAATATTTTTATTTTTAACTTTGTACACAATACACACTTTATTACAAAAAATGAATTAAAAAACAAACATATCTCACTGATGCAGGGCTTCTGTGTTCGAAACATGATTGTTTTTTTAATTTTGATTTTTGTAATAAAGTGTATGTTGTACAAAGTTAACAAAAGAAACATTGTTCAATTAATCCGCAACACAAAGTTATGGCGAATATAGAAGAAAGACATGAGAGAGATTATATAATGTTAGTGGAATAGACAAATCTCATATTAAATACAGATGCTGCAAAATAGGTAAAATAAATATTTTGAACAATGCCAGAAAGTATACGCTGAAAGGATTAATATGTTTATTTTTGTATGTTTAAAGGATGATTGTGAATATTTTTTATATAAATGATAATATTGTCAATGGTGTGCAGGCGAGCTTTGCAGCCTTTATAAGGGCCGTGGGTTGAACATCTCCAGTGAACTTTGTATCCAGAGTTCCGTAGGAATGAAAACGAAAATCCTTCATAATTAATTAACTTCGTATTATTTTTGGATATGACGTATTCAACTGAAAAATAAAACATTCGAGCAGTGTAAATGGGAAATAAAATTAAAATTAAATATATTAATTATACAAAAAAAGGGTTCAAAAGGGTATAAATAGGTACAAACGGGTTCAAAAGGGTAGGAGGGCTACGACGGGGTATGTTTTGCTGGAAAGTACCTATACAAAATGTCGTAAGGCGCCATGTTGCATTTACAACAGCAACACTACTATCAAGTCCAACTCTCTAGCGTCCACGAGAGGTCTTTTTAAAGACCCCGCGAACCCCGGGCAATGTGGCATATATTACTTAGTACCATAGCAGATAGAGAGAGGATGAATGGCGAGCTTCCAGCGGCATAAAACTGGATACACCCAGCTAAGGGAAGGTAACCCCGACAGAAAATCCTCCAGAGAAGGCAAGGGGATACCACTCTGGATATTTTTACCCAGGTCATCACTATGAAGGGTGATAGTCAACGTTAGGGAGACCTGACAGGACACAGAGAGAAGAAGAATACAAAAAAAAACATTTATAAAGACTTTTTTTTTTAATTTACAATAGGTCGTTTTAACCCCATTAGTGTATATTATACAATTGTTTTTTTATTTAAGTATTATATTGATTCTCATGACATGTGATAGATATCGTCGGGAATTGAATTCGGAACCTTCGGCGTGGCAGCCAGAACTCTTACTACTCTGCCACGAAGGTTACATGTAAGTAAATAAATCTTGCTGTATTTTATTTATTTATTTTTTGAACACAAATATTACATTCCATGACAAAAATTTACACATTAAAATGCTTAATTTTAAACAATTTAGACTCAATTCTGTCTGGTGTTAACATATAGTTATACTAGTGACATAGATGGGGAAGAAAAGACTTAAAAAACGATATTGACATTGTTTCTAAAACTTTATTTTAATTTTCTTAAATTTTGGGCCAATTTGGAATTCCATTGGTAATTATTGACAAGATTAAACAATTTTGATTTACTTTTCAGTTTATTTTTCTCAAATCAATTTATATCGTTCTGCTGACGATGAAGATTTGAGGTTAATTTAAAAATTCGACGATCTGGTGACACTGACAATATACAAATACACAATTCAGAGTCATTGAACTCAATGGGACATTATATTTTAAATATACGTAACACCCATAATATCTTCAAACCAAGTCGTATTTCTTATATTTATTTCAATAAAAAGTGATATACTCGTAAGTAATATATTAAAAAGTGATATTTTACAAAGTTATAACATCAAATCAAATTTATAATGTAATTTCACAATGAAAACGCTTTAAATATTTTTTACTACGTATTTTAATTAATACTTTCACGTTTCACAAGAAGAAGTTACTAAAAATATTGTTTAATTTAATTATCATCAAGAGATTTCAGTAAAACATTTCATCATATAAAAAACGCAAAAGCTTAAAAAACACTAACTAACTAACCATCTCGCCATTTCCCCGGAGTGGTAAGCAGAGAAGAGAGATCCCCATACTGCTCTGTCCTGTAACATACATCTCGAGCTTCCTCTAGATTCATATATCATAACATGCACGCTCGTCGATTTTTTCGACTTTGAAGGTGGCCGCCTTTTAGTGTTTAATTTGGTCGTGCCATGCTTTCCTTGATCTTCCACGGCTTTTCTTTTCACTCACACTACTTGTTTACGAAATTTTAACTATTCTTCTCTCGTCTATTCGTTCTATATGTCTAAACCACCTCAGGTAACTTTTTTTTCATTTTACTTATGATGCAATCATATACCTTACATTTCTTCCTTAATTAGTCGTTTCTATCGTGTATATTCTATCGTGTTTACCCGCACATTCTTCTCGGTGATTTCATTTATACGTCATTTTTCATACCATTTTGCCTCTTTTTCCAGTTCCAAGCTTTACTTTCATACATAAGGGTTCGCACTAGAACTCCATAGTGTACTGCCATTTTTGCTAGCAAATAAAAAATACATATTTGTCTTTTTCTTTTTTATGTACTTTGTACATACAACACTAACTTTTAAAAATTTTAAATTATATATCAGACATGTTTCGGAAAACCGGCCCTTCCTCAGTGATATTATAAAGATACATATTTAAAATATTATAAAATTATTTACAAATATATATTGTGTTTACATATTTGTAAACAATTTTATAATACATATTTTTAATGAATACAAATACTGGATTTTACCCATTATGGGTTAATCATTAAGAATTAATTGTATCTGAATAGAGACGAAGATGTAAATTATTTGGAAACGGAATATGGTGGTCGAGGCGTTTACATTACTAATGACCTGTCATTGGTTGGGTTAAGCGATCGCTTTATGTAATACAATATTCCCCGTTTCGCCCTTCTTACGAACACCATGTCTGACAATTATTTTTGAAAATTTTTTATATGCTACCATGTTGAGAAACATTTCACATATTTTAGTTCAATCTACACTAGCGCCAACTATTGAGACTAGATGTAAGCATTAAGCAGAAAATCTTTATTAATGTAATGTGAAAGGCTATCAACCCAATTATCACACATTACTAGACAACGGCTGGAGAAAATTATATATATTTTTTTAAAGTTAGTGTTGTGTATACAAAGTATCTAAAAAAGAAAAAGACAAATAAAACGTCTACAACACAAAGTATGGCAAACATAGAAGAAAAAATATATATATTTGTATAATATTTCGTCTGCAAAAAAATATTCAAAAGCTAAACACGCTTACAACACTAATACATAATATAATAGAATCTTATAACTATTTCTTGGTATGTTTGACAACTCTCGTCGATCTCGCTCCATCACTTTAAGCAATACTAATGTTTCTTAGAATATATAATAATTTACCAATATTTTAGAGATACATTTTTTATACTTATATTTGGTATAAAATGAGATGTTCACGTATTTTCAATTAAATGGAATGATTGTGAACATTGTTCGAATAGACGATGGTTTCGTCGACAGTGTGGATCCGGGCTTTACATCGCTTGTGAGATCCGTGGGTCGAACATCTCCAGTGGACTTTTTTGCCGATTTTCTGAAGATACGAAAACGAATATCCATCTAAACGTATCAGTTTCGTATTATACTTGGATAAGACGTACATAGCTGAAATAAAAAAAAACATTGCATTAATATTGGTTTCTTCTTCTTTTGGTGCCATGCCAACGTTGGCGATCACTACAGCAAAGGTATTCGCCATAGTGATTCCTGGGAAAAAGTGACCAGAGTGGTTTCCCGTTGCCTTCTCTGGTGGATTTTTCTGTCGGGGTTACCTTCCCTTAGCTGGTTGGATCTGGTTTGGAGGCGCCAGAAACTCGCCTTTCATCCCCTCGTTATCTGCTGTGATCACACGGTTATGAATGTGATCCCATTGCCCGGGGTTCGCGACGGGGACGCTAACGAGTTGGACTAGTCAGTAGTGTTGCTGGTGGAATGCAACTGGGCGTTTGGCAGCATTTTATAGAATCACACCCTCCAGCAAGATGTGACTCGCCGCGACCCTACTGACAATTCGAACCCCAAAAATATTGGTTTGCACTCCTTAAAAAACAGAACTTGGAATAAAATACGGTTCTTCTTTGTAAGTCAAGACGATATTTTTAAGTCCTTTGGGTACATCAGCCAGATAATAAGTATTAAAAATTATTAGCTTGGTGATTGTACATTGTTTGAAAAAAATCTATTCTGTATATTATCGGCGCGAGCCATTTTATGAATTCATATATTCCAGTAATCATAAATAAAAAATAAAAAAGTGCATATTTAAAAAAAATATTTCTTTCGTCATCACTTTGTGTTGTAGATGCACATAATTTTTTTTTTGTAGAAACTTAAACTTTTTTTTTTAATTTCAACATGGCATCTGTGACACAAAACAAACGTTTGTGAAAAGTGCAAAAGAGTGTTATAAAAATACAATATTTTTAAAAAATTAAGACAAAAGTTCTTTAGTATTTATTAGAAAAAGGATGATAGCGAATAAAATAACAAGAATTTGTAAAGGTGAACAAAATAATTAAGATATTTCATAGTTTTGGATTTTTTTATTTAAATATTATTTTAGAAAGAAAAATTTATCGTCCCTCCAATAAGAAACTCGGGACTATTGATCCCCTGGTAATGAAATATCAATAGATATCACGGTAACATTCGGTCATTAAAATGTTCTATACAGTTATACAAATCAGAAATGTGATTAAATATTCCAAAAGAGTTTCACCTTTAAATGTTTCTGAAAAAATAACCAAAAACGTTATTCCCAAAAAATATGATAAAACTTCAAAACAATTCGCGTTTCCATTCGTATTAATTATTTTATGTGAAGTTTTACATCATTGTTCGAGAAACAATAAATATGGAAAGTATATTTTGTCAATGGAGTTAAATTCTAAGAATTATATAAATAGATTTAATTTACTAGCACTTTTAGTAGAATGGTTGTGAATGTTATTTACAAAGACGATATTATCGCCAATAGTATGAAGACGGGCTTTACATCCTTTGGAGGGGCCGTGAGTTGAACATCTCCAATAAATTTTGTATTGAGATTTATGAAGAAATGAAAATGAAAATCCTTCGTAATTTATTAATTTCGCAAATCTCCTGGATAAGGTATACGTAACTGAAAAAAAAACAGTATTGTAGTGTTATTTGATATGCCATATGCATGACACTAAAAACAATGCACAAAAAGTGTTATGAACACACAATGTTTTTCAAAACTTGTTCAAATTTCCCATGAAACATAATAAACTTCCCGAGAACAGACGGTTTCATTAATATTTTGTATTTAATAAGAAATTTACGTAATTTTTAGAGAATTAATAAATAATGAATAAAGAAATAAAATTAACCAAAATGCAAGTTCAAACAATTGTGAAATTAAATGGTATTTAAATGAGAATTCACAATACAAATTTATTGCAAATATAAATAAAATAAAATATAATATAAATAAATATATATAAATAAATAAATTTACATTAAAAATATTGTGTTAAAAAATTCATAATTAGTATGTACAAAAACGTCTGTTTTCTAGAACTTTAATAATTAACTATTTTTTTTGTAAAACCGATATTGGCGTCATTTACTATAGAAGATTATTTGTTTAGAATATTCTTAGATTAGAAAAACGATGTATAAGATAAAGCATATTCGATTGAATACAAATTAAAAACATGTTTTTTTTAGTAATAAGTTTTATTTTTACAAAATTAAAATACTTAAATAAACATAAGGAGTAAACACTATGGATTTCATCACTTTACCGATATTGAAGATAAAAAAATAATTGAATAAATTTGTGGCGATGAGGTTCGCAACCCATCACACCGCGTCTCTCGCGATGGCGAAAAGAGAAGGATGGAGTGCCGCATCGATTAAAGTGTGGCAGTCCATTCTTTCTGCCTACCCTTTCGGGAGACGGCGTGATGGTTAGTTAGTTAGTTAGTTAAAAATAATTGAAACATGTCGAGAAAAATAAATTTAAAAAATACAAAAACATTGTTTTAGTTAAAGAAAAGTCTTTCAAAATTATTGTAAATAAATTAACTATTATTTGTTGAATCATTTGTGAATAAGAGTTCTATTATAAATGAAAAAAATCTTGCTAACTTTTCAAAACATTCTTAGAAGAATTGCCCAGGGGCGCCATTTGGTCTACAACGACCTCTTTTGTATAGCAGAAAAAAACAACCCCTCAGGGCACTTTAACACCCACCCTTGGGTTATCTGACTCCGTTGGGTGTTGTTCTATTTAACAAAATGTACAAAATAAAGAGTTTAAATATTAAGATAGATTGGTTAAATGTGAGTATGGTCGTTTTTCTTGTAAACGATTGCCTTGCCAATTGTATGTAGACGGGCTTTACATCCCTTGTTAGCCCCGTGAGTTGAACACCTCCAGTGAACTTTTGGTCCTAATTTGAAGAGACGAGAATATGAGAAACCCCCAAGCTTAATTAACGTCGTATTATTCTTCGATTGGACAAAAACGGCTAAAAACAAATAATTTTCATATTAAAAACAGAGAGAAAAAAAAAGTTAAGTAATCAACACATCATTAGACTACAATACATAACTAACGCAATAAGTCGTCATCACAAAATATGATTTAATAATGGTAGAACATGCTTCTACCAACTACTTCTAGAAAACGGACGTTTTCATCAACTTTCACACGTTTTACTTGTTTTTAAATAAACTTATATCTTCACATTCACCATTTGCACTGATAGCCACCTGATTTATTTTCATTAAAAAGTGGAAAAACCGTATTTTAATTTGTTAAAATTCGCAGTATAACCTAGTTCAAACAAAGCTAAACTCAATTATCTAAATCGAGGGGTGGTCTAGGGGATAAAACGCTTGGCTCCTGATCCAGGGAACTTGGGTTCAAATCTGAACACTACCAGCTTCCTTCTACATAATAAGGAGATATTTTCTGCTCATCTTAGAGATTATAAACAAAATCTAATACCAATGATTTAAATCCTTGGTGTTAGTATTTTTTTTAAAAACAATTAATAGTAATGTAATGGGATTATATTGTCGCATGAAATTTTTGGTAAAAGACAAAAATATGTACATGTTCATATGGTATATGTAATATATCAATGAAATTTATCATAATATATGTTATTTTGTACAATCTCACCAATAAATTAACCATTTTCATGTGCTTGAGATTAACAAGTTTGAATAGTGGTAAAAAATAATTAAACCGGAAATTTTATGAAGGCAAAGTCAAGACAATAATTAAAAACGGTTGTTTCATTTATTGATTTATAAACACACAGTTGTTTTATTGTATTAATAGTAGAATTCAAGTGATAGTAAAATGGCGATAGATTAGCTACATATCACATTTCATGAGAATCAATAAAATAGATAAAAACAAATTGTATAAAATAATTGGGTTGAAAAGACCTGTAGCACACAAACAAAAAAATGTATATACTCGTACATTAACAAATTTCACTCTCTTGTTAAATGATAGAAACACAATTTAATCGATATGGGTTTATAAATAAACATTTTAGTTTTTGCCATATTTTATTTTGCAATAGATAACTAAAACGACCTTCGTGGCAGAGTGGTAAGAGCTCTGATTCCCATTCCGAAGGTTCTGGGTTCGATTCCCGGCGATGGCAGTGTGATTGTCACACTGTCTTTGGTCTGGCGTAGTATTCTCGTGACAATAAAATAGATTGACTACCTGTCACATGTCACGAGAATCAATATATCAGCTTAAAAACAAATTGTATACTGTAATTGGGTTCAAGCGACCTGTTGTATACGTAAAAAAAAAAAATAAAAAAAATAAAAAAAAAAAAAAATAAAAAAAAAAAAATCTTATTTTTGTCAACATTTAAATAATCATGCAATAAAGGGTTAACAAGAGAATACTGAACCAAATACACGTTAAAATAATGATACACTTTAGTGATTGTGTATGTTGTTATTAAAGACTATAATCCCCTCGACGGTGTGAAGGCAAGCCTTGCACCCTCTGGTGGGACCATGAGTGGAACACCTCCACCGAGTCTTCAGCCCCATTTTTCTGTCAAGGGCGAAAGAATGACCGTCCAGTTTTATCAATGTGCTGTTCCTCTTGGATTTTACATACATAGCTAGAAGAAAGCAAAAAATTATAATTTTAGATGCTTGTTTTGTTTCGATGGTCCTACAGCCCATATCGAGCCTTAGCCTCCAGTATTATTCGCCTCCAACTCCTCCTGTCCTCCGCTTCGACCCTACAATCTGACACTCGTAACAATTTCGCCCCATCTCTTCCAATTTCATCCTCCCATCGCAGCCTTGGTCGTCCAATTGGTCTTCTACCACCTGGGCCACTCCAGCAATCTTTTTGGGGTTCGCGATGACGGCATCCTCTGCACGTGACCGGCCCATCTCAGTCTATTCAGTCTGACCTGTGTGGAGAGACTGGGAGCTTTGTAAATATGGTACAGCTCGTCATTATGCCGCACTCTCCAGCCTTCACCGTCATTCACAGGTCCCAGAATTATGCGCCGCACCCTTCTCTCAAAAGTATCTAGTCGCTCTGCGGATTTCGCTGTCATTTTCCACGCCTCACATCCAGATTTTGGATGCATAATATAAAATAATTAAATAGTTTATTGTTTTGGCCGAAACACCAAGATACTTCAACATTATAAACTATTAAAATTGTAACGCTGTTATGGTTTCACAATTTTATTTTTATTAATTTTTTTCGCGACAGCTGTTTCGCCAAACGATGTTGGTATCAACAGGTGTTGATACCAACAAACTCTCCACATAAACGAAAAATATATTGTAACTCGTAACAATGTAATGCAACTCAAACCTTCGGTGTGGTAGTCAGCTGTTGTCACTCTGCCACTGAAGTCGTCGTCGTAGAGTGGTAATAGCTATGACTGCAATGGATTTTTTTTTCCAAATATACTGTATTCAAATATGGCAATTTTATTTTTCATACGAAGCTTTTTATTCTTGCCATGGCCAATTTAAGAATAATTTGAAAAAATTACATAATTTGTTTTAGTACAATTAGTTTTTTTAAGGTAACGAGTGTTCATAAATAGGTTTTACCTAAATATAAAGAGTTGAAAAGACGAGGCTTCATAAATAAAAATTGGATCTCGGATAGAAATTCAGAAAGTAAAACAGGTTATGGCTCCTTGCTATTATGTAATTGCAGAAAAGGAAGAAAATCATATATATTTTCCATCATTTTGTGTTACGGATTCACATTTGAATATTGAAAAAAAAAACATTGTACTTCAAAGCGCTTTTCACAAAGATGTTTCCGGTCACAGATGCCCTTTCTCAATGCAGAATTTTTAATTAATTAAGAAATTATATAATTTAGTATTGTATATATTTTATATATTACCTACAAAACAAATCTTCCATAAGAAAAATCATTATCAATGGTTTCATTGATTACAACACTCTGTCACCATACCAATTAAAAATAGTAAAAATATACAACAAAACTTGAAAGAGGAACAAAAGAAGGGGAAACAATTTAGTAAGTGAAATAAAAACGAATATGTATGCAATGTTTTATATTAACAAAAAAAATTCTGCCGTTACAAAGTTTGGAAACCCCTGACATATATTATATAACATTTTTATATTGACAATTATAAACTTGTTTTACTTTAAAGACATTAGTTATTACTAAAGAGAATTTTTAAAATTATAGCAACCCATTAATTTCCTTGCTTACTCTTTTAAGAAGAGTAGGGTCACATCAAAGTTCTTTCCAGACTTTCTTATTTCGCCACATTCACATTCATACATCTTGACATGCACGTACTTCCGGCTGCTCACGTGCACGATATTTTAAATTAGATTAATTTGATCTGGTATGTTTTATTAAATTGCTAATTTGATTTGTTTTTTAACTTAAAGTAAAGGTGTGCTAGTTCATTGTTAGACAAGCGCTTCTCTATGGCTCCACTTGTCGGACTATGTACAGCCACTAATATAGGCAGCTTGAAACGAAAGAAATGCGCATGCTTAGAAGATCAGCAAGAGTGTCGCCAAGAGACAGTTTGAGTAACCGGCATTAACAGAAAAGCAGATATAAGACAGCTAATTAATCCGAATGAAAACGTCTGTTTTCTAGAAGTTTTATAATATTTAATGAGAATGACTTGTTTTGCCTTGCTTTGGTATTATCTTTTTATTCTTCAATGGCCCTACAGCCCATATCGAGCCTTAGCCTCCAGTATTATTCGCCTCCAACTCCTCCAGTCCTCCGCTTCGACTCTCCAATCTGACATTCGTAACAATTTCGCCACATCTCTCCCAATTTCATCCTCCCATCACAGCCTTGGTCGTCCAATTGGTCTTCTTCCACCTGGGTGCAACTCCAGGGATCTTTTTGGGGTTCGTGATGACGGAATCCTCTGCACGCGACCGGCCCATCTCAGTCTATTCAGTCTGACCTGTGTGGAGAGACTGGGAGCTTTGTAAATATGGTACAGCTCGTCATTATGCCGCACAATATTTGTGCCTTATCAAGTAAAACATGTCATTCTCATAAAATATAATAAAACTTCTAAAAAACAGACGTTTTCATATGTTTTAATCAAACAATTAAAATGAAATGGGCACGTAGGGCGAAAACATACAGAAGTGAACCAGACAGTTTCCATAGATCTTCCAAAAAGCTCAGTGGATGTGTTTATTATGAATATAAACAATAGCCTTATCAATCGTGTGTAAGCGGGCCGGACAACGTTGTTTTGATGAGCAAACCCAATGTGTTTTATCTCGGTAAGTTCTTGATCGCGTAAACAGATAGTTACCGACTTTTATCTGCACATTATTCCTTCGTGATGTCACGTACGTTGCTAAAAGAGAATTTCATAAAAATTAATATATTTATTAATCTGGTTAATAATTCCGGAGAACAGTTGGGATTAACTATTAATGTCAGTAAAACTAAGTGGATGACATTCGGACGACTGGATTATACTGATTCGGTGATGCAACTGAACGGTTACAATGTTGAAAAGGTGGAAAAGTTCAGATGACTTTCGAATTATAATAGATAATTAGGATTTTTATCATCACAGTTATATCTTATTCCGATTATTAAGGTAAAAATAAAAACAAAAGTACAAAAAATTGAGTTTTAATGTTTAAAACAAAATATGTTTAAAAGTAATAAGCATTTTTAAGCGTAAAAATACAAAAAATTTAATATATCGTATATAGAGTTGCTATAGCAAATTATAAAGCAATTACGCAAATTGTTAATGATTATGGACATCATAAGCAAAAATAATCGTGTCCTCAATGGTTTGTAAACGGGCTTTGCACCCTTTATTGCAGCGGGTAGAACAAGCCCAGTGGACTTTACGGCCACTAATACGCATTTTTTTAAAATTGAAGCCACGATATTTAATATGGGTGCTGTTTTGTCTCGAAGTCACGTACACCGCTAAAACATAAAAATATATATTATAATTTACCAACTTTTTAAAAGCCTTACATCAACGATTTAACCCTTAAATGCATTCTGTATCATATCTGCAACAATTTATTTAAGCGCTTATAACTCTGTATACATGCAATAAATGAACTACAATGCATTGTGTTGAGTAAGTGTAACAATACGCCGAACAATCATATTTTTTAATTATTCGAGTAGATGTCTCTGTAAGCAAGAAATTGACATTTTAATAAAATAAAAAACGTTGGGTGCAGATGTGTCACTTTTCTGAGAGTTTCAATATTTATATTCATTGGTGCTACTGGATATAAAACGAAATAATTTATAATTTATATACTCCATAAAGGTGTGTCTACCATTGTTTATTAATTTTTGATATATATTTTTGGTAATAATTGCATATCTGATACATATTTTTTGTAATAAATCATATCTGCAACAAGCTTTTCTTATGAATAAAATCGACAAATAAACTTACATATTTTTTTTATTTTTTTTCCCGTCATTTTCAATCTAATTTTAGTATAAAAATATTTTTACTTTTGAATTTGGAAAAATCATGCATTTAAGGGTCAAACCAATGGAAATATAATAAATTATACAATCTCCGAAATGAGCAGAAAATAGGTCATTATTATGAAGAAAAAAATCTGGGTTGTTCCAACTTGAACCCATGTCATAATATTAATTAAATCAAAATAATCTGGATCGGGAGTCACGCGTTCTGTTCCTTGGACCACCACACAAATAATTTAAAATCACATGCATCTTCTATTCTTTACTTGCTTCATTCACTTGTATCTATGTTTTCTTGTTACAACTCACTAATAAGCTAATAAATAGCATAATGAACCAAATCGTATTTAAAAAAAGATAAATCTTTTCTGACACATCCTGTGTTACAACTTCTTCTTTATCCTCATGGTTTAGGTCATATGACCAGTGACGGTGAATTGTCCTGTGATGATGACATCCAGTCATCTCTTTCCTGTTACAATCATAGATTAATTATTCCAATGGCCAGTCGAAATCTATACTAGAGAGTCTTTGTGAAATATTGTATGGTATGTAATTCAAATGTTTTGCATTTCCTCCAATCAAACATTTGATAATGCACCAGCAAATCAAAATGTTTTTGAGAATTAATTGTATCTCAATAGAGACGAAGATGTAAATTATTTGGAAACAGAATATGGTGGTCGAGGCATTTACAGGACTTATGACCTGTCATTGGTTGGGTTAAGCGATCACTTTATGTTAACAACATTCCCCATTCCGCACTTCTTGTACATATGCTACTATTTTTTATTAACTTCACATTGTTGTACACTAGCGCCATCTATTAAGATAATTTGTAAGCACTAAGCAGATAATTTTTTAATCCGCAATGGGTAAAAATCCAGTATTTGTATACAAAAATAACAAATTCAATAAGTTCATTACACTTTATTTGCGTTCAAAATAAATATATGAAACCATTAGAAATTTCATTGTTAATAATGTAAATAGGACTTACGACCTGTCATTGGTTGGGTTAAGTGATCGCTTTATGTAATACAACATTCCCCATTTCTCCCTTCTTACGAACACCACGTCTGACAATTATTTTTTGAAAGTTGTATATAATACTGCCATGTTGAAAAGCATTTCACATATTTTATTTCAATCTACACTAGCGCCATCCATTGAGATTAGATGTAAGTATTAAGCGGGAAATCTTTATTATTGTAATTTTGAAAGGCTTTTAACCCAATTATCACACATTACTAGACAACGCCTGGAGAAAACTCTCCAATTTTAATATGCTTTTAACTTTGACCAATTTTTAAATTAATAGATGTATTTATTATCTTGACGTTTTCATAAATATTTACAATTATACATTAATATTATAAATATATAAAATATGTAAAAACTTGAGGAGAACCATCTGAGACGATACGGCTAAGTCATGCGGCGCCAAGCTGACCATGCTACACGGAGGGTAATGGAAACGGACCAGCGACCCAGGGGACGTGGTAGGCCCAGGTTGACATGAATGGGACTCATTGAAAGGACTCTCAAAAGAAATCGCATCTCACCAGATACCACCCAGGTCAGACAGACCCGGAGACGCCATACAAGAAGAGCCGACCACATGTACATGACTAAGAAGAAGAAAAATATATATTATTGTATTACACTTGTTCTGTTTGTTTTGACCAGTTTCCGACTAGAAGCTAGAAGAATGAATTAAATAAAACTAAACAATTATCTAAAGAAATTTTTATTATCATTATTATTTACAACGAACTTTCTATCAAGAAATTTCAATAAACATAAACATATTTTTACATAATTATTCAAAGAAAACAATAAAAAATATTAAATATCATCATTTATGATTATATAATAATTAAATAAAACGATGTTTTTTAACTACTTCCACTTTTGTCTTTATTCAGACAGCGACCGGTTTCGCCAGGCTCGCTGGCATCGACAGACTGGTAACACTATTGTAAACTTAGTCCTTTATATACATACAGATCAGGGGTGGTAAACATGATTCTATACAAAAATAATCTTCAAATATTTATGTAAAGTTTTTCTGAATTTAACTATTGGTATTACAGGTATTCTTGGAGGTTCGTGTTTAATACAATGGGTTTTAATTTTTTTTTTTTTTTTAATTTTTTTTTTCTCTTATTATCTTTATTATCTCTTTTTTTTAATTTTTATTACACCTGTAATACCAATAGTTAAATTCAGAAAAACTTTACATAAATATTTGAAGATTATTTTTGTATAGAATCATGTTTACCACCCCTGATCTGTATGTATATAAAATACTAAGTTTACAATAGTGTTACCAGTCTGTCGATGCCAGCGAGCCTGGCGAAACCGGTCGCTGTCTAAATAAAGACAAAAGTGGAAGTAGTTAAAAAAAAAACGTTTTATTTAATTATTATTTAAAATGAACTTCCATCAAGAGATTTCAGTAAAATCATTTGATTTATGATTATATTTATGCGTTGAGACTTCAGAATTAAAACTGATTAACTAACTAACCATTACGCCGTTTCGCCGGATGGGTAGGCAAAGAGTATGGACCGCAATATTACTTCGTCCTGACACACCTCTCTAGATTCCTTTATTCCTTTACATCAATTCATCGTAACATGTACGCTCGTCGATTTTACCGACATCGATTATGGTCGCCTTTTAGTATTTGATTAATTGCTTTCCTTGGTCTTCCCCAGATTCTCTTTCCACACACACTGTTTGTATATAATATTTTGAACATTATTTTCCGTCCATTCATTCCGCATGTCCAAATTATCTCAGGGGTCATTTTTTTTATATTACATATATGATGCAGTCATCTTACCTTAAATTTCTTTATTATTTCGTCGTTCGGTATTCTATCATATTTCGTTTTCCGCACATGCTTCTCAGTGATTTTATTTCTACGGCATTTATTCTGATTTCATCCAGTTTTATCAACACTTTTATATCTACTCCCGATTATGAAGGTATAATACATTAGAAATAAGTTGACAAAAACAGACAAATTTGAAAAATAGAACTGTGTTTTAATGCAACAAAATTCATATTATTAAGATAATCAAACAATTTTACTGAAATCTCTTGATGGAAGTTCATTTTAAACAATAATTAAATAAAACGACGTTTTTTTACTACTTCCAATTTTGTATATATTTCGACAGCGACCGGTTTCGCCAGGCTCGCTGGATTCGACAGACTGGTCTGGACCAGTCTGCCGATGCCAGCGAGCCTGGCGAAACCGGTCGCTGTCGAAATAAAGACAAAAGTGGAAGTAATTAAAAAAACGTTGTTTTATTTAATTATTATTCATATTATTAGATGAAGCAAAATATTTTTAAGAATAATAAGCACACAATAATACAATTGAATCGATTTAGAGTTGCTAAAGCAAACTGATAATAATTAGGCAATATTTTTTTTACATTTACATATTAAATAATTAATGATTATGGATAGCATAAGCAAAAACAATCGTGTCTTCAATAGTTTGTAAACGAGCTTTGCATCCTTTATTGCGACGGGTAGAACAAGACCAATGGACTTTAGAGCCACTCGTACGCATTTTCTGAAAATTGAAGCCACGGTATTTAATGTGGATGTTGTTTTGTCTCGATGTCACGTACACCGCTAAAACAAAAAATATTTATACATTATTTTTTTTAAAGTAAAAAAAATATCAAAACAAAAGAAGCCATACTTTTTAAAGTTCACTTTTTTTGGTGATTCATTTCGAATTGAATTCCGAACGAACTAGTTCATTTAAGTAACAAAACTCAAATATCATGAGTACAAAAACAATATAAATATAATGGATATGACTTGAAACATATAAAACGAAGATAGATTTAGACACTGTATAATATAAATATTTATGTGTTGACCTCAAGAATACACATATCTTGGCCAAATCATTCAATTAGGTAGAAACAATTTCGAGAAAGAAGCCGATCGAAGAATTCAGTTGGGTTGGGCGGCCTTGGAAAATTACGTCATGTTCTCCCCTCTAAAATACCACAATGCCTCAAGACTAAAGTCTTCAACCAGTGCGTCTTGCCAGTCATGACGTACGGAGCCGAGACGTGGACTAGAGGAAGTGGCGATGGACTGGCCATATCTGTCGGAGAAACAACGACCAATGGGGAAGACGGGTTCTAGAGTGGAGACCGCGTACAGGATTCCGCAGAGTTGGACGATCTGAAGAAAATTGCTGGACATGAATGAATGGGAGCGGTAATGAATAGGGGGCGGTGGCGTGCTTTGGGAGAGGCCTACATTCAGCAGTGGATGACAGACGGCTGATGATGATGATGATGATGATTATAATATAAAAGGACGGCATAGTTGTGGAACAACGACTAAAAAGTATGTTGATTAACAAAGCTTCGGCCGTATCGGGTTATTATAAAAAAAGTCATCTGGAAAAAAAAGGTGAGAATCGTCAGTTAGGTCAAAATAAACAAAACCTGCGTAAGGCCGATATGCACATATGGTATTGAGACCAGAGCGGATACACCAAAAACGAAGGCTAAGGTGCGGGTCGTAAATATGCGGACACTGAGGACAATAGCAGATAAGACTCTTTGAGATAGAGTAAGGAACACGGCTATCCGCGAAGTCTCCAAGGTGCATAATATTTCATTATCAGATGGGGCAGACAAATCTGAAGATACTGGCATGCGCATGTGCAGAAGATGGATCTTTTCAGAATCTCATACGCATCACAAATGCATCAGATTGCCGTTGGTTACCGTCCCTCTGAAAGACCCCCAAAAAAGTGAAGGGATAGTTGGGAGTCAACATTCTAAGTGCATAAGTCTAATAATAGGAACAGACCAAGGGTCTAAAGACAAAGAGGAGGAAGATAACCAAAAAAATTATAGTGGACTCGGTACTTCTATGAAAATATTTTGTAGGTGGGCGTTGGCTCTGTACTACTATTGATCTGCAGACCTCAAGGATACTGAGACCCCGTCAAAATTGATATCAAGTCTTATAAGTTCTAATCTGTGTTGACTGCGTCAGATGCAAGTCACATTCTAAATATGCAGTATATAACAGAGTTTTAACATTTGTCATTTTCATAGCACCCTTAAGATGAATTTATTCATAAATACGACGCTCTAAAAATCATTTAAAAAACCCTTAAATTAAAAAAAACACTCGAATCGAACTGTTTTAACAATGTTCCGATCAGAAGTAAAAGGTAGTAGTAGCCAATAAGTATTGTAAATCAAATTCCATTGAAAACTATTCGTACAACCAACATCATACATTATAAATAAAGAAATATTCTTCCTACTTAAAATAACAAATTAAAGAACACTTGTAAAAAGACAACAATATAGTTTTTTTTATATAAAAATATAACAATGTGGGATTTAGCGAATTCACAAAAATTCATTTGGAGTTTTAATATATTAAAAACTAACTAACTAACCATCACGCCGTCTCCCCGAAAGGGTAGGCAGAAAGAATGGACTGTCACACTTTTACTGATGCGGCACTCCATCCTTCTCTTTTCGCTCCGCGGGAGACGCGGTGTGATGGGTTGCGAACCTCATCGCCACCAATAGGCATCTCCCGCGCACACTTCGATCGTCCGACACCCACAAAATAAATCTAAAACAAATAATTTAAAATACAATGATATAAAATAAAATAACAAAATAAAAATAATTTAACATATATTATTTACATTTATTATACAATATAAAATTCTTAAAAAAATAATAACTAATTTAAAAATAAATAATAAACCTTTTTTCTGGGAATAATTGAATTTTTAAAAACCTTAGGTTTTGTTCACATTGGCATTTTACAATCAAGAGATAATGGATTTATCGTATATCCCTCGTAATGATCAGGAACGAAGACTCACTATTATAAGATGGTTTTTATATACAATTCCCTGAGTCACGAGCCAAGGCAAGATTACTAAATACATTATAAAGACTTGATCTACCAAATCCATAAAATAAATCAATTTGATGCATTTTTGAGGCGCATATCTAAGAAGTGTAAAGCGTATTTTTAGTTATGATATGATATTTGAAAAAATAATTATGGCGTCATAAATGGCATAATATGCACATTGTATACATAAATATGCACATTGTATACTTGGTAGAATTTAAAGTAAACTTTTTTTCTACGATATTTTCACAAAACCAAATCAAAGAACTGCCCTTAACTACAGGAAGAATTCAGTCAATTAATATGAATGAAAATGTGTACTTACTAAAAGTTTTATTATTTTTTTATGGGAATGATGTTTCAATGTCTTCGTAAAGTATTATCAGCTTCTAGAAAACCAACACTTTCATTCGAATTAATTATTTGAAAGGAGTTTAACGATATTGTTCAAGAAACAATAAATAAGTATACAAGTTAAAAATAATTAATAAGACTTTTAAGAACAATTTTCACTTTTGTGATTACTAAGACAGAGCGAGCCTGCTCGCTGTTGATATAAGGACAAAAGTGGAAGTAGTGCTTAAAAAGATTTTTTAATTTAGTTATTATTTAAAATGAACATCAAGAGATTTCAGTAAAATCATTTGAAGTATAGAGGACTTGGTAGTTACGGCCTTATCAATAGCGCCGTATTAAAAGAAACTTAATTATTTGATATTTAAAAATTATTTTGTCAATATAACAAAGATCTTAGAAAAAGCTTTAATAATTTTCCTGGAATAATCTTATACTTGTCAATTCAAGTTCCTTTGAAAGATTAGAAAGATATTTTATATGGGAAGAATTGCGAAATATGATATTATTATTTGAAGGCTTGTTATTACAAAGGTTCTTAGTGGATTAAATAATAAAAAATTAATAAAGATATGAAACTGTTTTATGTAGCATATGTCATGAACCACGAATGGCATCTTTAGGGTGGCGTTTTAACTACATTATTATTCAATCACTTTGAACATTTACACAGTTATTGCCCTTGTTTAGCACCAATTGGTATCAAAAACTCATTTATGACTATTTGATAATTGCCACCTTTTAAATGTCCAGCCCTCAATTGAAGGCTAGATGTTACAAAAATGCCAAGTGGTTTAAACATAAAGTAGTATAAACTCTACTGGCCAGTCTTCAAAGCGCTACATGGAATGGCACCAAGTTATATATCCGAACTCTGCATAACGGAAAGCCTAAATACAAGGAAATTCACACTTCACTCGAACCCCTCGGCAATAGGAAGATTAGTTGAGTCAAAGAGTTGAGTCGAAGCGTTGCCCTAGTACAAATTTCGGGGATCGAGCATTTGCGGTAACCGGTCCATCAGCTTGGAACAATCTCCCTTCAAACCTCAGATGCATAAATGATCCGACAGATTTCAGATCTAAGCTAAAAAGCTATTTTTTCGTATTTCATATCCAATTTAAAACTTGCTCATTATTATTATTATTCTTTGGCATATAGAATGGAATAATACTCCTAGCGGCTTCTAACAATATGTTAGGCGACAGCCTTCGCATTGTGTTAATAAGGTAGTTTGCTAAATGCCGAAAATCATTCTCCATAGATGGCGTTAGTGGGTCGGTTGTATAGGTTAATCTTGAAAAATTCACAAGTGCAACCAAATCTACATAGATGGCTGACTGAAACTGACACGTGAAGATAGATATGGATTTTGAAGTATTTATACATCTTCCAAAAATTTGTCATGCATGATCACAACACAAAGGTGGAATGGGGAATGTTGTAATTACATAAAGCGTGCGCTTAACCCAACCAATGACAGGTCATAAGTCCTGTAAACACCTTGATCATCCATGTTCAGTTTCCAGTTTGCGTCTTCGTCTCTATTGAGATACAATTAAAATTTGCTTATTATGTTCTATTACATTTTCTAACCGATCGCGAATATCAATCAGATGCAGCGTTCACATTTAGATTTTTAAAACACGTCTTAATGCGCCCTTGGGGTAATTACATCACAAAAACGGCGATATAAAAGTTAACAAATTATTATTATTATTATTAAAGTAGAGAAAATAAACAAAATCTGTTTTTTGTTCCATATATGTCATATACCACGGGTGGGATCTTTAGAGTGTCGTTTAATCATTACGCACTTTTGCACAGTTATTGGCCTTTATGTTTAAGACCAATTGGCATCGAAACACATTTTCGACTTTTTGTACACTGGCACCTTTGTAATGTCCAGCCTTCAATCAATGGTCGTGAATATTCTTAGAGAACGTGATCACAGTTCCAATTGTGTGTAAACGAGCTTTACAGCCTTTGCTGTAGTGCGTAGAACAGGTCCAGTGAACTTTGATACCATGTGTTCTCGACTGTGAAAATGAATAACCACCAAACTTGATCTGTATCTTTTTCTTTCGCGAGACCGCATACACCGCTAAAAAGAAAAGTGCAATATTAGTTTTCTAAAATCTATTAAAAAATATCACTTGTTAATATAAATTCCTTAGAAGAAATCAAATATTGAATGTCGGCCACGTGAGGAGTCGGAGAAATCGACATGCGTGCATGACACGATGTATGAATATAGAGAAAGCGAGAGAAGTATATCAGGAAAAAAAAGTGTGGCGGTCCTTATATCTGCCTACGTCTTCGGAGAGACAGCGTGATGGTTTGTTAGTTAATGATTCAAATGTAAATAAATAAGAATGATAAACTTCACTGTACTTAAGTATGGTCCACTTAAAGTTGTCATCGCAAACAAAAACCTATCCAAAAAAGCTAGAATGGCAGTGCACAATGGTGTTCTTCTACCGACCCTGATGTATGGAAACGAAGCATGGAACTGGCAAAAGAAGGATGAAAGTAGAATAAATGCAGTAGAAATGAGATCTCTTAGACGAATGTGAGGATACTCTGTGTATGATAGAGTGTCGAATGAAAATATAAGAAATGAATGCGGTGCGAATGATGGTGTTATGAACAAAATAATGAAAGGATAATTAAGATGGTTTGGACATATGGAAAGAATGAATGAAGAAAGAATGGTAAAAAAATATATTTGTTAACGATGTAAATGGAACCAGAAATAGAGGAAGACCGAGGAAAACGTGGCACGATCAAATAAATCAAATATTGAATGTCGGCCATGTGAGGAGTCAGAGAAATCGACGCGCGTACATGACACGATATATGAATGATGAGGAATCGAGAGAAATATGTCAAGAAACAAAAGTGTGGCAGTCCATTCTTTTTGCCTACCCCATCGGAGAGATGGCGTGATGGTTAGTTAGTTAGTTAGTTTTTACTTAAGTATTATAATAAACAAATTGTCTAATCGTATTTTTAACGCAATAACTGGTAATATATTAAACTTTGATTTGTTTTATTGAATACAAAGGAAGCAACATAATTTTCGTTGCTGCAATAGTTAAAATTGTATTTTAAACGTTTTCAGATTTTTAAAGCAATAATAATCATAACGTAGAAATTACACAATATTTTCGGAAAGACAAACTTTTTTCCTTTTAAAATGGCTACTATTACATTTTTTTTATTGCAATAACTCGGGTTCATAATGTTACTCTACTTATTTAACACATAAGTACAAAAGAATAAAAATTAATTAATATTACCTTGTTCACCTATAATAAATTATTCCAGCCTGGAGCAAATCACAAACGTCACCTACGCACAACATGTCAAACTTCAATTGCAAAATTGGTCGGTAAAACAGTTTTCTATTAAACCCATATATAATATATGGAGATGGGTTAGATAATTAAATCGAGCGCTTGAGTTATTGTTCACTTTGCATTATGACGCACTGTAGAGTAGAAAAAAAGAGGATGACATATAATGGGTATATTTTCATTTTAAATTTACCTTGTCCGAAATAGAATTCTTTTTTACTGATTTAATATAATATACGACACGGATCGTAAAATAAATAATCAAAACCAAATCACATAGTGTTGCGTTATATTTTAATAACTAACTAACTAATCATCACGCCATTTCCCCGGAGGGTAAGGAGGAGAGGATGGATCGCCACAATGCTCTCTCCTGGCATACCTCTCGGGCTTCCTCTACATTCGTACATCGTACCATGCATGCACGTCGATTATTCCGACTTCGAATGTGACCGCCTTTTAGTAACTGATTAATTTGGTCATGCCATGATTTCCTCGGTCGTCCTCGGCTTCTTTTTCCACTCACGCTGCTTGTGTACAACTTTTAACCATTCTACTCTCATCCATTCGTTCCATATGTCCAAACCATCTCAGGGATCCCTTTTTAAATTTTATCAATGATGCAAATATCTGCCTTACATTTCTTTCTTATTTCATCGTTCGGTATTCTATCATACAACGTTTTCCCACACATTCTTCTTAGTGATCTCATTTCTACGGCGTTTGTCCTGCTTTCATCCTTCTTTTGCCAGCTCCAAACTTCACTTCCATACATGAGGGTTGGCACTAGAACTCCATTGTGTACTGCCATCTTTGCTTCTGTGGATATATTTCTATTTGCAGTAATGACTTTGAGTTCGCCATTTATTTTATTCCCAGCACTAACCCTTCTTTCGGTGTCTTGCTCCATTTTTCCGTCTCTTGTAAACATGCTTATGGGATCAAATAAAAAAACAAATATTCTTTCACTATTATTGTATATATTATTTACCCTTACAAACAATTTTCTTACAAGTTCTCAAATTTCATTTCACAATTTAAATAAGGGTCGATTATTATGAATATTATTTTGTTGAATCGGTCTTTACATCATTACAGCGCGAGCCAAATCGATGTAAATTGTATAGCTATCATATTGATTCTCGTGATGATGTTGATTTCTGGAGAATACACAAAAATATTGTAGGATGATGATGTTGATATTACTAAATATCATAAAAAAAATAAAAATCTGTAATCAACGAGATGATAGCAAAAATTCTTAGAAACTTATTATTATTGTTTTTTAAGGATTAATTGTATCTCAATAGAGACGAAAATGTAATTTTTTTTTTGAAACAGAATATGGTTTACAGATGGCGCTAGTGTAGATTAATCTAAAAATGTGAAGTTATTTAACATAGTAGCATATATACAAGTTCCAAAAATTTGTCAGACGTGGTGGTCGTAAGAAGGGCGGAATGGGGAATGTTGTTAACATAAAGTGATCGCTTAACCCAACCAATAACAGGTCATAAGTCCTGTAAACGCCTCGACTACCATATTCTGTTTCCAAAAAAATGTACATCTTCGTCTCTATTGAGATACAATTATTCCTTAAAAAATGATTAACCCGCAATAGTTCAAATCCCGCATTTGTCTAAAAATATTTGTATACATTAAAAAAACAAATTATTATTGTTTTGTTGAATCGCTCTTTACATCATTACAGCGAGAGCCAAATCGATGTAAAGGGTATAGCTATCATACTGATTCTCGTAACATGTGATAGGCAACTTATCTATTGCCATTTTATAGTCACGTGAATTCTGCAACAGATCAACGACAGTGTAACAATCACACTGCCATCACAGGGAATCGAACCCGGGACCTTCGGGGTGACAGTCAGAGTACTTACCACTCGGCCACGAAGGTCGTTAATACGATACGATATAATAAAGAATATGATAATAATAAGTACAGAAAAAAGACATGTTACATTCGTAGGTTATTTTATTATGTTAAAAATAGTTTTGGATGGCCTATATCGTTCTCTCGATGATGAAGGTGTAAAATTCAAAAGTTTAAAAAACAGTGTTTTAATTTAGAAAAAAATATATTCACGATTCAAAAAAATCATATTTTTGGTGATCGATGATTGCTCATTTTTACCAGTTCCTATATATAATTATTACTATGCAGAGTTTTATTTTAATACCTAAGTGTTCAATACCATTTGTTGTTTTAGTAAAGTCACATTATTTCATATAATAGTGAAATTAAATTCAATCTATTAACAACAACGTTATGAATTCAAGTACAATAAAAATATATACTTAAAGTTAAAATACTCGTATATACTACAATTTCGAAAGGGTACTAGGATAGACAATCTATTAAAAATTATTAATATTTGTTTGCAAATTGTAATGCACCGAATAATATTATAAAACCGGCAGCAGAAAAATGAGCAGAATAAATACGGTAGGGATGAAATCTCTTAGGCGAATGTATGAGACAGCGATGTACAGGTATAACAGAAATTCTAATGGTTTCCTCAGGAAGCCTTGTAGTGCGGAATAGAGTTGTATTAACTAAATTATGAAAATATCAAAGCGTTGAATTAGACAAACTGAAGATATGGATGAATAAAGAATACGTAAAGGTGTACGATAACGATGTGATCGAAGAAGACATGGCATGACCAAATAAATCTAATTTAATAGGAAGGCCATATTAGTCGGAATAATCGACGCGTGTGTACGTATGACGAATGTACGTATAATGTAACGAATGTTAGAATAATCTTCTTCTTTCGGTGCCGTGTCAGGTCCCCCCAACCTTAACGATCACTGCAACAAAGATATCTCTGTCCTACGCCACTTCGAACAGGTTCTGAACTCTTATAATTCCTGTCCACTATTTGATGTTCCGCAGCCAGGACAGCTACCTTCTACCGACTCCCCGACGTCCCTTCACTTTACCTATTAATGTTAGTCTAAGGAGGTGGTATTTTTCTTCCCTTAGCACATGACCCAAATATTAGACTTTTCTAATTTTCACACTCGACAACAGCTTTCTATTGGCTCTGCATTCTACATTCTGAGGTATATCCACATCTCGAACGCTTCCAACCGGTTCATTAAATTCACTTTCAGGGTCCAGATTTCGCAGCTATATATTAGAACATACCATATAAAACATTTAATCATTCTTTGTCGGAGTTTCAAGTTAAGATTATCGTTGTAAAAGAAGGTGCTCATTTTACTTAATGCAACTCGTCCAACTTCAATGTCCGGGTCATGCGCTTTAGTGATAATGCTGCCAAGGTATTTAAATTATTAGAGTAATGTTAGGATAAATTACATGTCACCGAACAGTGATGTATACGAGTGACAAGTGACGCGCGAGTTCATTACTGTCGTAACTGTAGCGCGCGTGACAGATGTGCATACGTTGCTCACAAATTTCTTGCAATTTCATTTTTTTATTATTCTACGTTTAATTTACGATAAAACTATATTCACAAATAAATACTATAAAAAACTTTGTACTATTTGCCTTATATTAATTTAAAACACACAAAATAGCAATGTTAACTGGATACTTAAAATTCACAGCGGATAAGTGATGAATTTAGTACAGTAAGTAAACTTATCATTTCCATAAAGACTAAATGATTCTTCTTCTTCTTCATGGTTAAGGCCTTTAAGCCTGTTATTTTCTGGGTCAAATTCATTATTAAGAAGTGTAATTCAAGCTATTTTTTCATCTTTTTGGAGGTCATCCCAAAGATCTATTTCCTTGAGACAAACCGTCCCTTGCTGCTCTTACGGCCCTCGATTCTACTATTCTGATCACATGTTCATACTAGAACCTTCTTTACTATCTTCCCTATCTTACAAAATTCTCGACTTAACATAAGATACGCGTGTTTCGTATTTTGTCGCAAAGGGTTTTGCCAGCAATGGTTCTCCATTGTGACGATTTAAGAGGCTTTTGGTTCTGACAGTATCGGCTCTCAAGCAATTATTTAACTGAATTTTGGACACTTGTGATTGTGAATATTTTTAATGAAAATGATTCTATCGTCAACTGTATGCAGACGGGCATTGCATCCTTTGCTGCAGTGGGTGGAGCAGCTCCAGTGTACCTTTGGGCCGCGGTTTCCTTCTCTTTTAAATGTATATCCGCTATACTTGATCAAAGTTTTGTTCATTCTTGATATCGTGTATACGGCTAAAACAGAAAATGAAATCATTAATAAAATGTATTTCGCTTGCCACGAACCAAAGATCATGGTCAGAAACAAAAAGCCAGTCAACGTACAATAACCGACACTAATTGCAAAATAATTTAACACAAATATTTAAAGGATTAATTGTATCTCAATAGAGACGAAGATGCAAATTGGAAACAGAATATGGTGGTCGAGGCGTTTACAGGACTTATGACGTGTCATTAGTTGGGTTAAGCGCACGCTTTATGTAATACAACATCCCCATTTCGACCTCCTTACGACCACCATGTCTGACAAATGCTACAATGTTACACCACACTTTAATTTTTTTTAGTTCAACCTACACTAGCGCCATCTATTAAGATTTAAGCATTAAGCAGAAGAAGACAGATATTAAAGGTATTCAAAATATTATAATCACAACTAAACAACTAACCATCACGCCGTCTCTCCGAAGGGATAGGCAGAAATAATGGACTGCCTCACTTTTCTTTCCTGACATTTTCCTCTCGCTTCCTTAACATACATACATCGTGTCATGCACGCGCGTCGATTTATCTGACTCCTCAAGTGGGAAGCATTAAATAATAGATTTTTTTGATCGTGCCACGTTTTCCTCGGTCTTCAGCTATTTCTAGCTCCGTTTACGTCGATTGCATATACCTTCTTCACCGTTCTGTCTTCACTCATTCTTTCCATGTGTCCAAACCATCTTAACGATCCTTTCATTATTTGGTCATAACACTTTCATTCGCTCCGCATTCACTTCTTATACTTGACACTCTATCATATACAGATTTACCATGCATTCACTCATTTCTTCTGCATTTATTCTACTTTCATCCGCCAGTTCCATGCTTCACTTCCATACATAAAGGTCAGCACAAGAACACCATTATGCGGAGATCATGGTCCGTAACAAAAAACCAGTCAACGTACAATACCTGACACAAATTGCAAAATAATGGAACACAGGTATAAAAGGTATTCAAAATATTATAATCATTTTAGGTATAGGAAATTTAAAGAAACGCATTATTGTACACGTATACTTACAGAAGATTTTATTTTATATTATTAATTTGTTGTTTTAAATAATATAAGTTTGTTATTATCCATTGTTTTGGCGAAAACGTAACGTCGTCATTTTGTAATATTTAATTATGTTTCCGAATTTTACGATTATTATAAAAATTAAATAAAAATAATTGTACTCTAATTCACAAACTATTTGTTTTTTATTTAAAAAAAAAATAATTATTACAAACGGGTTTCATGGTGGAACCCTTTATATAATACAAAGAGTTGCTGTTCATGAAATTAAGATTGATTGCGATGACAACTAAATCATAAAATATATATAATAGTTTTATTTCACAGTTTACTATTACGAATTTCCTGGAGAGACCACATCAGGAATGGGGAAGTTCTTCAAGGAATCGAAGGAGGAAGGCACCTGCTCAGGACCTTGTCCGAAAGGCGTGCAAGATGGATCGGCCATGTAATACGTCAAGAAGGTCTCATGCATGCCATAATGGAGGGTATGACCGAGGGGACAAACTCTAGGGGACGCCCACGCCGAGAGTACCTGGAGGACCTGTTGGTGGACGTGCGCTGCTCATCATATGCAGATTTCAAAAGAGCCGCACAAGACAGGGAAGAATGGCAGAGAAGAATAGAAGAAATTGTTGCAAACCAATCCCAGGATTGAAACTTTATAACTAACTTCGCAGTGTTGCCATAAGGTTAGACCACGTTTAGTTCAAATGGCCAAAAAATATTGCCTGTCCCTGATGGGTGCGTGAGTGTGATCGTTTTTAGAGTAGACAATGATCTCGCCAATAGTGTGAATACGGGCCCGACATCCTCTGGAACCGTGAGAGGAGCAGTTCCAGTGAGTTTTACTACCGTAGGTTTTTTCCTTGGAAAATGTGAACCCTCCCAGTTTAATTTTAACTTTCTTCAGCCGTGATGTCACGAACATAGCTAAAAACAAACTTCACAGTTAATGACGAATTAATTAAAAACAGTAATGTATGTATGTATGGAACCGAAGCATGGAACTGGCAAAAAAGAATGAAAGTAGAATAAATGCAGTAGAAATGAGATCTCTTAGACGAATGTGTGGATACTCTGTGTATGATAGAGTGTCGAATGAAAATATAAGAAGTGAATGTGGTGCGAATGATGGTGTCATGAACAAAATAATGAAAGGATCATTAAGACGGTTTGGACATATGGAAAGAATTAATGAAGAAAGAATGGTAAGAAAAATTGTATGTTAATGATGTAAATGGAACCAGAAATAGAGGAAGACCGAGGAAAACGTGACACGATCAAATAAATCAAATATTGAATGTCGGCCATGTGAGGAGTCAGAGAAATCGACGCACGTGCATGACACGATGTATGAATGTTGAGGAATCGTGAGAAATATGTCAGGAAAGAAAAGTGTGGCAGTCCATTCTTTCTGCCTACCCCTTCGGGGAGACGGCGTGATGGTTAGTTAGTTAGTCAGTTAGTAATTAGCCATTTTGGCATTGTATTTTGAGTAGTAATTGAATTTGAGACCTTAGTACTGGTAGCATCATTATCAGCATGTATCTGTCCACTCCTGGACGTAGACCTCCTCCATTTGCTTCCAAGTCTGTCGATCCTGGGCAACACGTATCCTTGTTGTACCGGCAATCCGTTTAATGTCGTCCCTCCAACAAAGTTGGGGACGCCCTGGGTTTCGGATCAAAATTCTAGGACGCCGGCAAAGAAGACGTTTTATCCATCTATCGTCAGAGCTGCGAGCGACGACATGGCCTGCCCGGCGCCATTTTAGAGCTGCCACTCTTCCAATGATACCCGACACTCCCGTTCTAGTTCTTATGATCCCTAACATTGCACTTTTCTTACCTCTTTGGATAATTATTAATTAACCAGAATAAAGAATCTGCTGACAATATTATAAATGAAAACTTCAAAGGCAATCGCAGGGAGATCGCTCATTATGCGTATCCGCAATGAAGTAATAAGACGGACCTATTGCAACGAAAATATTGTGGGATGAAACAGAGCAAGAAAAAAATCTGGAGAGACAAAGAGAGAGATTGAGAGCGAGGGAGAGGGGAGAGAGGGAGAGAGAGAGAGGGAGAGAGAGAGGAGAGAGAAGAGAGAGAGAGAGAGAGAGAGAGAGAGAGAGAGAGAGAGAGAGAGAGAGAGAGAGAGAGAGAGAGAGAGAGAGAGAGAGAGAGAAGAGAAAGAAGAGAAAGAAGAGAAAGAGGAAAAACAGTATTGGTTGAAATCTTACGAGCACAATATCCGATTTAAGCGTAAGGCCCGGGAAGGGTAGGTAAGTGCCGCCGGCATTTCATTTTCAAGAAATTTAAAACATAGAATGCCTTTTTTTTTAAATCACTTTCCTAATAATAATATTCCTTCGGGCCGCATACAGTAGCATAACGGGCCGCAGGTTGGTAGACTGGAAATTCATGAAAAGCCGGACGTAGGAAAATTAATAGAACAATTTGAAAATGCTTTAGAAGCAACAATAGAACAATTTTCAAGAAGGTTTGTTCAGTTTCGACAACTTGAAGAAACTACAAAATTTATTAGATACCCATACAGACACATATACGTATCAACAATTTAACTTGACAATGTTTGAATTCATGCAATTAGATGATTTTGAAATGGAATTTGTAGATTTTCAGTAGAGTTCGATGTGGACACAAACATTTAAAGATTTAAGAATTCTTTTGGAAGAAATTGAGCGAGATCGATTCGTTGGACCAGTCTAGAGAAATGCCGAAAATGAAGTACTTACAACTTGGCAATCCATCCCGGAAACTTTTTCTTGTCGTAAAAATAGCAATGGGCATTTTAACAATTTTTTCGTCGACTTATTCCTGTGAACCATTATTTTCTTCAATAAACTTTATTAAATCAGACATAAGAAGACTTACAGACGAAAGTACTCCTGCTTATATTCTTTTAAAGGTACCAGCTTTGAACCCGATATAAAAAAATTACATCTAGCATCCAACAACAAAAATCTCACTAATAATGAAGTTTTAAGGGCTCTACATTTTTAATTAAGTTTTTTTTTTAATTCTTTTAATTTGCCAATAATAAGTACTTAATTATTTTTTTCGATGTATTAATGCTTTGTTTAATTAAAAATCTGAAGTTACACAAACATTTGATGCATTTTAATTTCCATGGCATGTACGCGACATATTATTGTATTGAAAATAAAAATTGGCACTCAGGCTCAAAAAGGTTCGCCATCCCTGGTCTAGGTGATCTATGACATCTCTATGAGAACACTTTATCATCTGTTTTCAAATCAAATAGATATAAATTTAGACCTCGTTAAGAATTTAAAAGAAAAGAAAATAAAGCATATTGGTCCAACACTTATACCAGATTGCATGTACACTATGTGATAAATGATAGGTAAAGCTTGTTATAAAAATATATATATATTTAATTTTAAAAATTAAACACTGTGTATTTGATAACTAACTAATCGTCAATTGACTATTAAAATTAAACTAATCGTCAATTGACTATTAAAATTAATCTTTTATAGAAGCATCACTTTTTGGATTACAATTGTGGGATTTGGAGTTTTTAGTACAAATAAAACAAAAGTATTATTTCACCCTACAAATGTTTATTTAATGCAAATTGTACAATAAAATGGAACATCAGTAAACATCATAAATATCATTTTAATAATACTTCATAAATATTCAAAGATCGAACAAACCTCATTTTTTTTTAATGCAAAAATTAATTTTAAGGGGATAGGCAGTGAGGATAGACCAGGCTTCTATCTTAAAATAGATCTCTGGAATCCTCAATATTTATACAACCTGTCATACACATACGTAGATTTGTATGTGTGGTAGAACGATGTACGTCAGAATCTAAAATGCTAATATTAGAAAGGAATGTAGAGCGAAAGAAGGTATTATGAACAAAATTATGAAAGGATCGCTGCGTTGGTTCAGACATATGGCGAATTCAGTGTAAACTCGCGATCCTAGAACGCTCGCGTAAGCAGTTGAAAAATGTTTTCTTCTTCTTCTTTTTAAATTAGATCGGGTGATCTGTTATCTTTAAATTTGCCTCCTATTACGATGCGGAAGACCAGTTATTTCACCATCTTTTAGGTGGCCTGCCAGGTGCACGTTGGCCTTCACTGCTGGATATAACTGGCTAACAACCTAACCTCGTTAAACAACCAACGTTACGAACACTTCAAGAAATTCGTTTCTTGGAGGAGGCTGAGACCCACCAAGGGTTGTAGCGCCAGAGAAAAAAGTACATAACAAATGTAAACAAATGTTAATGATTGTGATTGTTATTAGAGTAAACAATAGATTCCCCAACTGTGTGTAAGCGGGCTCTGCACCCTTTGGATCCGCTGTGGGACGAACAACTCCAGTGAATTTTCAAGCCTCGGACCCTTTCCCGCTTGAAGGAATATCCTCCTAAAGTGATGAGTGTTTTATTCATACGCGATCTCGTGTAAACAGCTAAAATAGATACAATTTAATAAGACACAAACAAAATTATCAATTTTATAAATACATACATATATTGAGAAAAAAAAATCCTTACCATATAAATACTTGTGAATAACAGTATACTTAGTTTTAAACTAACTAACTAACTAACCATCACGCCGTCTCCCCGGGATGGGCAGAAAGAATGGACTGCCACACTTTTCTTTCCTGACATATTCCTCTCGCTTTATCAATATTCATACATCGTGTCATGCACGCGCGTCGATTTCTCTGACTCCTCCAAACCACCTAATGATCCTTTCATTATTTTGTTCATAACACCATCATTCGCACCGCATTCACTTCTTATATTTTCATTCGACACTCTAGAACACATTCGTCTAAGAGATCTCATTTCTACTTCATTTATTCTACTTTCATCCTTCTTTTGCCAGTTCCATGCTTCGCTTCCATACATAAGGGTCGGTAGAAGAACACCATTGTGCACTGCCATTCTAGCTTTTTTGGATAGGTTTTTGTTTATTACACTCATTTTGTAATCATTTTGGTTATTTTATATTGTTCTTCCGACCTAAAACTAATAGACCTAAAACTGAGAATACTCCTCATCAAGACCTATGTATGGAGTATCTTGATGTACGGCTGCGAGACATGATGCCTATCCGAAAGAGATAAACGGAGACTAGAGGCTTTTGAGATGTGATCCTATAGAAGACTATTAGAAATTTCCTGGAGAAACACACATCACGAATGAGGAGGTTCTTCAAAGAATCGAACGAGGAAGGCACCTGCTCAGGACCTTGTCCGAAAGGCGTGCAAGATGGATCGGCCATGTAATACGACAAGAAGGCCTCTTGCATGCCATAATGGAGGGTATGACCGAGGGGACAAGCTCTAGGGGACGCCCACGCCGAGAGTACCTGGAGGACCTGTTGGTGGACGTGCGCTGCTCATCATATGCAGATTTCAAAAGAGCCGCACAGGACAGGGAAGAATAGAAGAAATTGCTGCAAACCAATCCCAGGATTGAAACTTTCTAACTAACGTTCCAAAAGACGGCAGACCAGAGTAGGAAGTTGTTATCTCACGAAACTATCGCAGATGGACAGTCATTATAAAATACGTGTATGTTTAGGTGCTTGCGCAGCTGATAACGCTGCTAAGTATAGATGGCCAAAAATGTATTTTTTAAATAACGCAGTATTAAAAATAATCTTTTTGATGAATGTATTGAACAAAATAACCAATAGTGCTTTTAAACTACTTTTTTGGAACATTTTGAATCTATCCAAATACTTATAGATGAATACTGGATTTTACCCATTGCGGGTTATCAATTCAAGGATTTATTGTATCTCAATAGAGACGAAGATGCAAATCGGAAACAGAATACGGTGATCGAGGTGTTTACAGGACTTATGACCTGTCATTGGTTGGGTTAAGCGCACGCTTTATATAATACAACATTCCCCATTCCACCTTTCTTACGATCACCATGTCTGACAATTTTTTTTGGAAGTTGTATATATGTTAATATGTAACACCAAACTTCAATGTTAGTTTCAATCTACACACTAGCACCATATACAGGGTGTCCCAGATCTCGACGTCGACCCGGAAACAGATGATAGGGCAAGTCATGCTGGTTATGAGAAAAGTGTGAAAAAAATCTAAGTTTTGTGTTTTCGAAGTTATAGGCATTTAAATAAAATCGAGAAAATCAACACCCTGTGATGGTCTTTGAACTCCCGTTTCTACAAATCTTTACTTTTTATAATTTTTATTTTTATTATGTAATCCTGAATAATGTTTCTATAAATTGTTGACGTCGAGATCTGGGACACCCTGTATATATGGGGCTATCCATAGATGAACTCTGAAATTACATTGATAATTTGGAGGGAGAACATTGAAATAAATTGTATAATCTAATCAATAAATTTATTAAATATTATTACAAAATATAAATTATCTACAATAAGATTCGAAGGTGATCCCCTCCATCCTCAGGAGGGTTAGCATTTATAAAATGTAAATAATTATCTAAACACGATTGTTTAGTGGTTTTACTTGTATATAAATTACATAAATTGTGACAAATTTATTTCGCCTTCCGAGGGCATTCTCAAACTGAACCTAATCGCCAAACAGTGTGTCCTTATATTGAATTTAGAAATCTTAAGGGTGGGGGAGAAAGTGTATAATGCAAATTTTTGAGTTGTTAAATAAAACAATTTCAAGGTTTTTCTTAGAACTAATGATGAGTGATAATTAAATTTATAGCTGAATTTCTAGGAATTTTTGAGGTTTAATACATAATAATACAACTGATTTTTCTAGGAATTTTTGAGGTTCAATTCATAATGATAGACAGTCACATTTAAATTTACAGTTGAATTACTAGGAATTTTTGAGATTCAATATATAATGTTACTAACAACTCAAAAATTAGCATTATATACTTTTTCCCCCACCCTTAAGATTTCTAAATTCAATATAAGTTAATATAAGACACACTGTTTGGCGATTAGGTTCAGTTTGAGAATGCCCTCGCAAGGCAAAACAAATTTGACACAATTCATATAATTTATATAAATTAAATCTAAGTACTCGTAAAACCACTAAATAATCGTGTTTACTATTATAAATTAGTAATTGAGTTTTACAAAACTAATACCTCAACCATCAATAATCTGAATTTGGCAAATAGTTCCAACCAAAACTATTCGAAATATGAGATGTTGGAAAATATACATTGAATTTAAATCGCTGTAAATATTGTCATATGCATCAATGGTTATGGATATTATTGGAGAAGATAACAGTGTCTTCCATAGTGTGAAGGCGGGCTTTACATTTATGCGAACGTAAAGTACAACTCCAGTGCGTTTTTAAACCAACAACTCTCTCCTTACCAAAGGTGTAACCACCTAATTGTATTTGTGGGCGTTTATTTCTTGACACCGTGAACACCGCTGAAAATAAGAAGATTAATTTATTATTGTAATATTTAAAAAAAAAAAATTATTTAAATCTCAACTATTTAAAGCAATATGTCAATAATAAAAATATAGTTGTACAAATAATAAAATTTGAACGTAAAAATTGTTTCAAAAAAATTATTCTATCTTGTAGCGAAAGAAAAAAAGCTTTGTATTTAACGAGTCAACTTACTTATAATTATTTTAGAATAGAATTAATGAGATTGTTTTTATTTAATAGTATTATAAAGTTGAATAAAATAGTGTTATTAATTATATTCCAAATTATAATGGAATCAATAAAGTAAAAACACGTAAATTATCGAAATATAACACTATGTTACAATTTGATTACATTTAACATGTTGATTTATTTGTAAAAAATTAACAATATATATTGTATTCAATGTTTTATTTTTTTTATAAATACTATTATAATGTACTCGTACATTTTAAAAATAACAAAGTGTTTAACATAAGAATAAAAAAATATTTAAAATCTGGAATTTCTTCTGTATTCGCATTCACTTTGTGTTGTGGATTCATATTAAAACACTTTGTATTACTACACATTATTCCACTTAACACAAACATGTTTGGGTTTGAAGTAGCCTTCATCAACGTATTACTTGTAACCGAAACATGTCTACGATTCCCGATATGTCTGTGTTAAGTGAAATAAAGTGTTGTTATACAAAGTGTAATTATATATTTTTTTAAATCACTTCATTTGTAATACCAAATTAGCACTAACATATATTAACTAGGGTAGTTATAGAAATGTCATTGTAGCAGCCTTACAACTGTGTCATGTAGATCACAGATACCCAAAGCTCCTAAATTACGTATACAACAACACATCAGCCTCCATAAACCTTGATAAGACCACTGACCAGTTTCTAATAGAGAAGGGTGTAAGGTAAAAGAAACATTAATCCCAAAAAAATTCACAGCTATTTTGGAATATGCCGTTTAAAATCAGAATTGGTAAGAAAAACGTATCAAGGTGGACGAATTCATTTTAACAACTTAAGATGACTGGATGACATCGTATCGATATCTGAAGATCTGAATGAACACAGGTCATGCTGAAATAGCATACCGAAGAGACAAAAAGCAGGACTCGTAGACATTGACAATTAACTATTAGAAGAAGTCAATGAATACAAGTATCTCGGCCACAAAATTTTACTTTCCAGAGATAACCAGAATGCTGAGCTTCAGAGGATAATCTGCCATGGGTGGGCAGCATATGGCAATCAATGCGAATGCGTACTTTCAGTACTAACGTGTGGAGAAGAAACGCTAACCCTCGCCATGTCGACCATAAGGAGACTTCGTGTAGCACAAAGGTAACATTAGAGACACATGCTATTGTACATGTAAGAATCTAAGACCTAATAAGAAATACTGAAATACGTATTGTTGTATTGAAGTTCGGGAGAAATGGATGTCGTCGAAGTAGTCGGATAGCTATGGTCAAATGGTCATCTTGCAGGACATGTTGCCAGATTAGTAGAAAAAAGATGGACTATAAGAGAGTTGGAGTGGATACCTCGTGAGGATAGAAAAAGCAGGGAGAGACCCCCCACACGAAGGTCTGCTGATATTAGAAAAATGAGGAGGTGACTGGATGCGAAGGGCACAAGATAGGAATATGTGGGGAAGTATGGGCGAGGCCTGTGTCCAGCAATGGAGGACACCGACTGGTAAATTAAGTAAAAGTTACAATAATTGGACAATCCATTGTTTTTACGGAAACACATTGATATTTCAACATTAATAACTGTAAAATAGAATATCACAATTGATTTAATTTCTTTGAAAATTTCGCGACAGCTGTTTCGCTAATCAACGTAAGCATCATTAGGTGTTACAATCAACTGTAACACCTGATGATGATAACATTGGTAGAATGTAACACCTGGTGATGCTAACATTTGTAAACATTATCGCGATAGCTGTTTCGCTAACAAATGTTAGCATCATCAGGTGTTACAGTTGATTGTAACACCTGATGATGCTAACATTGGTTAATTGTAACACCTGATGATGCTAACATTTGTTAGCGAAACAGCTGTCGCAACAATTTTGAAAGAAATTAAAACTATTGTGATATTCTATAACAGTGTTTTAATTAAACACTTTACAATAATTGGACTAATAGTCAACTTAACAAACAAGCAAATTACAACCCACGTATTCTCTTGACGTGGTCATGGTAAGTTTTGAACATTCTTATTAAAAATATAAATATATTTAGGTATTCAAAATCATTTTAGTTTTTCTAAGATAAATGCACCAACAACAACAAACTATCACGCCGTTTCCCCGCAGGGGTAGGCAGAGAGAATGGACCGCCACACTACTCTATCCTGACATACCTCTCTAGATTCCTCCACATTAATATATCGAGTCATACACGCACGTCGATTCTTCCGGCTTCTGACATGACCAACCTTTAATATTTTATTAATTTGGTCCTGCCATGTTTTCTTCGGTCTACCTCGACTTCTTACTCCACTTACATCGTTAAAGTATACTTTTTTTAACCATTCTTTTTTCACCCATGCGCTCCATATGTCCTAATCAACGCAGCGATCCTTTCATAATTTTGTTCATAATACCTTATTTCGCTCTACATTCCTTCCAAATATCAGCATTTGAGATTCTGTCGTACATCATTCTACCACACATACGTCTTAGGGAATTCATATCTACCGGATTTATTCTGCTCTCATCTTACTTCTGCCAGTTCCATGCTTCGCTTCCATACATAAGGGTTGGGACCAGAAATAAGATAAATTCATAATTATCAAGGGAAGTGGAGGGAGAGATTTACGGGGAGCTATTTGCATAAAAATAAAATAAGATACAAAAACACAAGTTGAATTTAAATCGCAGTAAAATTCTCATTCCCATCAATGGTTGTGGTTATTATTGTAAAGAACGATAGTGGTATCGATAGTGTGCAAGCGGGCTTTACATTTAGACGAATGTAAAGCACAACTCCAGTGCGTTTTTACACCAACAATTCTCTCCTTGTAAAAAGTATAGCGTCCTAATTTTATTTGTATGCGTTTATTTCTTGACATTGCGAACACCGCTGAAAATAAAAATATTGATTTATTGCAATATACCAAAAAATATGTAAATACATACTTAAAATCTCCTACTACTCCGGCAAAATGTATACATATGAATATATTTCATTTTTCAATTTAATAAAAAATAAATTTTTAATTTTTAATTGTATCTCAATAGAGACGAAGACGCAAACTGGAAACTGAATATGGATGATCAAGGTGTTTACAGGACTTATGACCTGTCATTAATTGTCTGTCAATAAATTTTAATATTACCTGTCAATAAATTTTAATATTATAATATCACAATATTATAAAATTATAATATTAACCAGACTTTTATAAATAAATAAAGAAAAATTATCAGTGACAATCAATTACAATCGAATTATCCCATTTAAAAGTCCCAATATAACGTCCCATATAACACAACATCTCAAAGAACTTCACTGGCTTAAAAGTCCAGAAAGAATCCAGTATAAACTCTGCTAGACAGTCTTCAAAGCGCTACATGGAATGGCACCAAGTTATACATCTGAACTCTTTATAACGGACAGCCTAAATACAAGGAAATCCACACTTCGCTCGGCGAACTCCTCAGCAATAGGAAGATTAGTTGAGCCGAAGCGTTGCCCCAGTACAAATTTCAGCGAAAGAGCGTTCGCGGTAGCCGGTCCACCAGATTGGAACAATCTCCCTTCACACCTCAGATGCATAAATGATCCGACAAATTTCAGATCTAAGCTGAAAACCCATCTTTTTCATATTTCACACCCAATTTAATCATTTATACTTTGTTCTACTATACTTTTTAACCGATCGCTTTTTAAGTGTTCACATTTAGATTTTTAGATTTAAAACACGTCATAATGCGCCCTTGATGTGATTACATCACAAAAACGGCGCTTTAAAAGTTAGCATATTATTATTATTACAATCGGGTAGTGGTCCAGGGGTTAGAACACTTGGCTCCTGATCCAGGAGACTTGCGTTCAAGCCTGGACAAACGACCATCTTCCTTCTTCATAATAATGAGTTATTATCTGCTCATATTGAAGATAGTAAAATAAATTATAATTATATTGATTTAAATCTTTCATATTAGTATTTTTTAATAATAAATAAATAAATAAAATGTTATAATAGTTAAATTCATAAAACTTTATTTCTTGATAAAAAATATTTTATTTAACAAGTCATCTATCTATTATTTATTTGTTAATGAAATGAGATCAAAATTGATAGTCAAAGTAACATGCAAGTAAATTCCAACGCCACATATTATCTTAAAATAGCCATGGCAGATGTTGTACTAGTTTATTTTTGACGAGTTTTTTTATGAATTGAAACACTGTTTTTTCCACTTTTGAGATTATTTTTCTCAACATGTTTCGAAGGTTTTACACCTTCATCATCGGGAGAACGATATGAACCAGTCATATCGTTCTCGAACCTTCGAAACGTGTCGAGAAAAATAAACTCAAAAGTGCAAAAAACAGTGTTTTAATTCGTATAAAACTCGTCATTATGGAATTTCACGGTTTTAACGCCTTAAGTTTATCTAAAATTAGTTTAACTTATTGAACGCCAAGGCATTAACATCGTGGAATTCCATAGTTATATACTTAGGAACTTGAAACGGCGTGATGGTTAGTTAGTTTTTTTAAATATGTTTACACCTGAAGATGGTATCATCCGAAACATGTAGTGTTTTTTAATATTTTTAATAAATAGTTGATTTAACAAAGTTATTTCCAATCCTAAGTATAAAATTAGTTTATTCTTATTAAAACATATAACCATATCTCGATATTTAAAATCAAATTGTTTTTAATTCAATAAATTCATGAATAAGTCCATTTATTTTTTAATTGTATCTCAATAGAGACGAAGATGCAAATTGGAAACTGAATATGGTTGATCAAGGTGTTTACAGGACTTATGACCTGTCATTGGTTGGGTTAAGCGCACGCTTTATGTAATTACAACATTCCCCATTCCACCTTTTCTTTATGACCATGTTGTATATATGTTAAAGTCCTATGCCAGTTTTCACATATCAGTTTCAAGGTGCCATCTATGAAGATTTTGATTACATATGTTAATCTTTTAAAGATTACTCTATATATAATCTACATAATTACGCCATCTATGGAGATTTATGTTTATTAAGCACTAAGCAGAACATCTTTTTTATTGTTTATTAAGCATTAAGCAGAACATCTATTTTCTTTGATAATTACAAAACTATCAAAGAGCACGGAAGTATTTGCATAAAAATAAAAATTTTAAGTTGAATTTAAATTGCAGTAAATAATATTATTTTCATCAATGGTTGTGAATATTATTGGAGAGGACTATAGTAGTGCCTACAGTGTGCAGGCGGGCTTTACATTTAGACCATTGTAAGGCACAAATCCAGTGAGTTTTTACACCAACAATTCTCTTCTTATAAAAAGTATAACGACCTAATTTTATGAGTAAGCTTTTATTTCTTGACATAACGAACTCCGCTGAAAATAATAAGATTATTTTATTATTATAAAATAATTTTTAAAAATACTTAATTACTAAAAATCTCAACTACTCAAGTAAAACATCTACATATTTATGTTCACGTCTCAATGGAATTAATAGTAAATAGACGAATAATTCTTCTTCTTCTTCTTCTTCACTTTTTGTAGACTCAGGAGTCTGTTATTTCAGGCGGGTCCTCTTGAGACGCTGAACTCCAGCTTTCTTTCCACCGTTTCGGGGGTCTACCTGGTCGGCGTAGTCCGTTTGGCGTTCCATGGAGAGCTATGTGTGGTATCCTATTTGAGCTCATCCTTTCTACGTATTGATGCCAGTATCGCCGTCTTTGACGTCCCCATCTGACCACATCTTCGACCTCGCAGATTTCTCGGATTGCTGTATTCCTAACTCGATCACGTAGGGTCTTGCCAGCTATAGCGCAGAGTGTTTTCATCTCGGTTGTCCTGAGCATGCTCTTTGTCTTAGACCAGACGAATAATTACAAAAGTAAATTAAATATGAACAATGCTCCGATATCCTATTGAATTATAAATATTAATAACCAGCTTGTTAAAAAAAAAACGCGAATTAAAATAACTCTTAGTAAATATTGAATGTTGTTTAATTTATTTTTATCAAAATTGATAAGAAATCACTACTAAAAGTGCACCTCAAAAAAAGTCACACATATTAAAATGATATAAAATATGTCGATTAACAAAATAATCAGATGTATGTGAGAAATCAAATAATGGTTTTATTTTTTTTAATGTAATAAATATTGTGAGACGCCCCTGCCCCACATGCCCAAGAATTAGTGGATCCAGGATCGGGCTATTCAATCACACGAGGGCGTGATGGTTAGTTAGTTAGTTTTTGTTTTGTAAATATAAAATAAATAAAAATCATTCCATTTAAAACATATTAACACTTTATTGACTGGAGTAGTTTCAGTAATAGGACAAAAAGTCTAATTAATATGCAAATAAATTCCAACGCCACACATTATTTTGGCGTGATCATGGTAAATGTTGAATATTTTTTTAAAACATAAAATCTTATCTTGAAAAGATTTTTTTTTTCAATCGAATATATTCAAGTTGAACTCCATTTATGTTTTTGGATAAATACATAATTAGTATTTGTATAAAAATAAAATGAGTGGTATCGCAAAATAAACCTTGAATTTAAATCGCAGTTAAAATAATGTTACTCTCATCGATGGTTGTGAATATTATTGGAGAGGACGATAGTGGTGTCGACAGTGTGAAGGCGGGCTTTACATTTAAAATTATGCAAAGCACATCTCCAGTGAGTTTTGAAACCAACAATTCTCTCCTTATAAAAAGTATAAGGACCAAATTTAATGAGTGGTCTTGTTTCTCTTGTGAACACCGCTGAAAAATATATAATTGATATATTATTGGAATATATTAGTACAATAAAATATGTATGTATTAATCAAATTATTTTTAATATAACTTATTAATATGAACCACGTCTCAATGACCTCAAAAATAAATTAATAAAAATCATATGAACAAAAAAAAATGTAAAGCTCCTAAAATGGAGATTTTCCCATAATATTTCATCAGATAAAATAAACTATTAAAATTACTGTAATTCTATTTTTTTCTACATATTTCAAAACCGTTTCAACTTCAACATGTTCATAAAAATGTTTAAAACACAAAACTTCATTATTTGAAAAATTACATACATATTTTTTGGTATAACAAGACAGTTTAAAATGATTAATTTAAATATAAAATTGAGAACAAAACATACAGGAAATAAGGAGTTTTTCTTGCTTGAAATAAAAAGATCTTAATTCACAAAAAACTCACAAGTAATATGTTTTAGGGATGAAGAGCATAAATAATTAAAATATATTATAATGGAAGTTCTAACTGGATCATATCTAATAAAAAAATTAATTGCTAAATATATATTTTTTAATAAAAACATGTAATTCTTTTTGTTCGTATACGAGGGAACAGAAATATAAATAGCAACCCTCGTATTATCCAATAGGGATTTCCAAAAATAATAAGATGATTAATGTAAGAATTAAAAACAAATGAATAAATCATGTTGGTAATGCTCCATTTATTTTATTTCTTAGTAAAAAGCAAAAATACTAATTACATATAAAACATATTTTACTAATTAACATTTAAGTTTCTTAAATATTCAAATTAATAAGCAAGTACAATAAGTCAATTCCAATTTTGTCCTAGGAATAGCGAATGTTGAATTATTATATAATATTAGGTCCTTACATATGAAATTGGCGTTTTGCCGTACTGGCAACTTTGATCTCAAATATTTTCTCTTTGGTTAGGAATTCCAAATTCAAATTTATACAGCTATTTACTCAAGTATTTGTGTTTCGAAAATTATAATTCATTTGTTTTTTCTTCAATTGTTTTTTTTCTTTGCGTCACTCAGTTTACTAAATGGAAAACTTGAAATATCGCGTTATTTACGAGTACGAGTTCCACCGTGGCACCAGTGCTGCAGAAACGGCTCGAAGGATTAATGATGTGTATGGCGACGGTGCCGCAAAAGAAAACACAGTGCGTTTTTGGTTCCAACGTTTTCGTTCTGGAAATTTCGACCTGCAGAACAAGCCCCGTGGACGGCCGGAGACCAAAGTTGATAATGAAGAATTGAAGGCTATTGTGGAAGCGGATCCATCGCAAACCACGTCCGAGTTAGCTGCAGGCTGCGGTGTTAGTGATAAAACTGTTTTAATCCACTTGAAGCAAATTGGGAAGGTGAAAAGCTTGAAAGGTGGGTACCTCACGAATTGAGTGAAGCAAATCAACAAACGCGCGTTGACTGCTGCGTTGCATTACTTAACCGGCACAATAATGAAGGAATTTTGAATCGAATCATTACCTGTGATGAAAAGTGGATCCTGTATGATAATCGGAAGCGCTCACCGCAATGGCTGAACCCTGCCGAACCAGCCAAACCATGCCCCAAGCGAAAATTGACTCCAAAAAAGTTACTTGTGAGCGTTTGGTGGACTAGTGCTGGTGTCGTTCACTACAGTTTTCTTAAATCTGGCCAGACGATTACGGCAGATGTCTATTGTCAGCAACTGCAAACCATGATGGAAAAGCTAGCTGCTAAACAACCGAGGCTGGTTAATCGCTCTAGGCCACTGCTGCTTCATGATAACGCTAGATCACACACTGCACAACAGACGGCTACCAAATTAGAAGAGCTTCAATTGGAATGTCTAAGACATCCACCGTACTCTCCGGACCTTGCCCCAACAGATTACTATTTTTTCGAAATTTGGATAACTTCTTGCAAGGGAAAAATTCAACTCCGATGGGGCAGTCCAAACCGACTTCAAAGATTTTATTGATTCCCGTCCGAATGGTTTTTTTAGTAAAGGGATCGATGAACTACCTATGAGATGGCAAAAGTGCATAGATAGCAATGGTACATACTTTGATTAAATAAATATATTATATTTAAAAAAATCAACTTTATGTTCCTCCCATACAAAACGCCAATTTCATATGTAAGGACCTAATATTAAAAGATAGAAAATATAATAATAAAAAAGTCAAGATATACAAGGCATGCATTGCGCCATCATGATGTATGGAATAGAAGTCAGAGCCGATACCAGTAGGACTAAGAACCTTCTCAAAGTAGCAGAAATGCGCACCATAAGTTTAATCACAGGCGGAACCCTCAGAGATCGGATCAGAAATGAGACGATAAGATCTGTCTGTGATGTTGAGGACATAGTAAGATGGGGATCATGTGGACCGCATGGAGTTGTTAAAGAAGAGAACCCCAGCAGCAAGAGATTACCAAAGAGGCCGCCGATGAGATGGTGGACATCATCATTCCAGGATAGCTCTCCGACATAAACAAGGCATACGACTTAAACTAAGAAGAAGAAGGATAAAAAAATCTTGACATCGAGACTTATTTTATTTTTAATCCCATATATTTAAATGTAACTCGATCTTCTTTCTTCATTAATTAAATACTTATCAAAGAAGAGGAAGAGTTTTACCAGAAGCTATAAGCTTATGTCATGAGAAAAAATATAAATAGCTAAAAACAAAGTATAAACGTTCATTGGGTTCAAGAGACATATTGTATTCAAATTAAGAACGTAGTCGCAAAACATACGTTGAATTTAAATCGCAGTTAAGAAATTCACTCGCATCAATGATTATGAGTGTTATTGGAGTAGATGATAGTGTTACCGACAGTGTGAAGGCGAGCTTTACATTGTACTGACGAACGTGAAGTACAACTCCAGTGCTTTTTTTCGCCAACAATTCTTTGAAAATGAAAGGAATACTGACCTAATTTTATTAGTGGATGTTTATGTCTTGATAATGCGAACACCGCTGAAAAAACATAAAATAGATTAATTATTTTCATTAACAAAAAAAAATACACATTTACATAAATAAGTGCTAAAATCATCTTCTGAAATAAATAAATAAAGGTTATTTAAATAGAATTTATCCCATCACATTATATTAACTGAAATTTAATTGTATCTCAATAGAGACGAAGATGCAAACTGGAAACTGAATATGGTTGATCAAGGTGTTTACAGGACTTATGACCTGTCATTGGTTGGGTTAAGCGCAAGCTTTATGTAATTACAACATTCCCCATTCCACCTATTTCTTTATGACCATGTAAGACAAATTTTTTGGAGGTTGTATATATGTTACAAATCTATGCTTAACTTCACATGTCAGTTTCAAAACGCCATCTATGTAGATTTTGATTACATATGTTAATCTTTTTAAGATTAATCTATATAATCCACACACAAACGCCATCTATGGAGATTATTTTTTAGCATTTAGAAGAACTACTTTATTAACACAATGTGAAGGCTATCGCCATTAGCGCATTGTTAGAAGCTGCCTGGAGATGTCACTCCTATCTATATGCCAAAGAATTGACCAGAATGATTACAATATTCTTTGTGAATGTCTACTTATACTTGTATACGAATACTGGATTTCACCCATGGTGGGTGATTAATTCATGAAATTTCATGAATTAATCACCCACCACGAGTGAAATCCAGTATTCGTATACAAGTATAAGTATACATTCACAAAAAATATTATATTAACTCTTTGTCTGCGGAAAGGGTATTAATAACCGTTTACTGGACTACGTGGTGGCCGGTGGGAAGTGTATTAAAACATATTTCTAGGACTCGGCGTAAGCTCTTGGAAGTGTATTTTTATCCAATTTCAGAAACATATTTTAAAGACAGTTAAATATACAATTAAATGTTATAATTGTATTTCAATTTCAAGCTACGCGTGTTAATAAACACACAAATCCACTGACAGACAATGTGTTAATAACAAATTTTTGTAATCTGTATTTTTTCTTATAAAATCCAGAATGTTGTTTAGATTCTTGGTAACTTATTGGCTCAAATGGCTTCCACATTTCGTTAGGATTATCGTATATTTTCATATTATAGTATGAGGCATGTGCTTTATACCTACATATATGTCTTTATTCTTGTAAGGATGTACAATAGATGATTTAAGGATGAAGGGTGATAGAAGGAAGTAAGGATGAAGATAACCCTTTACTTCTAATAATCGTCTGGCTGTGCTGCTCCAGCTAACAATTGTTAAACAGATTGCAGAGCAAATGCTGCTCCGGGTAGTATTTTGTTAAACAGATTGCTTAGCCAATTGCTGATTCGGTTAGTATTTTGATCAATATTGTAGATTGCATAGCCAATTGCTGCTCCGGATAGTATATTGTTAAACAGATAACATAGCCAATTGCTGCTCCGGATAATATTTCGTTAAGATTGCATAGCCAATTGCAATATTGCATAGTTCTAGTGGTATTTTATCTGGTCCCAATTCATCCCTTTATTTCTTTTGCAATAAAGCTATCTGTACTTCCGCAGGAGTGATATTTTGACTGGCCCAAAGATTGGTTATTCTGAGATATTGACGACCTCTGTAACAGAGGGATAACAGCCCTGACTGCCACACCGAAGGTCCCGGGTTCGGCTCCCGGTGATAACAGTGTAATTCTCACACTTCATCTGGTGTAGATTTTGCGTGACAATAAAATATGATACTTTTTTATAAGAATTCGCCAAGTCTTTCAAGCAGACTGCTCAAAAGATATGGCGCATCTTCAAGTATATACGCATAAATAATGAAAATATAACATACGGATATTCCAATTGGATAATATTTAACATGGAACTTTAACGAAAAAAAAAAATTTAAATAAAAAATCATATATTTTTTTAATATTAACTTTTACTAACTCTTTAAAATATAACAGGATGATTTATGAATTTTAAATAAATAAATTAAACAAATAAATTGAACACTACATTCTTTATATTTCTGAGATAAAACAAAATAGGTATTTCATTTATATTAAAATATACAAATTTACATTTCAAATCAAATCAAATCAAATTTTCAATCATTTTCTCAAAAGATATTACGAACAACAATTATAGTTTAAGGCATCTATTGAGAACAGGTAAAACATAAAAAAAAAAATTATACCAGGAACGCATGAGAGATGGTTCGACATTAGGAATACGAGTACAAGATACTCTCCAAAGTCAAGAGTATTGATCTTCTGAACGTACTTTCACGAATATGAAAGACGTCACGATGTTCAGCAGTTTGATTGCTCTCCACACCGGCATCACCAACTTTCAACAACTTGAGTACTAACAGCATGTAGCACAAATATTTCAATTAACAAATGCAGAAATTCCAATGCCGCACAATTCATCTCTTGACGTGGGAATGGTGGATGTTGAAAAATTATATTAAAAGAAAGAAAAAAATCTTGATAATGAGACTCATTTTATTTTAAATGGAATAAATTCAAATGAAAAGACATCTTATTTTTTAGACAATTATCATACAGAAGAATACTGGAGCTATTTGAATAAAAATAAAGTTAGTGTTTTCACAAACACACGTTGAATTTAAATCGCAGTAGAAAATGACGTTGCATTCAGGGGGATAGCCTCTGTGATTGGGTGATTTTTTTAATTCAATGTTTATATCTTCGTAAATATGTATATAAGTCAAAATCCCTTAATTGACTGAGTTACAGTCATTTTAGTGTTTAGAGTAGGAAGACCTGTAGGAAGTAGGAAGGCTGCTGAGAATCGCATGGAAAGGGTTAAATAATAAAAAATTAAAAGTCAAGGACACCACTGGATATGACGAGGAAGAACCATCATATAGTCCAGGACTCCATAGTTTGATGTAAGTATAAATTCTTTAGAAGTGAGAAGATACACGATTTAATCGTAAGAAAAATTAACTAAAAACTTTAAACGCGTTTTTCTCAAAACTTTTTTTTAAACTGGTCGCATCAATAAATCGAGAAATTATCTACCGATTTTCAACTTTTTTTCTTCGTTTTATTCATATTTGCAATAGCTATCGTTAGGCGCAGATTGATTTTGAAAACTTTGTTATTTACTATTTTTTAAGACAGCTTGAATACAAAAAATGGCAAAAAATTAACAAAAATTCAATCAGTCGCCATTTTGTGAAAAATCTAAATAAAAAAATCGGCTACGTACAACAATAACTACATTCATAAAGATTGTGATTTTTTTTTTCTTCAGATAATCTCTTTTTGAGAAATCGATGCGACCGTGGAAAAAGAATTTTTTTAAGACTCTACAACAACGCTGATAACTTTGTTACTATTTAATATTTTTCAATAAAAAGTTTAAAAAAACAGTACTTAATATACACTTTATAAAATTTAAAAAAATCGCGACCCCCACATTCCTTAACCCTCTCTTCCCTGTGATGGGTATCTTCTACACGTTGCTTCTAAAAACCATCAATATCTCTATAAATATAAAAAGTATATGGTTAAGATTTTAGGTATTCCTCCATAATATATTTACGCATTGATTTAAAAAATAATATTAAAAATAATCAGAATTTATCGGGTACATCGGAGGTATTTTGTGAAAATCGAAAACAAATTCGCGTAAACAGCGATTTGAGTGCGTCACACTATACTCGCATCTCACTCTTGCATATGTTCTAGCTCAATGTTCTCACTCTCGCCGTCCCGCCGCGCCGGCAGTTGCTTTCGGGCTTGCAACCAGAGCGGACCTATGCCCATTCCGTGAGCGTTGCCAGATGTTTTTTTAATGTTTTTAGCAATTAAATCTCAATTATTAAAAAAAATTACTTCAATTATAATTATATAAGGGGATTAGCTATGAATGTTCCTATTTTTCCGATTTAAATCGCTAATTTTTTAACGCGTACTGACTACCTTATACCGGAACGCACGTTTTTATTTTAGCACCGTAAGGGAAAGGTTAATTATCCCGGTCAAATAAAAAATTTCAAAATCACTAATTTTTATCGGCCGTCACAGTTGCTACCCCCTTTAATGGTTGTGGTTATTGTTGGAAAGGATGATATTGGTGTCGATAGTATGAAGGCGGGCTTTACATTGAGATGAATGTGAAGTACAACTCCAATGTGTTTTTATACCAACAATTCTCTGCTTATTAAACGTATAACGACCTAATTTTATTAGTGGACGTTTATTTCTTGACCATGCAAACACCGCTGAAAAATATTAGATTGAATTATTATTGAAATACACAACATATAATAACTTAAAAAATCAACAACCAAATGCAACATACTTCTTCATCTTCTTCTTCACTTTTGGTAGACTCAGGAGTCTGTTATTTCAGGCGGGTCCTCTTGAGACGCTGAACTCCAGTTTTCTCTCCACCGTTTCGGGGGTCTTCCTTGTCGGCGTTGTCCGTTTGGCGTTCCATGGAGAGCTATGTGTGGTATCCTATTTGAGCTCATCCTTTCTACGTGTTGATGCCAGTATCGCCGTCTTTGACGTCCACATCTGACCACATCTTCGACCTCGCAGATTTCTCGGATTGCTGTATTCCTCACTCGATCACGTAGGGTCTTGCCAGCTATAGCGCGGAGTCACGTAGGGTCTTGCCAGCTATAGCGCGTTAAGAAATATAGATAATTGAAACTAAATAGACCATTGTTTTGGCCGAAACATTGTGATACTTCAACATTATTAACTTTTTTTATTTAGAACACTATTATAACATCACAGATATTTTATTATACACTATTTGAGACTGTCACATTCTCAAAAAGTGTATAATAATAATAATAAATGGGATATTATAACAGTGTTGTAAATTTAACAGTTCATAATGTTGAAGTGTTTCGGCCAAAACAATGCACTTATTAAGTTACAATTATTTGTATTTTTCGAAGACGATTTTTAATCATTATTTGTTTTTTTTAGGTACATTGAGACATAATTGTAATGTTTACATAAATAAATAAATAAAAATAATAACATAAAACATTTATTTTATACAACTTAAAAAATGGAGAGCTTCATTCCTCTTTCTATAAGGAAAACAAGTTTTCAATATTTTCACACCCTTAATAAACAGGAATTTATATACGAGTACTTTTGTATGAAGCACTTAATTTGTGATGTGACAGTGTTAAAAATAATTTAAATCACTTTTTATTTTGTTTTTTCGTCACTTTATTTTGTTTTTTCGTCACTTTATTTTATTTTATCGTCACTTTATTTTGTTTTATTGAAATACATGGTTTTATTCCTCCGGAGCTTCGATAGGGTTTAAAAAAAACTACAATAAAATACATATTTTTGTTTTAAATGTGGACAAGTGGATATTTTGGTTGTTTCCTGACGTAGCTCCTGTGGGAATGAAATCGGTTTGACAAAACAAAATAATCTGGTCACAAATGATGTTGATAGGGATTTCTAAAAATAAAAAGTGATTGACATACTATTAAATAAATAAAAATTCGATTAAAAAATAAATTTGTTTTAATTTTAAATTAAGGAAAAAAATAACATTAAACAAGTAAAAATAAATGAACTCTCGTTTACTCGAATAGTTACAGTTAGTAGTATAAATTACTAAAGCAAGTTATAATATGCAGTTATTATTTTATTTTATAATTACGTATACCTCAACCCTATTGACTCTATCGGTCTACAAAACAAAAAAATATTAAACTAATTCTATTTAAATTAAATTAAAGTTGAAAATAGAAAAAATAGTATAATAAATCTTAAATTAAAATGCATATCTAAATTCTTACAGTTAATGATTGCTGAACTGGAATGTTGAAGTGACAATTACCGCAGGGAATGCCTGGCTTGGCACATAAAAAGATTCGTAGTGTAATAAATAACTGATTAACTGTTTAATTAAAACACTGTTATACAAATAACACCACGATTGATTTATTTCATATAAAATTTTAGTATTATACAACAGTGTTTTAACTAACTAACTAACTAACCATCACGCCGTCTCCCCGAAAGGGTAGGCAGAAATAATGGACTGCCACACTTTTCTTTCCTGACATATTTCTCTCGCTTCCTCAACATTCATACATCGTGTCATGCACGCGCGTCGATTTCTCTGACTCCTCACATGGCCGACATTCAATATTTGATCGTGCCACGTTTTCCTCGGTCTTCCTATATTTCTGGTTCCATTTACATCATTAACATATAATTTTTTTACCATTCTTTCTTCATTCATTCTTTCCATATGTCCAAACCATCTTAATGATCCTTTCATTATTTTGTTCATGACACCATCATTCGCACCGCATTCACTTCTTATATTTTCATTCGGCACTCTATCATACACAGAGTATCCACACATTCTTCTAAGAGATCTCATTTCAACTGCATTTATTCTACTTTCATCCTTTTTTGCCAGTTCCATAGATTATCTAATACACAACTATAAAAAAAATGTAAATCAATTTGGTAGTTTAAAAACAAAATTAACATAAATTAAATTAAATATGCCTATTGTAAAACCATTTTTATTTTTATTTTAGACACAGACAACCTTAAACGAATTTGTAAGAAATTATTAGAATCTAGAGTAAAGAAACTATTTGGTTTAACTATTTTTTTATTAATATAATACTAATATTACTTGATTACATAAATAAGATAAATTGCTATTTTAATAGAATTTTTTTGTATGTTTTATATAAAACATCATCGACTGTTCATCATGTCCGAGGAATACTGTTAAACATTAGTAAATAGAATATAGCAAAACTCTAACAATTAAAACAACAAATGAACAAAAAAACAAGAAAACGATAACCTTCGTAGAAGAGTGACAAGAGCTACAACTACCACACCGAAGGTCCTGGGCGATCCCAGTGTGAAGGTCACACATTCTTTGGTCTGGTGAAGAAATCACGCGACAAAAAAAAGGCGATAGATAAATACGAGTACAGCAAATTTAACATTCACCACAATATCTATATACTCATACGTATACATATTGGTCATTTCTCAAATAATGCATACATTTCATACCACATAACTGGGAGTACCGTTCAAGGGAGGGAGAATGAATTAATTTATTTTCATATAAGTATATATCAGTGCTCCGCAACCGGTGTGCCGCGGCACACTGGTATGCGTGAGCCAGATGCAGGTGTGCCGCGACCAAATGCATAATGAAAAAATATTTAGTTATAGTCGGAACTCGAATTACGAAAGAGTCGACACTTTTGTAAATCAGTTCTGGAGACAATGGTGACTTTTCTATTTTTTATTATAGGTCATTCTCTAAGACGAATGTGTGGCAAATCTGTATATGATAGAGTGACAAATGCAAGTATAAGAAGTGAATGTGGTGCGAATGAAAGTGTTATGAACAAAATAAGGAAAGGGTCATTAAGATGGTTTGGACACATGGAAAGAATGAGTGAAGACAGAATGGTAAAGAAGGTATATGTAAACGGCGTGAACGGAGCTAGAAATAGAGGAAGGCCGAGGAAAACGTGGCACGATCAAATCAATCAAATATTGAATGTCGGTCACGTGAGGAGTCGGAAAAATCGACGTGCGTGCATGACAAGATGTATGAATGTAGAGGAAGCGAGAGACGTATGTCAGGACAGAACAGTGTGGCGTTCCATTCTTTCTGCCTACCCCTCCGGGGAGACGGCGTGATGGTAAGTTAGTTAGTTAGTTAGTCATTCGTGAAAAATTGGTCGCCGCAGATTTTTACTCACTGGAAGTTGCTGGCGAAATAATTTTTTTTAACTTTACACTAATTTCCGGCCAGTAGAATTCGTGAAAATTTAGTCCTTCGACCTTTCGGGAGGAGGAAAAAAAACCGTGGCTGCTGATTTCTACAAACCGGAAGTCACCGATGAGTTAAAAAAAAACGTCTCCCGAGGTGATTGACACCCATGTCTAGACCGAATTTTAGCTTTTGGTGTGCCGCGGAATTCTAGGAAGAACTTAGGTGTGCCGTAAGTGAGAAAAGATTGCGGAGCACTAGTATATATGTTAAATAAATCATCCTTAATCAGCGGAGTTCATTCCAAGCTGCAACGCTTGGCAATCGTGATTATCATTGTCCTGGCTATCAGTGGTTGTGGATGTTTTTAGCATAGACGATAGTTCCGTCAACAGTGTGCAGCCGGGCCTGGCACTTCCTTCCAAAATGTGAAGCACAGCACCAGTGCACCTTCCTTGCGTTAGCTGTGTGTTTGGTGAATAAGTAATTGCCCAATTTAATGTTGATATTGTTTTTGTGCGATCTCACGAACACGGCTAAAAAGCAAATACATATGCATGAGTAAAATTAATATATAACACCAGGCATGGAAAAATGTACAAAATAAATCATTTATTATTATTATATTAAAATGAGTAACATGTTTTGCCTTGATAAGGTACAATCAAAGTATATGAATACATTTGATTGTATACAAATAGTTGTAGACAAACACTGGATTTTACCCATTGCGGGTTAATCATTTTTAAGGATTAATTGTATCTCAATAGAGACGAAGATGTAAATTGTTTTTTTTTTGGAAACAGAATATGGTGGCCGAGGCGTTTACAGGACTAATGAGGAATAGTCATTGGTTGGGTTAAGCGATCGCTTTATGTTAACAACATTCCCCATTCCGCCCTTCTTACGACCACCACGTCTGACAAATTTTTGAAAGATGTATATATGCTACTATGTTAAGAACACTTCACATTTTTTAGGTCAATCTACACTAGCGTCATATATTAAGATTATATGTAAGCATATAAGACTACCATATTCTGTTTCCAAAAAACAATTTTCATTTTTGTCTCTATTGAGATACAATTAATCCTTAAAGTAACATTGTTCAATGAATCCGCAATACAAAGTTATGGCGAATATAGAAGAAATAATAAATACAAATTTACACCTCATTTACTAGAATAGTAACTGTTAATAGTACAAATAATCAAAGCATATTATATTAGTGTTCATCTTATTTAATAAGTATTATATTAAAACAACAACTCTATCGACCAACTGGGTCTGAATCATAACATTTTTATTAAATTTATTCTATACATATTAAATGAACTTAAATATAGAAATAATTGTATGATATATCATGAATTAAAATGCACATACGAGTATAAGCTCTTACATCTAATGCATGCATGCATGAAACTAACATTTCCGATTTGCATATCTCTTTTTTATCATACTTGGTTTGTTTGTTTGTTTTTTCTTTGTCTCTTGCTATTGTTTTAGTTTACCTTGCCTTATTATATCTATTTGAATTGAATTGTGAATTGTTTTTTCTTCGTGTAATACTATTGTATCGTTTTATCTGATTTGTTTATCTCTTTTTTTATCATACTTTGATTTGTTTGTTTGTTTTATTCTTTGTCTCGTGCTATTGTTTTATTATACCTAATTGGTACGTTTGTTCTTTGTCCTTTGCTATAGCTTTGTTTAGCTGAATTTGTATGTCTCTTTATCTTAAAATGTCTTGTTTTGCCTGACGGTTCTTCACACCGAAGGGTGGCACAAAATAGTTAAACTTCCAATGTTATGTTCTTGGTGTGCACATCTAACTGAGGCATCTAATTTTTTTTTTATATATATATTTTATTACTTATTACTACTGTATATTAGATGCTTTGTTTGTGTACCAACAATAAATAAATAAATAAATATTATGCAAAAATTTATATCCGGGTCTCATCCTGCGAATATTTCACGTGACAATAAAAAGGCGACAGATTAGCTGCCTATCACATGTTATGAGTCTCAATATAATAGCTTAAAAAAATTTACACAGTAATTGGGTTCAAACGACCTGTTGTACATAGAAAAAGAATATAGCAAATTTAACATTCACAACAATATCTATATACTCATATATCAATGAAACTGGGGGTACCGTTCTAGGGAGGCATAATGAATAAATTTATTTTCATATTAGTATACGAGTATTTGATAAATAAATCATCCTTAATCAGCGTAGATCATTCCAAGCTGCAGGCAATCGTGATTACCTCGTTTATCGTGGTTATCTTGATTACCGAGAGAATCCTGCGTATATAATATAACTTGGATTCGTATTGTCATTGTCCTGGATATCAGTGGTTGTGGATGTTTTTAGCATAGACGATAGTTCCGTCAACAGTGTGTAGTCGAGCCTTGCACTTCCTTCCGAAATGTGAAGAACAGCACCAGTGCACCTTTCTTCCAGTAACTACGTGTTTCGTGAATAAGTACTCGCGAAATTTAATGTTGATATTGTTTTTGTGTGATCTCACAAACACGGCTAAAAATCAAATACATATGCATGAGTTTTACTTAAAATATATAACACCAGATATGTTTCGGCATAGTGAGCACAATTAAAGTATATGAAAACTTCTAGTAATTTTACTGAAATCTCTGGATGTATATGTCGCCGCCAACTAGTTAAATACGCCGCTCAATTGAACGGTTAGGCTTATAATGAAATGGCGGCTGGTAGTTGAATAAATTAGGATAGCTCAACGTTTTAGTTCTAATTTTTACCACTGCAACGCTAGCAGACATCTCGCAATATTATGTTCAACGTCAGTTGGCATTCGATAACGTGTGTTGTTGTAAAAAGTAACACGATTTTCAAACAAAAAAGAGAGAGAGCATGCGTATAGGGGATGTGGGATGTATTATTTAAAAAAAACTAAATAATTCTAACCTAAACGTACTGTTCTACTTTACTACCGTGCGAGTTTTGACATTGACTTAGCGCTTGTACGGTTATAATGTTCATATTGACGCATAGCGTGTTTATTAAAACATAACTTTATTTTTATTTCTGTTTTATTGTATTTTATAATACTTTAACCACCTCAACAGACCGGAAGACCCAATTACAGAGAGGAATTACATCACAATCAACCAGGCTCCAGAAAAAAACACTTTTTAATTATTATTGATTTCACCGAAAATCGAACCATTAGGTTAGGTTGTTTGAAAATCGTGTTACTTTTTACAAAAACACATGTTATCGAATGCCGACTGACAGTTGAAATTTGTTAGATGACTGCTAGCGTTGCAATGGTAAAAATTAGAACTAAAACGTTGAGCTATCTTAATTTATTCAATTACCGGCCGCCATTTCATTATCAGCCTAGCCGTTCAATTGAGCGCCGTATTTAACTAGGTGGCGGCGACATTTATATAATAATTAAACAAAAACGAGGTTCCACTTTTTGTCTTTATATCAACAAGGACCTGTTTCACCAGACTAGCCGGCATCATCGAAATACTGGAAACTCAGTCTGTCGATGACAGTAAAGACAAAAAGTGGAAGCAGTTAATAAAACACATAGTATTTTTAAACTATTATTTATGTGAATGTCTTCCTCTATTTCTGGTTCCATTTACATCGTTAACATATATTTTTTTCACCATTCTTTCTTCATTCATTCTTTCCATATGTCCAAATCATCTTAATGATCCTTTCATTATTTTGTTCATAACACCATCATTCGCACCGCATTCACTTCTTATATTTTCATTCGACACTCTATAATACAGAGTATCCACACATTCATCTAAGAGATCTCGTTTCTACTGCATTTATTCTACTTTCATCCTTCTTTTGCCAGTTCAATGCTTCGCTTCCATACATAAGGGTCAGTAGAAGAACACCATTAAAAAAAACTTTTTATAAATTAGGTTTTATTGCTAAATTATATAGCATTTGTACAGCTCAAGTTGTCATTTATTCATTCAAGTTGCAGCGCTTGATTTAATACATTGTCTCGGATATTAGTGGTTGTGGATGTTTTTAGCATAGACGATAGTTCCTTCGATAGAGTGTAGCCGGGCCTTGCACCTCCTTCCGAAATGTGAAGCACAGCACCAATGAACTTTTATTCCGATTTCTTTATGTTTCGAGAATAAGTACTCGCCCAGTTTAATGTTGATATTGTTTTTGTGCGATCTCACGAACACAGCTAAAAATCAAATACGCAAGCATGAGAATTACATATACAGTAGAGTCTCGGTTATCCGACCTACCGGGCAATGCCTCTTTCCTTTACCCGACTGCACGCATTATATTCGCGCGCCAGGCGACAGTCCTCAATGCTTACGTAGCTCTTTCGAGCGTTAAAGTATGCAGAGCAGCTGGAGGAAACATCGTCTACCGAGCTTTTACTACTGAGGCGTCTGCGAGATTTGGCGGCCAGAAAACGGCAAACAGCGGGTAAACAAAATACAATCACAGACTTTTTTACCCAAGCTTAAGTTTAGTTTCGTAGTTCACTGCATTGTATGTGAGTGTGTACCTACTGTAAAACATGATTTTATTACTTTGCAGTAAGTGCATTTTGATGTTTTAGTTCGTTACATTCAGTTATGTTACATGTACATATTTGAAAAGTTTTCGATGTGCAAATAAAATTAACACATTTTCAATATCGTTTTTATCATTTTCCGTGTTATCCGACCTTTTCGCTTATCCGACCTTGCCGCGGCCGGTTTAGGTCGGATAATCGAGACTCTACTGTAATATAATATACAACACCCGGTTAAGACATATGTAGGTACAAAATTGATTATTTATTATTATTATAAAGTGTAACATTTTTCACCTTGGAGGGGTATAATCAAAGGTATATGAATACATTCAAACGGTTGAAGTAATATAGGCACGAAATTTAAAAAAAATCAAGTATACAGTTTCGTACAATAGTGTGATAATCGAACCCGAAACTATCGGTGTGGTAATCAAAGCTCTTGCCACTCTCTACCAAGGTGCCACCTCGTCTATATTTATGATGCATCCTGACGTGATGTAATCTATATAACGCACGCTTAATAGAACACTAGCTTAACTCAAAAAAGCAAGTTGTGCTCAATCTGACATGAGTCGGTTTTTTAACAAAAACAGTCGAAAAACACGTACGAATGGATAGCGTTAACATTGTGAACGATTATCGCACTACGAATGGATAGCGTTAACATTGTGAAAAATAGATGGATAGCGTTAACACAAGCCTCTGTCTAATGTTAACTCAATTATGACCTAAACCATAATCGGTCAGTTTACTACAATATTAAGCGTGCGATAAGTGGAAAAATATTAGTATAGTTTGATTTTTGAGACCATACTTGACGGATATAAAAAGCATTTTGGCACTATCAAAGCGAGATAACTAAAAGGAGATGGAAGTGTGTGTCTTCGCTGTGATGGCACATACTGGAAATTGATCGCTCTTAAGTGGTATAGCAGATCTGCTCAGCGACGTATGGGATTTAGTTATCAAAGCGAGATTGTGGATGCGCGAGGAATGGACGGATGTATACGTCTGTAGTTGTGATGTGGGTCGGTTGTGCAAATGAAAGTCATAGGTAAGTAAACAGTTATTTATTTTTGGTAGAGATACAAATGTATACTATAAACAATAACTAGGAGCGCGAGGTATATAGTAATTTAGACAGTATGACAAATTTCATTTCTGCGTACATTCGTAGACACGTATGTATAAAACTTTCTTAGCACAATGAAGCATATGAAACTGAAAGAAGAATAGTCAATAATTTTGTCAAACACGTTGTTAAAATAATAAATAATAAAAAAACATGGATAGGGCTGCAGCGGTTGCAGGCTGCCTTAAATATGTCATATGGAGAAACAAGGACATGAGGACTGACAGCAAGGTACGCATCTATAAGACCTGTGTGCGACCAATCCTCACACATGGCATTGAATCGAGGGCAGACACTGTCAAGACAAAGAGCATGCTCAAGACAACCGAGGTGAAAACCCTCCGCGCTATACTCGTAGCTGGCAAGACCCTACGTGATCGAGTTAGGAATACAGCAATCCGAGAAATCTGCGAGGTCGAAGATGTGGTCAGATGGGGACGTCAAAGACGGCGATACTAGCATCAACACGTAGAAAGAATGAGCTCAAATAGGATACCACACACAGCTCTCCATGGAACGCCAAACGGACAAAGCCGACCAGGAAGACCCCCGAAACGGTGGAGAGAAAGCTGGAGTTCAGCGTCTCAAGAGAACCCGCCTGAAATAACAGACTCCTGAGTCTACCAAAAGTGAAGAAGAAGTAGAAGAAGAAAAAACATGATAATTCAAAAACCTTTATTATTATATTTAATCGAGAGAATATAATATTACAAAACCAAATATCAACTATATTATAAAATACTGTTACAAAATGTTTTACAATTAATTCTTAAAAGATAACAGTATAATAAATACCAAAACTAGAAAGATCACACATTAAAAATAACAAAAAAAAATTAAAAGAAAGTGCATAATTTTAAAAAGTTTTTTTTTAAATGCAAAACCACAAATTAAATGGTTCATATGAAAGTATAAATAAATAATTAATAAATAAAATAACATTTAGCACACACTTATGATATACGTATAATATTTATTTACATAAAATTCTAACGATTTATTTAACAAATCGTTTTCATGTGAAATATTAAAATAGATTTTTTTTAAATAATAATATTAAAAAAAACTGTAGTTGTTTTCCTATCAACTATTAAAAGCAAGTAATACGATTTTGATGATTTAACTGAGCAGACGTACTGCAGAGAGCCAGAACCAATAGAGAGCTGCTGTCGAGTGGGATAATTAAAAAGGTCTCATATTTGAGTCCTGTGCTAAGAGGAGAAAAATACCAGCTCCTTCGGCTGATATTAATGGGTAAAGTGGAGAGACGTCGGGGAGTTGGTAGAAGCAGCTGTTTTAGCTGCGGAACATTAAAGAGTGGACAGGAATAACAAGAGTTCAGAAGCTGTTCCAAGTGGCGCAGGATAGAGATGCCTTTGGGGGGACCTGACACGACACCGAAATAAGAAGATTTCATGATACCCGCGAAATTTTCATGAAAAATAGACCTTTTTGATCACAGTAGTATAAACGTATGTGTGGTACGCCCTAAGACGTATGTGTGGTAGAACGATGTACGACAGAATCTCAAATGCTGATATTAGGAAGGAATGTAGAGCGAAAGAAGGTATTATGAACAAAATTATGTTTGAACGCTGCGTTGGTTCGGACATATGGAGCGCATGGATGAAGAAAGAATGGTTAAAAAAGTATACATTAACGATGTAAATGGAGTAAGGAGTTGAGGTAGACCGAGGAAAACATGGCATGACCAAATTAATCAAATGGTTGGTCATGTCAGAAGCCGGAAGAATCGACGTGCGTGTATGATTCGATGTATGAATGTGGAGGAAGCTAGAGAGGTATGTCAGGATAGAGTAGTGTGGCGGTCCATTCTCTCTGCCTACCCCTGCGGGAAAACGGCGTGATGGTTTGTTGTTGTTGTTGTTGTTGTTGTATAAACGCCTAACGCTTCCGGAAATAGCGTGATGGTTTGTCAGTTGGATAAATTTATTTAGTGGTTATGTTTGCTTTTAGTCAAAACTATCTGGTGATCGAAGGTGTGGATCCCGGCCTTGCAGCCTCGGCTGTTACGGGAGGTGCAGCGCCAATACGCCTTCAGACCGTTCATCGTGTGCTTCGAATAGTTATACCCGCAATACTGAATTATTGTTTTGTTTTGTTTTGATTTCGCGTATACAGCTAAAAATATTCAAAAACGATATAAAAATAGGCAACATTGTCCACATAAAGAGAAAGAACGAAATAGTATTTACATTTACATAATGCTAAAAATTCTAAAATGTAATAAAAACATATTTATTGTTTCTGGAACAATGATGTGAAAATCTATGTAAATTATTAACACGAGTGAAAACGTCTGTTTTCTAGAAGATTTAATATATTTTAAGTGAATGACATGTTTCTAGAAGTTTTAATATATTTTAAGTGAATGACATGTTTCTGTATAAGGCATTATCAAATGTTAACATTTGATAATGCCGACATTACAAACACAGCGCATACATTTGATAATGCCTCAGACAGATAAAACATGTCATTCACATAAAATATAATTTAACTTCTTAAAAACAGACGTTTTTAATCATAGTAATTAGGTATAAAAAAACATAAATATTGAATTTTTACATAAAGAACAAAATAGTATACTATTAAAAAATCAAAAACGAAATAAAAACAGGCAGTTTAGTTAATATTAAGAATAAGACAAAAACAGGGCAATTAAAAAATAATAAGAATAATAAAACACATTAAAAATATATTATTTTATTTTATTAATAAAAGAAAATTGATATGTATTTTAAAAAAAGGTGTTTTATTACATTTTAGCAACCAGGGGGTTAATATTTTAAATAGAACAAGATATTTTGGACAAAAAGCAAGTATATTTTTTTTAACCCTTCTCCAGTTAGCACAATTTGTATTTTAACTTTTATTACAAAAGACCATATTACATATAATATAATATTGATTTTAAAATATGCGCCTCGTCATTTTTTCTACTCATAAATTAAAATAACTAACAAACAACTCGTTATCAAGTCGTCTCCCTGAGGGAGTAGGTAGTTCTTTCCCGAAATGCTTTTCTCGATTCATAAAAATTCATACATCGTGTCATACACCCATGTCGATTTCTCCCTGCATTACCAAGGAGACTTCTTTGAAACGAATTAGTGTCTCGGATTTCCAAATCAATAAATGTGTTTTTGCCAACCAATCACTGAAAACAATGTATGGGAAAACCATATATAATAGAATAACCACCGACGAAATAAGGAAGAAATGTAAGGCAGATGATTGCATCATAAGTCAAATTAAAAAAGGATCGCTAAAATGGTTTGGACATATGGAACGAATGTACGAGAGAAAAATGGTTAAAATGCTATGTACAAGCAGTGTGAGTGGAAAGAGAAGCCGTGAAAGACCAAGGAAAGCATGGCATGACCACATTCGATGTCGGAAAAATCGCCGAGCATGCATGTTACGATGTATGAATGTGAGAGGTTTGTCAGGACAGAACGGCATGGCGGTCCATCCTCTCTGCCTACCCATCCGGAGAAACGGCGTGATGGTGAGTTTGTAAGTTGATTAGCCAACCAAAGGTTCGATACTTTTAACACACCTCGTACATATTCAAGAAGAGTTAGTGATTATGTTCTTTTATAGTCAAAACTATCTCATCATCGATGGTGTGTAAACGGGCTTTGCAACCTTTACTGTCACGTGACGTACAACCCCAGTACGTTTTGTTGCCGGTCGTCTTGTGCTTCGTATAGTTGTATCCGGCGCATTGAATTAATGTTCTATTACGTTTCGATGTCACGTACTGAGCTAAAAAATTAAAACGGAATGCCATAAATCAATTACCTATATTAAAATATCTTCTTCTTCGATGGCCCTACAGCCCATATCGAGCTTTAGCCTCCAGTATTATTCGCCTCTAACTCCTCCTGCCTTCCGCTTCGCCCCTTCAATCTGACACTCGTAACAATTTCGCCCCATCTCTCCCAACTTCATCCTTCATTTCGCAGCCTTGGTAGTCCAATTGGTCTTCTACCACCTGGGTGCCACTCCAGCAATCTTTTTGGGGTTCGCGATGACGGTCATTCACAGGTACCAGAATTCTGCGCAGCATCCTTCTCTCAAAAGTTTCCAGTCGCTCAGCGGATTTCGCTGTCATTGTCCACGCCTCATATCCATAGGTCACTACTGTTCGGATGATTGTTTTATACAGGATGATTTAGGTTTTCCAGTGTACATTTCTTTATTTGAGAGCTGGTAGTAGAGAGAAAAATGTTTTGTTGCCAATTGTGATTCTTCTTTCGATTTCCTTGTGATCTTCGTTTTCTTTTGTTATAGACAAGCCCAGGTAAGTGAAGTCCTCCACCATCTTAAAGTTGTATCTATCCTTGAATCTGATGGTTCGCCGTGAGTTATGGGTTGCATTCCTGGTTTGTTTCATTATTTTTGTCTTTTCTTCGTTTATCTCTAAACCCACCTCCTTGACTGCTGTCACATAGCCAGAAGCTCAGATGAAAAGTGGACAAGAAGACTGCTGACTTGGAGACCGTGGACGGCAAAGAGAAATGCAGGGCAACCGCAACTACGGTGGAAGGATGACCTGAACAGACACGTCGGAATAACTGGATGCAGTCTGCACAGGACAGAGTGACATGGAAGAGAATAGAGGGGGGCCTTTGTCCAAAAGTGGACGGGAAAAGGCTGAGGAAGAAGAAGAAGAGAAGAATAAATAGTCAACCATCGGTTTGTCAGAACAGACCATCAATTTATTTGATACAATTGGGATTACGTCAAGATAAATAAGAAGAACAAAATCTTCTTTTTCTTTTACGTAAAATTATTGAAATGTTTTTATTGTTATATTAAACATAAATCACTGACATTAAAAAATAGGCTATTAACATGAGAGTAATGACGTCACGGAATATTAATAACGTAAATTACTTCATCAGTATTATATTATAGCACATTGCCAGAATCGTTCGGTATTAAGGATTTTTTTAGATATAAATTATTTGTAGGCGCAACCGTACCGGTACTGTCAAACCATCAGACAGGTTAAAGGTGACATTTTACTTAAAATACGTCGACATAGAACAGGCCCGTAGTGATGACAGACAAAGTAACGTTTGCCTAGCGGTCTAAGGGTTAATGACTTCGTCAGCGTTCTTGATATCAAATGATAACACGTGTCAACAAAATAAATCATGTAAAAAAGACAGAATTTCTTGGACATTTTATTAACAATAAACTCTATATCGATATACAATTATCACAGATATTTATCTTATGTATTAGAAAAATAATTAATTTTCTGTGTTTAAATTTACATACAATCGTTACACTTTTGAATTCCATAATAATGATTGTTTATAAATTAAAAAAACGTTTTTTTTTGGCCAATTTCGAGTTTAATTTTCTCGATGTTTCGAAGTTTTAACACCTTCATCATCGGGAGAACGATGTAAAGCGTGCTTCCGATGATGAACCTGAAACCTTCGAAACAAGTGTAGAAAAAAAACTCAAAAGTTAAAAAAAAAAAAGTGTTTTATAAATTTCATAAAAAATGGTTATAAATTGAACTTGAATTCAATTATCTTAATTTCCACAAATTCGTACAATAACAACCAGGCTACTATTATTTTGTGTTAAAGTTATACATTCAATAATTTCATTTCATTTCAACCTGGATAAAAAAATTAGAAGTATTTCATTGGGGGCATGTGGTTCAGCATTCTTCCCCCCACTGCTGGATATAGGCCTCATCCATTTTCTTCCACTCGTCCCTGTCTTGTCCCTTCCGCATCCAGGTCGTTCGAGCTATTCAGGTAATATCATCAGTCCATCTCTTAGGTGGCGTCCCGACATTCCTTTTCTTTATTCAAGGCCTCCAATGAAGTATTCTGAATGTCCATTGGGTATTTCCCTGTCTTGGTATATGTCCAGCCCATTGCCACGTTAATTTAGCTGTACGATCCATGATGTCGGCAACTTTGGTTCGGCGTCTTGTTTCTTCATTCTTAATTTTGCCTCGGAGACTCACGCCAAATATTTGCCTCTCCATGGATCGTTGTGTGATTTTTAGTTTATGGACACTTTTGGTTTTTGGGTGATTGTCTCTAAACTATGTCTGGATAGGCAGTATAAATGCGACGAACATTTTTCTTTTTATACAAATTAGATTAAAATAAGTTTTTGAAAACAAGCAGGTTCCAATTATGATACAGTTCATTAATATTTATACGTGGAGTTATGAAGAATGTACCATATATAAATTTGAGTAAAATAGTCAATGATTGTGACTGATATTAGTGTACACAATGTTCTTCCCGACTGTGTGTAGCCGGGCCCTGCAGCCCTTACTCCTGTGAGCAGTGCAAGACCAGTATATTTTATTACCGTTTGTCTTTTCCTTGCTGTATTTGTAATCACCGTGTACAACAATGATTTTATTTCGTCTTGAAGTAATAAAAACAGCTGAAAAATATAATCACGCATTTAATAAATGTGCAAACGGAGAACCTACCGCATTAGAGCAGCAATTATTTAGCACCTACCTCGTTTCAGTAAAATAAAGATGTTAATCTTCTTCTTCTTTCCCTTTGCCATTTCCCATCATCTAGGGTCGGCCCTCCTCGTACGAAAAGGTCAAACTTTCCTATTTTGACTCATCTCCACTGACAGGTTCTCGTGTTGGAGCTCCTTTTCCATGTTGGCCCACCATGTTGACCCAACTGGAGTATTATCAATGTAAATTGTATTTTCATGAGTCAAATCTGTACAAAATAAAGATGTTAATGAAAATAAAAATGTAATGATTTTTAAATATATATTTCTTTACCTCTAAATCTGGCTGGCAATTTTTTTTTACTTTAAATAAAGCAATCCGCTCAATGGGGATTTAATTCCACTATAGGTTATGGTTTCGACCAGTTTCGGCAGCTTGCTACCATCATTTTCTCAGAAAATGGCAACGAGCTGCCGAAACCGGTCGGAGACTAACCTATAAGTGGAATTTAACTAAATATATTTTTTAAGAAGTAAATTTTTTTTTTCGTTATTTACAATGAACTTCTATCGTGAAATTTCGAATAATAACATTATTTTATTTAACATCTGGTTGCCAAAACGTGGTAAGTAATATAGTAGATACAATGCAGCTTCTAAAGGATGTTATGGCCTTTCATAGTCTTGTTTACCTCGGTTATTCGGTGGTTTATTGACGACCTTCTTGGCAGAATGCAACAGCTATGACTGCTACACCGAAGGTGCCGGGTTCGATATCCGGCAAAGACAGTGTGATCCATACACTGTCTTTGGTTTGGTTTGACAATAAAACGGCGATATATTAGCAATCTATTACATGTCACGACAATCAATATAATTGCTGTACTCTTAACAACGATTTAGCTCGCGCTATATTGATGTAAAGAGCTATTCAACAAAATAATGATGGCGAGCTATGATTGCAAGTTTATATTGCCCTGATGAAACTTGGGTCCAAGCGAAACTATTTGGCATTAACTATAATAGATAACCATACCGTAGTAAAATAAAAAGTGTTTTATTACTTTATGTCTATAATATGATTTTATTCAATATTTGCTAAATAACATTTAAATAAATTATACCAAATATTTTACATAAATATTGATAATGGGTCTGGGAAAAAGTTCGTGGCGTTTTCCCCGGTAGATGGGGACAATTGCAAATAACTCAGGAAACACAGATCGCAGCAACACCAGTAAACGCTCATTGGAATGGTGACACTTCGAACATTACGTTGAGTGTATAAACATCTTTCTAACAACTACACCAATATGAGAAATTGGTGCAGTGTTTGGAAAGTTGTTTGCGTTTGAAAATGCAAAAAAGTAACCAAAAATAGCGCTATATTTTGCAAAACGAGTATTATTACGGCAAAGGAAGAACGCTGCTTGCGGATACAACATTATCTTGAAACGAAAAACGTTTTATTTGTCATCGAATATATTCAAGTGTGACTCCATTTATGTTTTTGGATAATTTCATAATGAGGATTTGCATACAAATAAAATGAGTGCTATCGCATAACACACTTAAAGAGCGAGTACAAAATAGGCGTTCGGCGTTGCATTCGGCGCGCGTTATAAACGTACATACAGCGCGCTTAGCAGGGCCAATGCCGTCTTCAAAGTAAACTTCTAAACCAGGCCGTAATCACATAGATAATATTTGCAACATGGAGCTATTGTAGGCCGTTAGTATGTGTCTCGTGCCGTGATCTCGTATTTTATTTCGATTTTAAATGTCAAATAAATGTAAAATACGACTACGATCGTATTATTATACCTTATTCAGTGTGTTTACTTTATAAAAGTACTAGTAATATATTGAACACATATTGAATTCTATAATGTAGTTTGTGTACAACTTTGATAAGTAAAATGTTCAAAATAATCTTTCGATATAACCTCAAAATCATTATATATTAACTTCAAAATTTGTAGCACAGAAAGCTCAAAATTCATAATAATAATGCCTAATGCAATAATATCGTTTAAAATGTTTATGTTTATTATTTGTTTCGAAAAATTCGCGATATTTTTACCAAAATTGTCTGATATTTGACAGCTGTCAGATCGATGGACCCAGAGTTATAAACTTTACATTGTGGCTTGATAACATAGATTCGAGACGGCATTGGCACGGCGTTTAACGAGCATTACCAAGGTGTCCATACTACTGGCTCAGTTCGAAAATGGACGTCGTTTTATAATCAGGACTTTCCATATCCCATATAGCTGGACGCTTTTGAATTTCATCGATAAATAAGTCTGTATCGAAGTGCTTGATCTCCATTTTGGTGAATATATGCATCCACCCTACACGAAAGCGCGCGATCTTATGTACGCCAAAATGGCGGCGCATGTATCTACAAGCGCGCAGCTGTCGCCCGCGCAACGAGCGTTCGAACGAAAATCTGACAGCGTGCGTCTGACGCGCGATTGATCAGAAGCGCGCGCTTCAAAACGCCTAATGTGTACTCGCTCTTAATATAAATCGCAGTAAATAATATTACTGCCATCAATGGTTGTGGATATTATTGGAGAGGACGATAGTTGTGTCGATAGTGTGAAGACGGGCTTTACATTTAAAATAATGTAAAGCACAACTCCAGTGAGTTTTTAAACCAACTATTCTCTTCTTATAAAAAGTATAACGGCCTAATTTAATTAGTGGACGTCTATTTCTTGTGAATTCGAACACCGCTGAAAAAGATAATATTAATTTATTATTATAATATAATATATAATACAATAAAATATATATATGTATTAACTAAAAATCTAAACTACTCAAAGTAAAATTAATACGTATAGTAGAGCATCGTTTATCCGACTTATTGGAACCGGAGGTGTTCCGGATACCGATCTTCCGGACAAGCGCTAACTTTTTAGCAAAATAAGGGGTAAATCGATTTTTTCTTCGGCTCATTTATAGATTATGAAATTACAAATTAACTGCAAAAACAAGTATGCATGTAGTACATGTACATAAGAGGGCTTACATTACTCTACAGTACTGGAAAAAATATTATCTCGAATAAATAATGACAGGATGAAACTAACGAGATGACACGTTAAAACTCGAACACAGCGGGAGACTGACTGTCCGTAGGGTGCAAGGAAGAACGAGAGGAGGAGGGCAGAGAAACATGATGCAATTGTGTAGGTGTGGTGGGGTAAGCTTAGGCATGCGTAAGTCACGGTACAGAACGCTTCATCATCTCAGCTTGTCCGGATAAACGACGTTCTACTGTATTAATATTACATAATCCGTGTCTCAACGACCTCAAAAATATATTTAAATCATGTCAACAAAAAAAAAAAAATTAATGCAATAATCCCACTATACAGTATTTCAAAGTAACAATAAAGATCTGATGAAAGAAAAAATGTGTTTTTTTTTTTAACAAATATATTAATTTTCATAATTACATGTTTTCCCTGGTGACACAGAATTAAATATGTATACTTTTAATAAATGAAAGAAAGCAATAATAAAAAAAATGTTTTTTTATGTATATTTAGTTAAAATCCACTAATGTTTGTGTCTTCGAACGGTTTCAGCAGCTAGCTGCCATCTTCTGGTGTGAAGGTGAGACCACCAGAAGATGGCAGCGAGCTGCCGAAACCGGTCGAGGACACAAATATTAGTGTATTTAAACCAAATATGCATTTAAAAATGGTTTTTTTTTTCATGTTTTTATTATTGTTTACAATGAAATTGAAATTTCAAAAAAAAAAATTTTTTTCAATTAATTTAAAAAAGAGAATACAATATTATAAGACGATTCCATATTCAATGGTTGTGTTTTATGTTTGTGTAACAAATTTTTTCATCAATTGTGTGCAGCCGGGACTTGCATCCTTTGCTGCTACGGGACTTGCAGCTCCAATAAACTTTACGGCCATTGGTTCCATCCTTCGAGAATTTGTATCCTCCAAATTCGAGGTAAATTTTATCTTTGTCCGATTTCACAAAAACGACTAGAAAAATTAAAAGAGTTCTCAGTAAATAAAATTTGTCCTCGTCATAATTCAGTAAGTAAAGCAATTAATAAATATTTGATGTATGATATAATACGAGTACAATACACATACTAACCCAGCGACGAAAGATAGAGAATATAATATAATATAATAGAATAGTCAATATGTCATTAGAATGTGGGATCGCAAAAATTAATAACTAACGTGTCCATTCCATTATCGTGTTCCTGTCATTATTTTGTTCATGCCAAATTCACTTGCACCGCATTCACTTCTAATATTTTCGTTCGACACTCTATCGAACATGCAAGAACATGCATTCTCAAGTGAAAGTCAATGTCGGAGAGACCCGACAAGACACAAGGCGAAGAAGAAGATATATAAAAAATCAGACAATTATAAATATCTTCTTCTTCTTCCTTATTGTAGACCTATGTGGTCTGTTCTCCAGAGTGTTGCTCCTCCTGTGAAGTAGATTCCCAGCTGTCCTTTCATCTTTTAGGAGGTCTTCCACGAGGACCAGTCCCATGAGGTTTATTATGCAATGCAATATAGGGGAGTCTGGTGGTGTCCATTCTTTGAACATGACCGTATCAGTCCCCTTTTAGCTGTTTTATTAATTTTAAATATAATAAATAAAATAATATTACAGTAAATTCATTTATTTGATAAAGAAAACACGTTAATTATACAATATGGCAATAAATTAAGCTACATTTATGATAGATTGTTTTCAAATTCAAATTCAATAAGGGTTTATTTCTCTCAAAAGACATTACAAACATATTGACAGTTTAATGCATCTATTTGAGAACAGGTAAATACCAAGATCCTTAGTAATGAGGAAACGCAAAAAAAAATCGCGATCGTGTTCAGCTGTTTGATTATTTTACCCACCAGCATCACCAGAGGGAGGTTCGTTTTGTTATGCTAAAATAAATACAGTGTACTGTTGTATATGAGCACACTGAATATATTTAATTTATAAAAAAGCTCCTTGTTTTATTGCAGCTTGTGCAATGATTCAAAACTTATTTTGGTTATAAATTATTATGTTTACATGATCGATATGACACCTATTGAGCCTACTACTAATGATAAATTTTACTATTAAATTACAAAAAAAATTAATTTCGGGATTGACATACGATATTTCAAAACAATAAAGCAAATGTTCAAGGGGCAAATATACTAACTATTATAATATTTTTATTTGAGCATTTGACTTGAAGGATAATAATTCTATCAATTAATTGTTATTATCTTTTGGTGTAAATATTTTCATATTATTTGTGTATCAATTAATGAATGTCACTGTAAAATGTATCTATTTTATAAATGAATAATATTCGTACGAATAAAATATCACTTAAGAGTCATAATTCAAAATTCATTTAAATTAGAAACAACACAAAATCAATTCTCTCACCCTGACGAAGCTCCGGCAGGAGCGAAACCGGTTGGTGTTACCAAATAATGTGGTGTTTATACAAATTACTAAAAGTGTATTATTATTTTATTTAATAATGTCACACCACAATTTTAGTGCTTCACACGAAAGTTTAAAATATTCTAGTTAATTCATAAAAACAAAATGATAATATTATTATATTTATACTAAGAACTTAATTGAGAATGTAAAGGTCTACTGTATACTTTAATGGATTAACTAACTAACTAACTAACCATCACGCCGTCTCCCCGAAAGGGTAGGCAGAAAGAATGGACTGCCACACTTTAATCGATGCGGCACTCCATCCTTCTCTTTTCGCCATCGCGAGAGACGCGGTGTGATGGGTTGCGAACCTCATCGCCACCAAAAGGCATCTCCCGCGCACACTTCGATCGTTCAACGTCTACATAATAAATCTAAAACAAATTATCTGAAATACAATGATATAAAATAAAATAGCAAAGAAAAATAATTTAACACATAATGTTCTTTTAGATGGTGCACTTGTCGTCAGCTGGACGATCCGGACATTTGTGTTTATTTAATTTTTATTCCACTGTTTTTTTTTAATTTACTGTAATTAGGCACTTAAAACAATCCAACACCAGCAAGAACTTACAAATATGATTGAAGAATTTATTCAAATTGTCATTGGAACAAATGAAAAATTTATTTTTACACTTGTCAAAATTCTTTTTATACACGAAATATCTCCAAATTGACGGGAGCACCATATGAACCAAACCAAATTTTCAAAATCCACCAAAGTATTAATACAATTTATTTTATTTGTACATAGCTACAATGTTATATAATTGTAAGTACGATTTGGATACTACAATATTTAATAAATCCATTTATTGTTCCTCGAACAATGATTTAAAACTCAATATTAAATAATATATTTTAATGAAAATGTCTGTGTGTTTGTTGAAAATTGTGACCTAACGTTCTTCGATGCACACATTTTAACCAAATTTAAATTTTCAACAATGTAAAGGTTAACATAAGATAATATTTTTGCAAAAACATGTAATTATAATAAGATACTAAAAAACTTTAAACAAACATACGTTTTGAATAAATAAAATGACACTTTGTATTTTAAGAATTCTTTTATTTCGATTCGCAGAAATGTTTTCGTTGTGACCTAACCTTCTTCGATGCACACGTTTTAACCAAATTTAAATTTTTACGTCGAAGATGTTACAACCAAAACATGTCTGCAAATCGAAAAAAAGCATTTGTGAAAATACAAAGTGTTATTCTATATTTTTTTGTGAATGTATACTTATACTTGTATACGAATGCTGGATTTCACCCACCGTGGGTTATTAATTCATGATTTTGATATTTAAATTTTTTAATTTTAAATGTGTATTTTTCCTTAAAAATTCTTACTGGTGAAATATACTTTGATATATTTAAATTTGATGTTTCATTATTAACACTTTTATAAAGGTCTTGATACGTTCGTGATAGATTAAAGATGATTTAATTATGTTTTATTTAAATTATATTCAATTATGTTTTATATATTTTTTGTGAATGTATACTTGTGAATGTATACTTATACTTGTATACGAATACTGGATTTCACCCACCGTGGGTTATCAATTCATGATTTAATTGTATCTCAATAGAGACGAAGATACAAATAGGAAACTGAATATGGTTGATCAAGGTGTTTACAAGCGCACGCTTTATGTAATTACAACATTCCCCATACCACCTTTTTATTTATAACCATGTTAGACAAGTTTTTGGAAGTTGTATATATGTTACAAATCTATGCCTAAATTCACGTGTCAGTTTCAATGTGCCATCTATGAAGATTTTGATTACATAAATGTTCATCTTTTTTTAAAATTACTCTATATAATCCACATATTTATTTATGTTATTCTATGTATTTTTTAGTATCTTATGATAATTATATGTTTTTGTGTTTCACTACTTATTCAAATATGAACCTATAATACAAAGTAAAGGTAAACATAAAAAATACACGTTTCATTCGTAATAATTACATTATAAATGGTTGCTCAAATCGGAAGAGGCTTCATTATTTCACAATTGTAATGGGTGTGAACATTTTTGACTGATATAATGTGGTTCCCGTGAGTGTACAGAGAAGCTTTGCATCCTTTGTTGAAGTGAGTTAAACACACCCATCGAATTTTTTTGTTTTGGTATGTTTTAAAGTAAAAAAACTTGTGATTGTCATACATTACCATCACTCTGCCTGATTTAACGAAGCTATCTGAAAAGATAAAAACAGTATTATTATACTTTAATTATCTAAGTATTATGAACAAAACTATGAAAGTGTCATTCAGATGGTTTGGACACATGGAAAGAATAAATGAATGTATAATGATAAAGAAAATATATAAATAGTCCATTATTTTGGCCGAAAACATTATTACTGTTAAAATTTAAAACACTGTCATAATATTACAATTTCTTTTTATTCACTGAGTGTCGCGACAGCTGTTTCGCCAACCGATGTTGGCATCATCAGGTGTTAAAATATACTCAGTTTATTGTCACACCTGATGATGCCAACATCGGTTGGCGAAACAGTAAGTGTTTTCAATTTTAACACAAAATAATATGTAAACGACGTTTTTGGAATAAGAAATAGAGGAAGACCGAGAAAATATGGGACGATAATTTTTTTTATATTAAATGTCGGCCAAGTGAGGAACCGGAGAAATCGACGTTCGTGCATGACACGATGTATGAATGTTGAGGGACAAGAACAGTGTGGAGGTCCAGTTTTCTGCCTACTTTTTCTCTGAGACGACGTGACGGTTAGTTAGTTAATTAAAATATTCAAGAATTAGAAGAACACTAAAAATCTAAAATGTTTCAGATCTGAAGAATAATACACAAAACTTAAAGATAAGATATCTAATGTAACGCACTAGGACTCGACTCTCTAATACTTCGCACGCTTAATAGTAAACTGACCGATTATGGTTTAGGTCATGATTGAGTAAACATTAGACAGAGGCTTGTGTTAACGCTATCCATCGTTTCGCGTTAAAATTAAGTCAAAATTCCGCCAATTGACCTCAATTACACTATATCGGTCTTTTCCATTCGTAGTGTTTTTCGACTGTTTTTGTTAAAACACCGACTCATGTCAGATTGAGCGAAACTTGCTTTTTTTAGTTAAGCCAGTGTTCTATTAAGCGTGCGACTTATTATATATGTGAACCAATTTACTGAAAAAATATTCATCTATGTACTTATGATGGCCTGAAATGGTTATGATTCATCGGCTGTTTCTCGTGTCCGAGGACTGTCCTCTACTCTCCTTCACAGATGTGAGCCCTTATATAGCTTATTCTTCTTCAAGTGCCCTGTCAGGTCGCCCTAACATTGGCGATAACCTCGGCAAACCAGTCCCTGTCCTGCGCCGCTCGGAACAGCTCCTCCACAGTTCGGATGCCGGTCCACTCCCTCACGTTTCGCAGCCAGGACATTTGTCTCCATCCGGGCCCTCGGCGTCCCTCAATTTTCCCCTCCAATATCAGTTGAAGAAGGTGGTACTTTTCCCCACGCATTATATGACCCAGATGTTAGATCATTCAAACCTTGATACTTGATAACAGTTCCCTGTCAACTCTAGCTCGCCTCAAGACTTCGATATTGGTAACCATATCTGTCCAGGGAATTCTGAGCATTCGGCGATGGAGCCACATTTCAAATGCTTTCAGTCTGTTCATTGAGTTAACTTTCAAGGTCCACGTTTCACATCCGTATAATATAACATACCACACATAGCATTTGATCATTCTCTGGCGGAGTTTCAAGTTTACGTTATCATTGCAGAAGAGTGATTTCATTTTATTAAACGTAGCTCTTGCTGCCTCAATTCTGCATTTTATCTCTACATATGACTATAGAGTCCTATCCTGGACCCACGCACTCTGGGGCATCTGGACCATAAGAAGACGTAAGAAATGGAACTGCCACCGTCTCCCGATGGTCTCTTAATTTCGTCTCCTCTTCCTTTCTGTCCGCGTCGTCTTTGTGCTGTGCTTCAACTTCCTGCGTGCCTTCATGTATTGTTATTCTTTATCTAAGTTTGTATTCTACAGTTATTATCTATCGATGTAAAGTCCTTTGGAAGTATGCTTATATAGAGTCTTTAAAACGTTTCCTTTGACCGCCACCGTGTAAACGTTTACATTTTTTCCCCTTTATTGGTTTCAATTATATGACCCATGCTAGTGTTTATATCAAGCATATTACTAGTTATGATTTTAAAAATATGTTAATTTAAAAACTTTGTTTTATAATATGTAACAAAATTGTATTTTATTTTACGCGACAGCTGTTTCGTCAACCTATGTTGACATCATCAGGTGTTACAGTAATATATCAAAATATATTATTTGATTAATTTTCATATATTATTGTTACACCTGATGAAGTCAACATAGGTTGACGAAACAGCTGTCGCGTAAAATAAAATACGATTGTGATACATTAAACAAAGTTTTTTAAGGATTAATTTTATCGCAATAGAGACGAAGATTTTTTTTGGGAAACAGAATATGGTGGTCGAGGTGTTTACAGAACTTATGACTTGTCATTTGTTGGGTTAAGCGATCGCTTTATGTAATACAACATTCCCCATTCCTCCCTTCTAACAACCACCACGTCTGACAAATTTTTGAAAGATGTTTATATGCTAATATGTTGAGGAAAACTTCACATATTTTTATTCAATCTACACTAGCGCCATCTATTAAGATTACTTTTAATTTACCAGTTTATAATGTTAAGGTATCATAGTGTTTCGGCCAAAACAATGGACTATTTAAAAAATTATGTCTCTATTTTTTTTGTATTTCTTAGTAAGTATGGACTTATTTGTCCGCCTTTCCTAAAGGACAAACGGTTACGAACATCTTAAATATAACTTTCAAACTAATCTTCCTCACCCGAAATATCTCATAATTACGCATGTCCCGAAACAGGAGATTTCAGAGACCCTGGTCGTATTCATAGATATATTGTATGTAATAATAGGAGCTCTCGACAAGCCACGTGTTGCTAGTAGCATGTCCATCCGCTAAATGAATGAGCGCCGCTAACAAATTCCACCAGTATTTTTTTTTCAATAAGTAGTGAAAATCTTCTATCTATCTACGAGTATTTATCTTTTATCTACGTAAATGTTCGTGTTCAAAATCTCCGAATTGCTTTGAATTGCGATTGCTTTGAAATTTTGACACAAGATTGCATTCGAATACACGCGTGTTTTTAGTATAAACATCGTCTAGCCCGGAAGGTATTCCTCTTGTTGAGGTTGGATATTGTTGTGTGGTTAGAGGAGGGTATCTTGGAGGATGTGGGGGCCGGTTGAACCTGGGTACAGAACCGAGTGGGACAAGAGTGGCCTTGGGGAACATTGAACCACCATTTGGAACCATTTTCAATTTAACAAACTACAGCAACGCGTGGCTGGGTACAGCTAGTATATAAATAAAAATGTAAATGTTCGTTAGTTCAAAATCTTAAATCTGCGAAAGTTATCCACTGATTGCTTTGAAATTTTGACACAACCTTGCATTCGAATACACAAATGTTTTTATATAATATATAACTTTTGTAGGTGTTCTATCACCTGTAACAGGAACAACAAAAATAGGGTGTGCCCACAAGCATTGTGAAGTAAAACTGATTATGTGATTTCTCTTTTAATTCAATTCAATTTGACGAGTCATAGCATCGCGTAACCAGGTACAGCTAGTTTTTAAATAAAACAAAATAATTTTTAAAACTTTTTAATTTTCAACTTAAAGGGTTGTTTATTTTTTTTTTAATATTTATATATAAAAAACATTAAATGTATTAGTAAAAGCCGTGCCACATTGTTTTAAACAAGCTCTCCACATCGGTCTCCACCGGCGGTTTAAAACTGTGTAGACACTTGTTTGAAACCAAAATTCGTTTGACCTTCAACAAACTTTGTGGACGGACGCGCATAGTATGCGTGTGGATCCACCGTTTAAACACGCATTCCACATGTGGAGAGCTTGTTTACAACAGTATGTGGACGCTACACCAACCGTGGGCTCCACAGCTCTCCACCAAGGTCACCCCTGTGGAGAGCTTGTTTCAAACAGTGTGGCACGGCCTTAAGCAATGAAATAAAAACTGTTTTAATGACAAATACGAGTATGTCTAACGAAGGCAGTGTCAGGCATTTTCTTATCGGAGGCACGACTTGTTGTGCGATTCATATCTGTAACAAGTAAACATATGATTTAAAATTTATTATAAATCCTTGTAAACAATTTGAAGTATGATAAATGTTATAAATGTGCACTTACAATTTTTTATTTTTTCAAGCCGCATCCTTTCTTTTTGCTTGCAATTTGGGCAAAAAATTATTTTGTGTTCCCGTTTATGCTTAAAGCATACTACTTTCTGGCAAACATCGCATCGCATTTTGGATTTTCGGTCAAGATTTCTTGGGCAAAAATTACATCTTGCTCTCGGAAACTCCTGCACCACTGCTGTTTCTGTAACAGGAATATTTTTACAGTTAGCAATTAGATCGTATATATTATACCCACGATGTATATATCCGAGAAAATTTTCTTAGATCCCTTCAATAGCATACCTCTCCCCATCAAAACGTAGTTTTTATATGTTCTAATCAAATCAAATCAGTTTATTTTCTCAAAAGAAACTACAAACAACAATTATAGTTTAAGGCATCTATTGAGAACAGGTAAAACATTTTTAAAAATACCAGGAACGCATGAGAAATAGTTCGACATTAGAAATATAAGATACTCTCCAAAGTCAAGAGTATTTGTCTTCTGAACGTAGTTTCACGAATATGAAAGACGTCGATCTCCGAAGCTATCATGTTCAGCAGTTTGATTACTCTCCCCACCGACATCACCAGAGTCAGGTTGGTTCTGCATGCTGAGAGATAAAAAAAGTCTGTGCTTACGCTGTCGAAGATAACCACCCGGGACATAAAGATGGATAGCCTCCAAAATAACGGTATTCTCAAAGAATCCCCTGATAAATCTGAAGAAATGGGTAAGTGTGCACCCATCTCTTCTTATCTGCAAACTTTTGGTCCCCAGCATGCCCAAGAGGAATGCAGTGGGATAAAGCCAAGGATAACTCCTAAATTCCCTCATGTAGAGATATCTCAGAAATCTTTTTTGAACCCTCTCTAGCATGAGCGAGTATCTCGCCTCGTGGGGACTCCATATCACCGAACCACGCTCGAGCCGGCTCCGGACCAATGAGAAAATCTATCGCTCCAGAAAAAAAAATTAATCTCTAGTCCGTACTTTTTTCAAACTCCCGCCAATTACGTCTTCCAGATGCTAGTAAAATTCCTATAAATGCTCCTAACTCGGGGTTTGTTCTAACTTCATAAACTGATCTATGGTGACAAAATTGAATTATATGAATTTAAATATCTACCAACATGCTAGATGAAGCACATAAATTGAAGAATAGAAATAATATTTCTTCCTTCTATTGCTTTGACATTAATACTGCATACAAACTTTATATTTAATTGCATTGTTAATTATTTTTACAATTAATTTGTTTTTAAGATAAATCCCAATAATTAAATGTAACCTTTATTCTGCTTACCTTGTCCACGTGTTTAATTCAATATATAAATAAATAATCTTAAGTTGTTTTTAAATCATAACAATAATTATTATCATTTTATATAAAATTACTTTAATTGGGGAACAAATTAAAATAATTTACAACTTTTAAATAAATAAAAATAAGGAAACGAAAAGAAATAAGCAAGTAAAATAGTGCACATACTCGTATTTATTAACAATATAAATATTTGAATTATTATAATTATAGAAGACAATGACAAAACTAACTCTAACTGTCATAAGTAGAACCCTTTTAATACAAATTAATAACGATGTGTTAAAATTAAATTAAATAATTTTATTTTACGACTAAATTAGGCTTCGGTACAGCGCATATTTTTTGTGCATTATATAAAATATGAACTGTGTTATATTAAATAAAACATATTTGTATTTTTTTAAACGCCATGTTTAAATAAATAAATAAATATACACTCGCACCTCTGCCTTAAAAATCTTTCTTAAGGAAAGATCAGGTAGTACCCATAATCTAAAGCCTAAAATATCACATTTGATTTCTACACTGTCCAAAAGAAATTAAATAAGTATATTATGCCCCAAATAGATAATTAACAAGAAATATTAGAAAATTAACAAGAAAACATAATTACTGTTAAAATTTAAAACACTTATAATATCACAATTTCTTTTTATTTACTGAGTGTCGCGACAGCTGTTTCGCCAATCAATGTTGGCATCATCAGGTGTTACAATAAACTGTTTGCAGTTATAACAGTGTTTTAAATTTAAATAGTAATAATGTTAAAGTATCATAGTGTTTCAGCCAAAACAATGGACTATTTAAGAAAACTTATGTTAAAGTTAAAACTTAAGATAATAAAAAAGATTTGAGTAAATAAAATACGGCATTAATTTCCAAAATTCCTTTGTTGCTTAATTAAATTTCAGTGCGGTTATCTTTATGAGATAAAATCTAAAATCTAAACTAATCAAAATCCCCACTAAATATTTTCCGATAACTATACCCCCACTCCTAGAAATAACTCCACCCCTTTTAATTAGTTTGCAGGTAAAAATACTGTTTTATTTTATTTTTAAAATTTATGAAACAAGGTTGTGTCACATCTGAAACGTGTTGTGATATTTTTATTTAATTTAATTTCTTCAACTGTGAATCCATAGTGCAAAGTAAATATAAACAATAAAAAGGCCTTCTTGTATGCATAATAATAATAATTCACATCACTATCCTGATATATAACTAAAATATGGAATAAAGAGTGTTTAATTTAATTATTCACAAAATATATTAGTGAATAAAATAAAAACTTGTCCGTCAAAATGTACGATAATGAACAAAAAACATATTTTGTTCTATTTTCACCGTCACTTTAAATGACAGAGACAAACGAGATAACTGTTTTTTTTATCCGAGTTTATTTTTCTCTATATATTTCGAAGGTTTTATACCTTCATCGTCTATTGAATGATACAACATTCATTCCCCCAATGATGAAGGTGTAAAACCTTCGGAAAATGTCGAAAGAAAAGACTCTTAAGTGAAATAATCACTATTTTAATAAATTCATAAATTATATATTTGACTTCATAGTAAGATAAATATTCCTCAGAAAACTCTGAAATTAATTAAAAAATAACAAGTGCGTAAGTAGATATAACTTACATGAGTATATGAAAAATTTAAATTATTCGAATCAATTTTTTTTATCTCAAATTGTTAATGAATAAACATTGTTTATTGTATCACAATTGTATTTTATTTTACGGGACAGCTGTTTCATCAACCTATGTTGACATCATCAGGTGTTACAATAATTATTGTACTATTAAAATTAGTTTATTTATAACAACATTTTTCGAAGTTTGTTTATCTTCGTCATCGGAAAAACAATAAATAATTTTATAATAAATTGTTCTCCTCGTGACTAAGATATAAGGAAAAAAAAAGTTTTTTTTTGCTTTTATAATTTTTCGTCATCCATAATTGCCACAAATATTAAGACAAGTGGAATTCTAATGTCCATTTCTTAAGTTTATCAACTATGGTATAAATTTTATTTTGATAGTTCAATTAGTTTTCGAGTGATTCAAAAAAACTAGGCCAACATATAAGAAGAACATAACCACATTTTCATTTATTAGAGGTAGAGGACAGCCCTTTTTGAGAAAGAGGTCATCTATCGAGACCACTCCCAAGAAATGTGGACTCAACAGAGAGCAGAAAGAGCGTCGTGGAGAAATCATGTTAGGAGGGCCTACCCCACTTAAAGTGCGAAATAGCAAAGAGAAATAAGAAGAAAAGATTCGTATGATAGAATGTTGAACTCTGATATCAGACAGACATTGTTAAACTCAATGATTATGGAATGTGTTGGCTCTGCAAATGACGTCACCGATGGTGTGTAGCACAGCCCGGCAGCCTCTATTAGAGTGGGTGCTGCAGCGCCATATAATCTTCCCTGAACTACCTCGCGTCTTGAAGCAAAACTTGTAACCCCTGTATCCGACCACCGTCGAACCGACTTTTGATTTGAGAAAAACAGCTGAAAAAAAAACATAATTAATTAGTTTCCTGACACATACGAGGGGCGTTCAATAAATTCTCGGTATGGGTATGAAGGAAAAGACTTAGTTAAATAATTATTTTTTTTATTTCTCATTATAGTCATCCTTAATATCAATGCACTTCTTACTTTTAGCAATCAATTTATTTAAAACCTCAAAAAAATATGATTCCAGTTTGTTATCAAAATCGCCGCTTTTATCGAATCATCATCGTCAAATCGTTTCCCACGAATGTCTTTCTTTAGATTTGGGAACAGAAAAAAATCATTCAATGCCAGGTCTGGACTATACGGTGAGTGATTGATTTCTGCAAAACCACATTCACGAACTGCAGCCTTTGTAACTTGAGCCTTGTGCACCGGTGCATTGTCGTGGAGGGGCAGGATCCCTCTGGCCAATTTTCACCGCCTTTTCTCTTTGATCGTCTCCCCGAATTGGTAAAGGATGCAAGAGTAGCATTCCCCGGTGATATTGATACCCTTTTTCTTGTAATCTATCAGCGAAATTCCCTGGAAATCCCAGAAAACTGTAGCCATGACCTTCCCTGCGGATTGCGTCACCTTGGACTTCTTTGGGTGCTCTGTACCTTTTCGGTGCCACTGCATGGACTCCTGCTTACTCTCAAAATCATAGTAATGAATCCAGGATTCATTCCTAGAAACAATTTTGTCAATAGTTTCTTTAGAATTTTCACCACAGAGCTCCTAAAACCCTTTGCAATATTGTACGCGGTGAAATTTTTTAAGTGGCGTTAGGAATCTCGGCATCCATCTTGCACTGACTTTTGACATGTGTAGGTGGTAATGTAAAATAGAAACAATGGTACCAGTAGATAGGCTAGTAATTTCGGCTATCCTTTTCACCTTCAATCTGGCATCCTCCAATACCAAATTTTCTATTTTCTCCACATTTTCTTCATTACTGGCCTCGATTGGCTGACCGGATCGCTCGTCATCTTCTATGCTCACTCTGCCCCTCTTCAATTCACTGTACCACTTTTGAACTGTTGATAATGAAAGAGCAGACTCCCCGTAAACTTCTGATATCTCTTTGTGGATGGTTTTCTGATTTTTTCCTTGTTTGGTGAATTTTATAACGGCACGGTACTTGAGTTTGTTTAACTTTGCGAAATGACTCATCTTACTTGTGTTTCGGGGACAGCTACTCAATAACTAATGATCCGTTTGTTATGAAACTTGGCACTTATACTACTAATGAGTGAAATATAACGAGGTAATTAACTCTTTATTCATATTTGCACTCCTTCATATCGATACCGAGAATATATTGAACGCCCCTCGTATGATATTTTCCTAATACCAACACATACGCCAACGTTATAACGATTATGATTTAATCTATGTTAATATATCAATTGTTATTAAATGTTTAATAACATTATAATTATATCCAAATTAATCTGTAATAATTAACTGTTTGCAGTTTACTGTAACACCTGATGATGCCAACATCGGTTGGCGAAACAGCTGTCACGAAACTCAGTAAATAAAAAGAAATTGCAATATTATAACAGTGTTTTAAATTTAAACAGTAATAATGTTAAAGTATCATAGTGTTTCGGCCAAAACAGTCGACTATTTAAGAAAATTTAAGTTTAAGTCAAAACCCAAATTAATAAAAAAGATTTGAGTAAATAAAATCCGGCAATAATTTCCAAAATTTATTTGTTGATTAATTAAATTTCAGCGCGGTTATATTTATGAGATAAAATCTAAACTTATGTAACCTCCCCCCCCCCCCAATATTTTCCAAAAAAACTATACCCCCACTCCTAGACATAACTCCGGCCCTTTAAATTAGTTTACATGTAAAAATATTGTTTTATTTTATTGTTACAGCTTGTCGAACAAGGTTGTGTCACAACTGAAACGTGTCTGTGAAAATTGTTGTGAATTTTTTTATTTTTTTTATTTATTAAAATGTGAATCCACAGTGCAAAGCGAAGGCGAATAAACAAGAAAACAATAAAAAGGCCTTCTTGTGTGCAGAATAATAATAATTCACATCACTATCCTAATAACTAACTAACTAACTATCTAACAAGTTTAAAGAAGCATAAAAATTTGAGAAGTATTCTCTTGGCGTTGTCTAGCAAATGTAGCCTTTCACATTGCATTAAAGATTTTCTGCTTAATGCTTACACCTATTCTTAATAGATGGCGCTAGTGTAGATTGAACTAGTAACATGTGCAGTGTGGTGCACCTTGGTTGCATATATACAACTTCCAAAAATTTGGCAGACGTGGTGTGTTCGTAAGAAGGGCGAAATGGGGAATGTTGTTAACATAAAGCGATCGCTTAACCCAACCAATGACAGGTCATAAGTCGTGTAAACGCCTCGACCACTATATTCTGTTTCCAAAAAACAATTTACATCTTCGTCTCTATTGAGATACAATTACTATCTAACTAACCATCAAACTTTTCTTTCCTGACATATTTCTCTCGTTTCCTCAACATTCATACATCGTATCATGCACGCGCGTCGATATCTCTGACGCCTCACATGGCCGACAGTCAATATTTGATTTATTTGATCGTGCCACGTTTTCCTCGGTCTTCCTCTATTTCTGGTTCCATTTACATCGTTAACATATACTTTTTTTTTACCATACTTCCTTCATTCATTCTTTCCATATGTTCAAACTATCTTAATGATCCTTTCATTATTTTGTTCATAACACCATCATTCGCACCGCATTCACTTCTTATATTTTCATTCGACACTCTATCATACACAGATTATCCACAGATTCGTCTAAAAGATCTCATTTCTACTGCATTTATTCTACTTTCATCCTTCTTTTGCCAGTTCCATGCTTATGAAATAAAGATTAAATGGAATTATATGGACTAAAGAGTGTTGAATTTAATTATTCACAAATATACGTAAGTGAATAAAATAAAACTTGTCCGTCAAAATGTACGATAATGAACAAGAAACATAATTATTTTGTTATATTTTTACCATCATTTAAAATGATAGAAACAAACGAATTTTAACTGTTTTTTAAGAAATAACAAGTGCGTAAGTAGATATAATTTACACGAGTACCTTAGGGTGTCCCTTATATGGGCAAAAAATTTTTTTTTTTGGATTATTGAAACGCATACCTCCTAATTATGTTTAAAAGTCTACTAGTTACCCAAATACAGAATTTCAACTTCCTACGTTGATTCTAACCCGTGCCGACTTGCCCTCAAAGTTTTAGAAAATAGGTGATTTAAGTGTCTCTTAAATGTAGTTGTAGATGATCACATAAAACCACTATGTTAGATAAATATTAATGAAAACACATATTTATATAATGTTCTTCTTGTAATCATCAAAAGAGATCCAAATTTATATTTATTTACTTAGATATTTCCTCTTCAAAATCTATTTTTTTACAGTCTGGGTAAATTTGTCTATGTTCTTGCACACAAAATAACATGAACTGCTTATGTTCTTCATCTGCGGTAGTCAAACCATGAAAGTCTGTCATAAGATTAACAGCTCTTTTAACTGTGTCATTTACTGCTTTTAAGCTAGTAACCTTATTTTTAACTTCCACAAACGCCGCGCTGTCTTTCTATGAAGATACAATTTCTTTAAGGAAATTACTATCATGTTTTAGTTGTGAAAATAAATCTTTTCTCTTTACAGAAACAAAATCACTCAAAGATTTCCATAAAACAAGATAACAAATACTTGTAATACCTATAAATAAAACAAATCAGTTCTAAATTAAACACCAGATTAAACACTACTTACGTACCATATAGAGAGCCAGACATCTGTTCCTTCGATGGAACATATCTCTTTCCCGATTCACCAAAACTTTATTTTTGTAAGTTTTCTACAATGTTTCCTTTAGTCTGCTCATCAACGTTGTCATCAAAAATTAAAAGGACGGCTATTTCTTCTGACAAGTACCACAAATGTTGACTGAACTTGTTTAAAGCCGCTTTGGAAATCGTCAACTTCTTCGTAATCTTTTAAGTTCTTTAAAAAACAAAAATCTTCATTTGGAGTTTTTATCGCCAAACTACATTCAAGCCAGGGCTTTACATAAACTGACACAATAAATAAACAAACATCTGGTAAAGCTTCTTTGTCCTTAGCGCACATTTTAAACTGGGACTGCAGCAAACGTATTTTTAAGGAGTAAATAGCTCTTGCCATCAAGCGTGCTTGATGCATTGGGCCAGCAGGTCTGTTTATTTTATTTTCATTGCCTCTACCTAGAAAAACAATAGCATGCTCAATATGAGTTCCCTATAATCATCTCGTACAATCGATTTTGCGATTCAAACGCACTTTTGAGCATCAGTTCTTGTACTCGTATATGATGGCGGCCAGCAAAGAATAACAAACCTCCTTCTAGTTTTTGCACACAAGCTCCGTTCAAGTATCCTGTATATGATGCTGTTGTATCATAGCACATTCAAGAGCATCGGCGTGTGCGGTATCGAATAAATTATCTAATTCAAGTTGAAAGTTCTCTTCGTGGCGCCTATGTAAGCCCTGAATCTTCTTGCTATTTTTGCAGTTCTCGTCAGACCTGATAAAGATCCACTAACTTCTTAACATAATTACGAACAGCTCTGGTAGGTATTCTAGCCTTTTTTCAGAATATATTGGACTCCAGAATGACAAGATTTGCGCTTTCATTAACAGTCAAATTAATTTCACGTATTTTGAAAAATAGAACTGCGAGAACTTGAAGATTAGATAGTTGTTTGCACCTGTTATTTGATGATTTACTTCACCAACCAAGAAAATACTTTTTTAATTGCTTCTTAGTTCTACTGACATCTTCGAAATATAAAACAATCCATGGTTCCTACCCGATAAGCCGAAACTAAATGCTAATAACAACGACAACGCGCCGCTCCTGTGACGCAATTTGTATGGGACATCTTTGCGCGCAAGTCGGCACGGGTTACACTGTTCCGAATAAGGAAAAAAAAATGGTTTCGGATGTTTTAGGCCCACATGAATAAAACAATAGCCTATGCATTGTAAAATTAAAACTTTGAAAAATAAGGGACACCCTAGAGTACCTATATGAAAATTTTAAGCTATTCGAATCAAAACACTTTTGTATCTAAAACTGTTAATGATTACACTTTGTTTTTTTATATCACAATTGTATTTTATTTTACGCGAGAGCTGTTTCATCAACCTATGTTGACATCATCAGGTGTTATAATAATTATTGTAACACCCAATGATGCCAACATAGGTTTATGAAACAGCTGTCGCGTATAATAAAATACAATTGTGATACTAAAATCAAAGTTAAACAATTAACAGTTTAAAATGTTAAGGTATCATAGTGTTTCGGCCAAAATAATGGACTTTTGTATCATTTAAAATTTGTTTATTTATAACAACATTCTTTGAAGTTTGTTTATCTTCATCATCGGAAAATCAATAAATAATTGTATAATAAATTGTTCTCCTGGTGAATAAGATATAAGGAAAAAATGTTTTTTTTTGTTTTTATAATTTGCGTCATCTATAATTCCCTCAAATATTTAGACAAGTGGGATTCTAATGTCCATTTTTTAAGTTTATCAACTATTGGTATACATTTTATTTTGGTGCTTCAATTAGTTTTAGAGTGACTCAAATAAACTGGGCCAACATATAAATAGAATAAAACCACATTTTCATTTATTAGAGGCAGAGGACGGCCCCTTGCGACAAAGAGGTTATCTATCGAGACCACTCTCAAGAAATGTGGACTCAACAGAGAGCAGAAAGAGCGTCGTGAAGAAATCATGTTAGGAGGGCCTACCCCACTTAAAGTGCGAAATGGCAAAGAGAAATAAGAATAAAAGATTCGTATGATAGAATGTTGAACTCTGATATCAGACAGACATTGTTAAACTCAATGATTATGGAATGTGTTGGTTTTGCAAATGATGTCATCGATGGTGTGCAGCATAGCCCGGCAGCCCCTATTAAAGTTGGGGGTACAGCGCCATATAATCTTTCCCGAACTACATCGCTTCTTGACGCAAAACTTATAACCATTGTATGCGATCAGCGTCGAACCGGATTTTGATTTAAAAAAAACAGCTGAAAAAAACATAATCAATTAGTTTCCTGACACATATGATATTTTCCTAATACCAACACATACGCCCACGTTATAACGATTATGATTTAATCTATGTTAATATATCAATCGTTATTAAATGTTTAATAACATTATAATTATATCCCAATTAATCATAATACAAAAAGGCAAAAACCCGTACGGTTGTCGTCAAAGATAGAGTACGTGAATTGAATTTTGAATATAAGAGAAGAATACTTCGACTCTCTGCGAAAGTAATTCGAAATGCACACAATGCGCATGATTTTTGTTTTCTATGTGGTCTGTTCTTCAGAGTATTGCTCCTCCTGTGAGGTAGACTCCCAGATGTCTCGGCATCTTTTAGGAGGTCTTTCACGAGGACGAGTCCCATGAGGCTGATTATGTAATGCAATATAGGGGAGTCCATTCTTTGAACATCTTATAACTCCTCAACCTCACATATCTCTCTTATTCTGATGTTCCTCACGCGATATTTCAGTATCCTGAGATAATAACAGAATAAATAATACTAGAGACTAGAACAATGAATAAATAAGTTTATTATTTTTCTTACTCTTCTTATAGGTATAAGAACCTGTTATTGTTTGAATCTCCGTCCAAAAAAGTTTAAAGTAAAATAATATAAATAAACACCAAAGTGTGGATAAAGATGTCCTGCTTAATGCTTAATAAACATAAATCTCCATAGATGGCGTTAGTATGTAGATTATATATAGAGTAATCTTAAAAAGATTCATATGTTATCAAAATCTTCATAGATGGCACTTCGAAACTGACATGTGAAAACTGACATAGGACTTTAACATATATACAACTTCCAAATATTTGTCATACATGGTCATAAACAAAGGTGGAATGGGGAATGTTGTAATTACATAAAGCGTGCGCTTAACCCAACCAATGACAGGTCATAAGTCCTGTAAACACCTTGATCAACCATATTCAGTTTCCAATTTGCATCTTCGTCTCTATTGAGATACAATTAAATCATGAATTGATAACCCACGATGGGTGAAATCCAGTATTCGTATACAAGTATAAGTATACATTCACAAGTATACATTCACAAAAAATATATAAAACATAATTGAATATAATTTAATCAAAACATAATTAAATCATCTTTAATCTATCACGAACGTATCAAGACCTTTATAAAAGTGTAAATAATGAAACATCAAAATTAAATATATCAAAGTATATTTCACCAGTAAGAATTTTTAAGGAAAAATACACATTTAAAATTAAAAACATATAAATATTAACATAAACATTTACGATTACTGTATATAATAATATTATATATTAAAAGGAAAATTCTGTAATAATAAAATTCATGAAGCAATGAAGGTTCTGGTTAAAAATTTCAACGAGCCCACATTCAAAATTAAACCTTGAAAGTCTAAAGATTAGATAGCTTATATGTATGAAGAAGTTATTTTATGATAGAAGCAACTTAAGGAACAATTGTCAATACACTAACACTATTGCCCAATGTCATTTGAGCTTTTGTGAATAGGCTTATGGTATATTTATTACTTAAAAATCTATTCAGGTAAGTTTACATTTGGTCACAAAACATCACATTTCTACATAAAAATAATACATTTCGACAAAGAAGATTCTATTGAGTAGTAATCCATCTAACCTGGCCATGTCTAGGCTCAATCTAGGAATCTCAATTTTTTAATACTGGTAACTTGGTACTCGAAAATCGCATTTTTTAGATGGTATGTGGTTGTGAATAACTTTAGCTTTTACTATCACCTCTTCTATCGTACTGAGTGTGGCTAGGCATCCTTTGGTGTGGTGGGTTGAACATATCCACAAAATCTTCCCAGAAATCTTTGATTTTTTCTTAGAACTGTATGTATAGCCGCGAAACTGTATGAGACGATTTCCTCTCTGAGATGTGACAAAAACCGCTAAAAACAATAAATAAATATAAATTTAATATAAAATGTATACGTGACATAATTTAAATGCATTTTTTGGTGACTATTATTGTAAATATTAAGTTTCAAAAATTCTAACTACAGGCTAAACAGATAGTTTCGCTACTTTCACGGGATAAGAACTGCGAAACAGGGATCTGTTTTCGCAGTTCGTAGTGAAAGTAGTTCCAGGCAGAATATGACAATTCACTTTCGCTCTTTATTGTGGCATGTTGTGTTCGTAATGGCTTCTGAATCTGAAGAAGAAAAAATTACTTTTATACGCATTAGCAAAAAAAATATTCAGAATCCATTGAAGCGGGTTTAACTGAAATCTGTATTACACCGCAACAGACAGCGAACTAATGCCACAAACTGCATTAGTTTCCGGCATTAGTTCGCTGTTCGCTCGCAGTGTGTTGTATGTGGAGGAGATTTACTCATTATAAACGGTTTGCAGTTCGCTGCGAACAAAATTTCGCCGTGCGCTGCGAATGTTCACGTTATATTTGACCAGGCTTTTAGCATATCTAGTAAAAGCAATCTTTATATTAGACTTTTCAGAAATGACATTTATCAACAATTTGTGTCTAGTAATGGCAATATTTTTATATGACCATTTAAACATGACAAATATCAACAAGGTGTATATGTCTGCATTTTATAATATAAATAAAACTTTGCCCGTTAAAGAAAGGTATGCCATTATTTATTCATTAAACACAAGGTACATCGCATTTACATTCTTTCAAATTAATAATAAAAACAACAAAAAACTTCCAGCGTAAACGCATTTATTAACAACAAAACAGAACGATTAACAAAATATTTACAACATATAACGATTATTTCAATAAAAAATAAATGCGTCCAAAATAATATACAGGAAAAACTAATCTCATCAAATTCAATTGGTAGTCAAGTATCATAGGTGGTTAGCCTTCGCGGTAGCCGGCCCTTCAGCCTGGAACAATCTTAGCAGACCTTAAGTGCATTGAGAATCAATCAGAGTTTAGATCGAGACTCACAACGCACCTTTTCAAATTATCATTTCCTGACAGAAAGGGCTGATCGACTACGTCAGGTGCAGCCCTCATACTAAATATGTTTATTATTATTGGTATCATTATTTTTTTATCTAGTCGATAAAACGGAGCATCTTCTACAGCGCTCTTGAGATGAGTAATTCATAAAAATGGCGCTCTATAAATTATCCAACTTATTATTATTACATAATAATTAAATAAAACGATGTTTTTTAACTACTTCCACTTTTGTCTTTATTTAGACAGCGAGCGGTTTCGCCAGGCTCGCTGGCATCGACAGACTGGTCTAAATAAATACAAAAGTGGAAGTAGTTAAAAAAACATTGTTTTATTTAATTATTATTTAAAATGACTTTCATCAAGAGATTTCAGTAAAATCTAAAAACTAACTAATCATCACGCCGTCTCCCCGAAGGGGTAGGTAGAAATAATGGACTGCCACACTTTTTTTTCCTGACATATTTCTCTCGCTTCCTCAACATTCATACATCATGTCATGCACGCGCGTCGATTTCTCTGACTCCTCACATGGCCGACATTCAATATTTGATTTATTTGATCGTGCCACGTTTTCCTCGGTCTTCCTCTATTTCTGGTTCCATTTACATCATTAACATATACTTTTTTTTTACCATTCTTTCTTCATTCATTATTCCATATGTCCAAACCATCTTAATGATCCTTTCATTATTTTGTTCATTACACCATCGTCTGCACCGCATTCACTTCTTATATTTTAATTCGACACTCTATCATACATAGAGTATCCACACATTCGTCTAAGAGATCTCATTTCTATTGCATTTATTCTACTTTAATCCTTCTTTTGCCAATTCCATGCTTCGCTAGTTCCATGATTTTTTTATCTTATATAATCACAGCAAAGCCTGCGCTGGACCTAGTTACTGCAGCGAGATAAACTAAAGGCTTTCGGTGCTCTAATACTGCCTCTTGGAAGAGGCAGGGACCTCCGATGTCATTCGGAGATGGCGATCATCGCATCTTTGCGGGAAGGATGATTGTGGACGTTCTTGACGACTAGAATCACGTCGCCGAGCGTATGGAGCAAGGCGGTACAGCCTCTGGAAGAGTGCGTGGAACACAGCCATCTAGTTTTACCGTTGCTGCTTTTAATATGACTCCTGAATGTGTAGCCGCCCAAAACGATCATACTTCTTCCACGGAGTGAGCGCGTATAGTATGGGTCATCACCTGAAAATACAATAGAAAACAATGAAATAGCATACTTTTTTTTTTTAAAGTCTAATACCAAAGATTTCAATCAACAATATTAGAATTTATTTTACAATCTTCAATATGAGCAGAAAATAGCTCATTATTATGAATAAGGAATCTGGTCGTGTCCAGGCTCGAACCCAAGTCCCCTGGATCAGAAGCCAAGCGTTCTATCCCCTAGACCACCACCCGAATGATTTTTTATGTTTTGATGTTTTAAAAATAAACACCGTGTTAAAACAATATTAAAATCAAGCTTTGAGCCTTTGAATCATGGCATGTGCATAGCACTGTACGCTACGGTTACCACAATAGTCTAGGTCAATGATACTCAACTTTTTTTGTTTCGGGACACATACATATCGAACGCTTAATAGTAAACCGACCGATTATGGTTAAGGTCATAATTGAGTTAACATTAGATAGAGGCTTGTGTTAACGCTATCCATCTGTTTTTCACAATGTTAACGCTATCCATTCGTACGTGTTGTTAGACTGTTTTTGTTAAAACACCGACTCGTGTCAGATTGAGTAAAACTTGACTTAATACAGTGTTCTATTAAGCGTGCGATATATTTGTAAAGTAACGCGGACCGCAACACTATCATGAACCCCCCCCCCCCCCTTTTTTTAGAAAACCTTTATTTTTAATTTTAAAAATTATAAACTAAAACAGAATATTAATAATTAACGTTTTTCATTGAAATTTCTTGGTAGAAGTTCATTTCAAATAATGAAAACAAAAAAAAAATCATCAAAATATCTTAACCTGTTAAATTAAAAAACTTTGTTTTATGTAACACAATTGTATTTTATTTTACGCGACAGCTGTTTCGGCAACCTATGTTGACATCATCAGGTGTAAAATAAAATACAATTGTGATACTTAAAACAAAGTTATCTTATTTAACAGTTTAAAATGTTAAGGTATCATAGTGTTTCGGCCAAAACAATGGACTACAAAATTTCTTGTTTATGTTCGACCAGTTTCGGCAGCTTGCTCCCATCATCTGGCCAGATGATACCACATAAAAGCTTGGCGGGCCGCAGGTTGAGTATGGTTGGTCTAGGTACTGACCGGGAGACGATATAGATTCCTTTAAGGAATAATTGTATCTCAATAGAGACGAAGTCGTTAATTATTTAGAAACAGAATGTAATAGTCGAGGCGTTTACAGGAGTTATGACCTGTCATTGATTGGGTTAAGCGATCACTTTATGTTTAACAACATTCACCATTCCGCCCTTCTTACGACACCTCGTCTGACATTTTTTTGGAACTTGTATATATGTCAATATTTTTCAATAACTTCACTGTTGGTAGGTCCATCTACACTAGCGCCATAAGATAATTTGTAAGCATTAAGCAGAAAATCTTTATTAAAAAACAAATGATATAGATTTCAATTTAATAGGAACAATATTATTTTTATTATATTTTGCATTCAACAGTTCAAAAAGATTCAACTGATTTTTTTTTTGTCTTCTTGACCAGGTTCAGGAGCTTCGGTTCATTTTTAAAAATACCACGGCTCTTTTATTCCGATTGGAACATTTGATGGGACGACCGGGACAGAGTTTCCATACCGGTGACATGTCCCGGTTTACCGGGACGTATGGCATCCCTACTGTACACGTGAATAAGATACAGTTGTCATCTCAGGGATCCTTTTTTAATTTTATTCATGATGCAGTCCTCTGCCTTAAATTTCTTTCTTATTTCATCGTTCGGTATTCTATCATACAACGTTTTCCCGCACATTCTTCTTAGTGATCTCATTTCTACGGCGTTTATCCTGCTTTCATCCTTCTTTTGCCAGCTCCAAGCTTCACTTCCATACATGAGGGTTGGCACTAGAACTCCATTGTGTACTGCCATCTTTGCTTCTGTGGATATATTTCTATTTGCAGTAATGAATTTGAGTGCGCCATTTATTTTATTCCCAGCACCAACCCTCCTTTCGATGTTTTTTTCCTTTTTTCCGTCTCTTGTAAACATGCTTCCCAGATACGTAAATTCAGTAACTTGCTCCAATTTCTCGCCCATCGCACTTATATCACAAATCGTTATACATTCTTCTTTCTCGAAAACCATCACTTTAGATTTAGACACATTCATCACCAAGTCACTCTTTTTGCATGCCTCATACATCCTTGACATTAACACTTGCAAATTTTCTTTACTGTCAGTAATTCTTTGATATGATTCAAATTCAAAAAGAAATTTAACCCTTAAACCGCTAAGCACACGTTACTCTATCTATCATCGTTAAGCGGCACATTCTTCGTTGACGAATTTTGAATAAAATGTAACTTTTAAAGCGATATTTTCTTAATAATTAAATAAAACGATGTTTTTAAACTACTTCCACTTTTATCTTTATTTCGACAGCAAAACAATTTTTCGGCAGTAATCGATTGTTTTGTTTGATTCCAGACCTTAGCAGCTATATGGATGGGGAAATCCAAATAAGGCGATGCCAACCTTACGGACAAGAAATCTAACATATAATATTTAAATTCAGTAATAATAAAAACAAAATAAAATTTTTTTCAAACATTGTATATGAATATGTAAGTGATAATAAAATTTAAAATCCATTGTATTAAATACGAACCTCCTTGAATACCTGTAATATTTAAATTCAGTAAATTTTACATAAATATTTGATGATTATTTTTGTATAGTATCATGTTTACCACCCCTGATCTGTTTGTATATAAAGGACCAAGTTTACAATAGTGTAACCAGTCTGTCGATGCCAGTGAGCCTGGCGAAACCGGTCGCTATCGAAATAAAGACAAAAGTGGAAGTATTAAAAAAACATCATTTTATTTAATTATTATTTCAAATGAACTTCCATCAAGAGATTTCAGTAAAATCATTTGATATTTTCTTACAAACAAAATCATTATACTCGTACTTTAGTAATAATTGAGTACATCATTATCTTTCTCGAATATTAAATAATCAATAAATACACACTATTAAGATAATTATCTTACTAAAGTCAGTCGTAGCGGGCAACAGTTAAAAAAAAACAATGTTACCCGTTGACTTGTAATATATTTTCATAGATGGCGTTGATTATATATTTTTGATTAAACGATAATGAACTTAAGAAAAATGTAAGTGTGTCTATTTGAACGGTGATAATTCGATTGAGGATTGATAAAATGAAAAGAAAAAAACGAAAGTTCAAAACCATTTCATAATTTATTTTATGTAAAAATAATACATATTCAATATCAAAAATATGAAGAATAGTTTGAAATTCGCTGTTCACAGCCGTGAAAAGATTTTTTCAGCAATAAAACATTTATAATCCGAGATAATATAAATACATCGATAACAATACAAAAAATTGAAATTAACAAATTTGATTTGTTTGCAAGTAGCTTATTATAAATTTAAGTTTTTTAAAGAATTTTGACAGGTGTAAAAATGAATTTTTCATTTGTTCCAATGACAATTTGAATAATTTCTTCAATATTATTTTTAAGTTCTTGCTGGTTAAGTGCCTAATTACAGCTAATTTAAAAAGCGGTGGATACGTGTAACATAAATTAAATAAACACAAAAGTCCGGATCGTCCATGTCAACATGTGCAAAATAAAAAAAAAACATTATGTGTTATTACGTGATAAATTTAAAAAACGGTGGATACGTGGAACATAAATTAAATAAACAATATGTGCACCATCTAAAAAGAACTTTTTATGTTAAATTATTTTTATTTTGTAATTTTATTTTAAATCAATGTGTTTTATATTATTTGTTTCAGATTTATTTTGTGGGTGTTGGACGATCGAAGTGTGCGCGGGAGATGTCTATTGGTGGCGATGAGGTTCGCGACCCATCACACCGCGTCTCCCGCGGGGCGAAAAGAAAAGGATGGAGTGCCGCATCAGTAAATGTGTGACAGATCATTCTTTCTGCCTACCCTTTCGGGGAGACGGCGTGATGGTTAGTTAGTAAGTTAGTTTAGTTTTAGATAAACTTAAGCCATTAACATCAGCTATTTGTGAAAAGAAAACAATGAAACGTTAACGACTTAAACGGAACTAAAAATAGAGAAAATCGTGGTAATGGAAAAAAACGTCGCACGATCAAATCAGTCGAATGTCGTCCACGTGAGGAGTCGGAGAAATCGACGTGCGTGCATGACACGATGTGTGAATTTTGAGAAAGCGATATAGAATACGGTTCAGGAATCGCAGATTGGTGGTTATAAAAAAGTTTGGTTTTAATGCCATACTTTATTCTCTTATGCTTTTTACTTGAAACTTATTTTTAAACTAGTGGGCATGATATCTGAAGATTTACTCAACTGATATTGGTCAAATAATTAATGTTTTTTTTATTGAAATTTCTTGGTAGAATTCATTTTAAATAATGGGAAAAAAAAAATTTACACAAAATTTCTTTATTATTATGTATTTAGTGTGCTTTCACTTTAGTTTATATTCAACCGGTTTCGGCAACTTGCTGCCATCTTCTGGTACCTACATCAAAATTTATTTGGTTTATATAATAAATGATAGTGGTGGGGGTTAAACATATATTTTCCTGATTCTAAATAATGTATTACTGTTATTAAGTTGTAGTTGAAATGATTCTTTAAAATGTAAATTTTGGCTTTAAACGACTTTCGACTGATTAACCCAAAAGTTACATTACATAGAATCATTTTAGAATTAGTTTTTTTTTGTATACAAATACTTGCAGACAAACACAGGATTTTTACCCATTGCGGGTTAATAATTTTTTAAGGAAGTTCCAAAAATTTGTCAGGCGTGGTGTCGTAAAGAGGGCGGAATGGTGAATGTTTTTAAACATAAAGTGGTCGCTTAACCCAACCAATGACAGGTCATAAGTCCTGTAAACGCCTCGACTACCATATTCTGTTTCCAAATAATTTACATCTTCGTCTCTATTGAGATACAATTAATCCTTAAATAATCATTTTAACTACAACCTTTTAAGTTGAGTAAGTACAGTAATACATTATTTAGAATCAGGAAAAAAATTTAACTCCCACCACTATCATTTATTATATAAACCAAATAAATGTTGATGTAGGTACCAGAAGATGGCAGCAAGCTGCCGAAACTGATCTTGTTCATTTACAACACATATTCTTTATAATATTATCTATCGGTTGACGAAGTATTTTTTTTGGATTGGGGACAATATTCAAAATTATACAATAAAAATAAAAATCGATTAGAGATGGGTTTTTTTCAGCAACAACAGGTGTCATTACTACAAAAAAGTAAATCCTTATCCCCTACGTCAAACAATACTATTACTTTAAAAAAAATTAAATGTTTAATTTTTATTTCAGACAATGCCTGACAGAAAAATCATGCCCACCATCATGTATTTTTTAAAACTAGTATGTATATGAGAAAAATATTGTAATACTAAATTATTCTGTATACTTAATAGCGGCGTCACAATATTTGTTTTAATATAATTATGCCTAATCCGGAGCGCCAAGGTGGTGTAACCCATTAAATAATACGAATAAAAACATCTGTTTTCTAGACGTTTTTTTACTTAAAGGCGGGCCACACTGTTTGAAACAAACTCTCCACAGGGGTGACCTTGGTGGAGAGCTGTGGAGCCCGCGGTTGGTGTAGCGTCCACACTTGGTTTAAAACAAGCTTTCCACATGTGGAATGCGTGTTTAAACGCGCGTCCGTCCACAAAGTTTGTTGAAGGTCAAACGAATTTTGTTTTCAAACAAGTGTCTACACAGTTTTAAACAGATGTGGAGAGCTTGTTTAAAACAGTGTGGCCCGCCTTTTATTATGTGAATGACATGATTCGCCTGTATTATCAAACGCAGACATTTGAGTATGCCTTAGACAGGCGATACATGTCATCCACATAAAATATAATAAAACATCTAGAAAACAGACGTTTTCATTCGTATTAATTATTCAATATGGAGATTAACATCATTGTTCAAGAAACAATAAATAAGTGGTGTAAATCGTTAAAACTATTGTTATTGTTATTTTCACAACGAATGATCTTTATCAGTAACAATATTAATGCAGTGAGTACATATTTTACGAATGTGTTCCAAACACATGCGCTTAGAGCAGATTTCGCAAAAGAATCTTGTTTTCCTATTTAATCTACTGGGGCAAAACTTGCACTGGCCTCTTCTTACTACTGGTGCAATATTCCGGTCGAGTTTGAGAAGAGACCTTAATGATTTAAGCGTTATTTTCTCTGAAAAATAAACACATTATTGGCAAATTAATATTATAAGGATAATTCATTGCTAATGTTTCATGTGAAACCAATTATCACCTTTATGACTGCATACTATAAGAGTAACCAGATGCATATTTTTTAATTAATATAAAAATACAGAGTAGCATTATGAGACCAATTTATTATGAATTGTTAATAAATAAATAATGTTAAAAATACGATTTACATTCCTGAAAGGATATATTCGTGTCTAAGTAACATTAAAATTTTGAGCACATTTTCAGTTACAATTATCACATTTAAATTTACGTGTAACAATCGCAAGGAAATGCCAAAAATAAAATCAAAGTTTGTAATTCGACAAATTTTCTTTAATTATACTCGTATATGTTAAATCGTAAGAATACTCAACAATACACTTAAATCCATAACTGTTTAAACATCAGTAATATTTTTCACTATTCGGTATACTTAGAGTTTTTTTTAAATGTTCATACCACCAATATACATGAGATACAATATTTAAAAACTTCAACACAACAATAAAATTAATATTTCAAATGAATGAATACATAAAAAAAAATACAAAACTGTTATATCAGAAATTTTGAAATTCATGTGTCATGTTTGTGGTGATTCGCCTTGAAGATATCATTTTGATAAATTCTAGCAAAGCAAAACATGTAAAAAAAGTACGAAGAATTTATACCTATTTCTAAACATGAATGGAAAAATATCTATTTTTTATGGAGTTTCACATAATTGCTTGGATAACCGTGCATAAAAAATATAGTTATTTTTATCATTAATTAATAATACCGCAACGAGAAATCTTTTATTTGAAAAAAATATTTTTAAACAAATATTTTAAATAGTAATACAAATAGTTATAGAACTGTATGTATTAAATGAAAGTAAAATAAAGGAGCATAAAAAAATATATAACAAATTCTTATGATGGGGATAAATAGGATTTTGAAATTTCACAATTTGGAAATAAAATCGACTCAAATTACTCGCAGAATCACAAAATCATACGCAACAACCCGCATTTTTTCAATTTATTTACAACACCAACAAAAAAAAAAGACTATCACAGAGATTTGTGAAATGGTGTACACCAATGAGAACCAATCACAACTTCTGACTATAAAAAACATACAACGTTTAAAAGGTGAGTTATTTCAGGGTTCTTTAAGCCTTAGGACGGTAGATAATTTTCCGTTAATATTATCAGTAAATATTTTTTTTATTTTAAAAAATATTTTGTTTTTTTCAAATGTTTTTTTTTAATACTTATTTGTGTTTCTTTATGTTTTTTTTGCGTGTTTTCATTGTTTTACAAATAACCACGTTAATATACATAATATATATACCCTACGGAGAGATTAATTTAAATGTATGAAAAAGAGAAATATTAGGAAAAGTTTCGAATTCGTTTTCCACAGCCGTGAAAAGATTTTATTATGATGATATAAATACATCGATAACAATACAAAAAAGAGAAATCAACGAATTCAATTTGTTTGCAAGTAGCATATTAATTATTTCAGTTTTAGATAAACTTATCAGCTTTTTGAGAAAAGTAAACAATGAATACGTTAACGATATAAACGGAACTAACGTCATTGTTCAAGAAACACTAAATAAGCGGTGTAAACCGTTAAAACTATCGTTATTTTCACAACGAATGATCTTTATCAGTAACAATATTAATGCAGTGAGTACATATTTTACGAATGTGTTGCAAACACATGCGCTTAGAGCAGATTTCGCAAAAGAATCTTGTTTGCCTCTTTAATCTACTGGGGCAAAACTTGCACTGGCCTCTTCTTGCTACTGGTGCAATATTCCGGTCGAGTTTGAGAATAGATCTTAATGTTTTGAGCGTTATTTTCTCTGAAAAATAAACACATTATTGGAAAATTAATATTATAAGGATAATTCATTGCAAATGTTTCATGTGAAACCAATTATCACCTTTATGACAGCATACTATAAGTGTAACCAGATGCGTATTTTTTAATTAATATAAAAATACGGAGAAGCATTATGAGACCAATTTATTATAAAATGTTAATAATTAAATATAATTTATTTAATAATTAAAATTTAATAATTAAATACCATTTTATTATGAATTATTAATAAATAAATATAATAATATTAAAAATACGCTTTACATTCCTGAAAGTATATATTCGTGTCTAAGTAACATTAACAATTTGAGCACATTTTCAGTTACAATAATCATATTTAAATTTACGTGTAACAATCGCAAGGAAATGCCTTTACATCTAGATGATAAAAATAAAAATAATATCAACGTTTGTAATACGACAAATTTTCTTTAATTATATATTTTAAATCGTAAGAATACTCAACAATACACGTAAATCCATAACTGTTTAAACATCAGTAATAATTTTTGCTATTCTCGGTTTACTTAGAGTTCATAAAAAATATTCATACCACCAAAATACATGAGGTACAATATTTAAAAACTTCTACACAAAAATAAAACTAATCTTTCAAATAAATACAAAACTGTAATATCCGAAATTTTGAAATTTTCATGTCATGTTTGTGGTGATTCGCTTTGAAGATATCATTTTGATAAATTCTAGCAAAGCAATACACGTCGAAATGAACAAAGAATTTATACCTAGTTTTAAACATGAATGGAAAAATATCATTTTTTATGGAGTTTCACATAATTGCTCGGATAACTGTGCATAATAAATAAAGTAATTTTTATCATTAATTAATAATACCTCAACGAGAAATCTTTTGTTTAAAAAATATATTTTATACAAATATTTTAATTAGTAATGCAAATAGTTATAGATATTAAATAATAAAAACAAACAATGGAAAAATATTTATTTCGTTGTGGAGTTTCACACAATTGCTCGGATAACTGTGCATAATAAAAAAATAAAAAATTATCATTAATTAATAATACCTCAACGAGATATATTTTGTTAAAAAAATATTTTTTATAAAAATATTTTAGTTAGTAATACAAATAGATATAAATATTAAATAATAAAAACACTCGTATTTAATCACAATCGATGTCAACTAGTTTCATCAGGGCGATATCGTTATTATTTCGTCCTTAGCTAAATGAAGCTTGGGTACAAGCGAAACTAGTTGGCATTAATTACAATAACCCTGCCGTAGTTAAATACGAATAATATATTTTTATTATTTTATATCTATAAGTTTGAAATGTCCAACCAGAAAGTGAGTGTTTCATATGAAAATTTAATAAAAAATAATGTGAACATTATTTTCATATTAAATTAATTGGGAAATTTGTACTATTATTGTATATCAACTTCATAACAATGTAACAATGTAGAACCACGACAATATCAAATTCACGTACATACGATATATGTAACAATTTGAACCGAAATTCACATACTTAAATAATACATATATATTTAACCAATAAATTATTGTATATTGTATACTATATTGTCTTGGATGCGAAATATTTGCGAGTTTACGATTTTCTAGCAAAGAAATCACGGATTGAGAAAACAACAGAAGCCGAATTTCTTGGTTCTGACATATTGGAGAGTAAACTGACATGAGATACACCTTATTTTTATAGTGCCGTGTCAGGTCCCCCGACATTAAATGAAGTATTCCCGACAGTGATTTTCCAGGAAGTATTACTGAAGTAGTTCCCCGTTGCTTTCTCCAGATCCGATCCTGATCAGATGAGATCCATAGAATAAGTACGAGTATTTCGCAAATTTAAAAATAAATAAAAGAGTCATAAAAGGGCACTCTACATAATACAGAACGGGAATAAATAAATGAAAATATGTATTGAAATATATCGTTACAAAAATGTATCCAATCAAGCAATTCTAGACTCTGATAAAATCCTTTTTTTTATTATTTTGTATATATTTTTTTATGTACCTATCGCAAATATTTCGCACCTCCAGTCGTAAACCGTCCCAATCCAAAATTCATGTTTTTTGGGAAATGAAGAAAACGTGTTTCGGTCCTCGACAGTTTTTGGTAAATCACACTATAACTTTATGAAATGAAAAGCTAAGCTTTTCTAGCCTTATTGGGGCCGTTTTTAGGTGATAGAGCGCGCTTTTTTAGTCATTCTGTATACTTAACTCAATTCACCAAAATTTTAAAATGAGCCGGTTTACGACTGGAGGTGCGATATATTTTCCTTAAAATGACTTGAAAATCAAGAATATTAACGATTCCGCCATACATCTTAAAAACTTTTTAACGATCATGAAAACATATGATCAAAATGGAATGGGAATATTTCATATAGCAAGGAGAATAGAAGAACACAGCAACGTGCTCCAAAAACTATTTAACAAGTTATAAAATAACGTTAACAGTATTTTTTCTTTCTCAAAAAAGTGTTCCGAATCGATTAACAATACGAAAATCAAAAACTGTATGTATTAAATGAAAGTAAAACAAAGGAGCATAAAAAGTATATAACAAATTCTTAAAATAGGAATAAATTGGAATTGGAAATTTCACAATTTGGAATATAAAATCGACTCAAATTACTCGCAAAATCACAAAATCATACCCAATAACCCGCATTTTTTCAATTTATTTACGACACCAACAAAAAAAAGACTATCACAGAGATTTGTAAAAAGGTGTACACCAATGAGAACCAATCACAACTTCTGACTATAAAAAAGGTGAGTTATCTCAGGGTTCTTTAAGCCTTGGGACGGTAGATAATTTTCCGTTAATATTATGAGTATACAATTTTTTTTTATTTCAAAAAATATTTTGTTTTTTTCAAACGTTTTCCTCATTAATACTTATTTGTGTTTCTTTATGGTATTTTACGTGTTTTCGTTGTTTTACAAATAACCACGTTAATAGAATATAATATATACCCTACGGAGAGATTCATTTAAATGTATATAGAATTTGTAAAACATCTGGTTTAATTGATAACATTTATGTTTTTATATATTGTACAATTCTAGGTAAAAAATTTAATGTGTAACGCTTTTCGTTAATTTATAAAAATAGTAATAAAAAATATGAAAAGACCCCATGTACGTACCACATATTCTTGATTAATAAATTATAGTGTAAAACCACAGAATTACTGAAATGTTGTCATATATAATGTTATAACAAACTTTGTAAATATTGTCATAATGGCGCACGAATCGAAACGAATACTTAATAAAACATGTCGCTTAAATTAAAAGCGTGTTAAAAATATACGAGTATAGCCTTTTTGACTGTCGCCAGATTCAATACTCTTTGATTCTATTATATCGCGGTATATGGTTATGTGCATTTTTAATTCTTATGATAATATCCCCTTCGGTAAAAGCAACGGCCTTGCAGCCCTGGTTGGCGTGGGTTGAACACACCCATCTCGTTCTTCCGCTTAATCTCTTCATCTGAATACAGAACGTATAGTCTCCCAAAAGGAGCAATCTTGAGCCAGGACGCGTAGAGATGTATATGGCTAAAATGCAACAAAAACTATCAGATTAGAAATAATGCAAAACGTTTTCAAAAGTGTACAGTACAATGTAAATATTCTGAATGTAAAAGTGAAGTTTTTTTTTACGATAATTCATTATACTATTCACTGTAAGTTATTTACTAAAAATACAGTCAATCTTCAACTTTGAAGCTATAATTTAAAGGTTTTAAAATATTCATGGCGTTATTTGAAATATCTTGGTAGAGAAGTTCATTGTAAAAAATCAAAAACAAATAAAATATAAAAAAATCATTTAAATACATATTTAGTTTAATTACACATTTAGATTTATGACTTCGACCGGTTTCAGCAGCTTGCTGCTATCTTCTGGTGTCATCCCCAGAAGATGGCAGCGAGCTGGCGAAACTGGTCGAAGCCATAAATCCAAATGGAATAAAACTAAATGCCAATTATAAAGGAATTCATAATACTTCTAAGTGGTTCTGTAGTATAGTGTTCACACGAAGCAAGATCTTCCCTTATGCTGGAGAGAGTTCAGAAATGTTTATGAGATATCTCTCTATTAATGACTATGGTGACTTTCTATTGCTCTATTCAACGGCATATCTTTTGAAAATATTGGGAACCATTTAACTGCAGCTTCGAAGAGACGGGTTTCCCGTAACCCGTTTATTTAGATCCTAGGTTCTCAAAGTGGGCGATAACGCTCCCTTGTCGGCGTTTGGGACTTTCAGGGGGGCAGTAAAAGACCCAGAAAAAATAGAGAGAGTGGACAGATAAAAAATATAGTCTAAAGAGACAAAAAAAACTCGCAAATCACGTAAGTACTAATAAAGCTAATTAAACTCTAATATTTGTTTACTTTGTTAATGTATGTATTGTAATCATTTTCTCTTTTTTGGAATAATTTTTTTGGGAGGGGGGCGTTGAATGTTTATTTTTCTTGTAAAGGGGGCGGTGGCTTAGAAAAGATTGGAAACCTATGATTGAGATTAACCAGGAAATATTTTGAGAACTCAGTCGTGTTGGTAGGTGTGGATGTTTTTTTTATCGACAGAATCTCCGACAGCGCCAGCATAGATTGTTCTAAATGTGGTCGCAGGAACCAACCCGCCTCTGATGTTGCCCATGGGAAGACTTATCAGTCTGCTGAACATGATCACCCTGGGAATCGACGTCTTTCATATTAGTGACGTTCAGAAGACAATTCTATATAATACTGAGTATCTTTCATTTTCATTTCATTTATTTATTTTAAACATATCTAAAGCATTACAGAATTTTTTTCCAATACACTAAAGATACAAGTTAGAGATACACAATAATAAGTAATACATAATAGATTAATAAAGAGAGCGAGAAACATAAGATGCATAACAAATTAATAAGATAAATATACCATACAATTATAATAAAGATAGTACCTCCCTCAGATGAGCCAAACTATCACAAAATATGTCAAACTCCGAGGTGATACGATTAAGCAAAGATAATGCTCTACCTACCGGCATAACCATTGGCAGGTTGGTTCTGCATCGTGGGAGATAAAACAATCTTGTCTTCTTAAAGTCGAACCATCTCTCATGCATTCCTGGTATATGATAATTTGTAGAGAATACTCGAGAGGTGTCTCGGGACAGCAGTATGGCGGTCCATCCTCTCTTACTACCCCTCCGGGGAAACGACGTGATGGCTGTTTAGTATGTTGGTTAGTTAATTATAAAAATTAAAAATGATTTTAATTGGTATATTTGATTTAAAAAACTCCTTTAACAATATAACAAGTAATAAAATTAACAAAAATACAATAAAATTATCATGTAATCAAATCATGTACTCGTATTTAAAAGATGGTTTACTTTAATAAGTGTACCTATATTTTTTCTTCGGCAATGAAGGTACCTCCGAAACACGTTGAGATAAATAAACTCAATGTTTTCATTAATTATTTCAGAAATATAGAATTCTGCATATCAACGGTTAAAATTTCAAACACTGTTATGATATCACATATATTTTAAGTAATGTTTCAAAATTAAGTAATCATGGGTATTCTGCGAAAAAGCATTTAGTCAAAATTTTGCTGTTTTGACATAATGATGAAGTTATACTGTTGAAAAAATACTCTACAATCTGCAAAACGCACTAAGTCCTATCTACACTACAATCCGAGATATTTTCTGTAATAAGTCAATATAACATAGGTAAATCCGTTCAGGGAAAAAGCATCAAGGGACTTAATGCGAATTCCCTGGATAAATTGTCGATGATAAATTATCAATAAAAATATTTCGGATGTATTCAGCGGAACTTACGGACAAGTACGGACTTGAAAAAATATGAGATTTTTGGTCGACGACCTGATATCCTGGAGATGCTTCACTCGGGGGCAAACGTGGCAATTATTATTTTCTTTCTTAATTATTTTAATTAAAGAAAAAAAAAACATTCTCACAAAGTGACTATAGTAGGTACAATGTGACTTCAATTTGAATACCTTACTGTGGTATTATGTATCAGCGAAAATGCACTAATTCATGTCAATCCACTATTATTTTGAAAAAAAAAAAAAAAAATTTAAAAAAAAGTTCAGTTATCATTTATTAAACCATTAAATAAAACGTAGTTAATAGATCAATATACCATTTTTTCAAATTGGCCTAGTAATGTTTAGTATAAAAAATTGTTATATCCTTACAAACTTTGAACTTCAATTATCTCAGAAGTAGTAATTTTGACTTAGTGCTTTTTCGCAGAATACCCACGATATATTGTGTATAAAATTAAGCACCATCGGCTTCAAACATAAAATACAGAACTTATAAATTACGAAAGCTCGGGTATAGAAAAATAGCCTCGCCCACTGATTCTTTGTGGTGGACTTATACCCCCTAAAATATCACTCCATTCATAGAAACGTTCATTCTTACAAGTTGGCCATGTCCAAGATTTTCGCGACCTCGTCATAACGCTGACCGTAGCTCCAATGTCACCAAGATTAACTATCACCCCAGGAATAATTTCGTTTTCACAATTCACAACAACGAACGCCCCAATCTCTCTATTGACATTTTGGAATGCAGATTTATTAAATTTATTTGAAATCGTTTCATGATTTTTCAACACATCATTTACAAAATATTCTAGAGGATCTTTTGTGTCATTCGAAAAATCCTCGTGTACCAATTTTTTCGGTTTAAAACTGTTTACATTATCATTTTCGGTTTCGATATCTTCACGTGGTAAAATAATCTTCATATCTATTTCATTTGTAGATTTATCTTCTTCAACAAATTTGCATTTTCTAGTTTTCAGCACGTCCAGGACATCCGGCTGACGTTTTAAAAAAGCTGATACCCAATCTTTGCCTGGCAGGTTACTTCTGAAAATCTTTACGTTTCTGCCAAGACGGTCTAGGTAAGATTTTATACCGTAACGTATACTATCAATGTTTATCGGATGACCGAATTTTTCCAAATTTTTGATGTGAGACGAAAATGCCTCTTCTTCTTTTGACGAAAACACCGGGGGCCTACCTGGGTTTAGCGTGTGTTTTGAGTTTATTTTATTTTTTAGGGTTTGTCTAGGTATATTATAAAGCGCGGCAGCTTTGCGGTAACTGAGACGTTTGTTTTTTATTGCAGCCAAGCATTCTTCGAGTTTTTCTTCGGAATAGTCGCTGTAGCTACGGGATCCAGCCTTATTTTTTTTCCTTTTATGAATACGGAGTAAACCTAAAAGCAAAAAATATATACATTAACTTATATCGCGATCAGTGGCATTCATTGCATACAAGGTATAAGCTACGCTTTAAATTGGTTAACGTCAATAATATTTGAAATATAATTAATAACACACATCCATTTTTATTTAATAATAAAAAAAAATATGTTTTTTTTTAACTAATTACACTTTTGTCTTATTTATTTAACATTTTTACAGAATAAAAAAATTAATCAACTCTAATATATTGATTCTGTAAAAATAATTAGTAAATAAAAACAGTGTTATTAATTCTATTCCAAATAACAATGGATTTGCAGTGTTAACACCTACACCTTCAATAAAGTCAAAAATATGTATTATTAAATGTTTAAAATTGAAACACTGTTAGGTAACACAATTTGTATTTATGAACATGTCGCGACAGCTGTTTGCCAGCCTATGTAAGCATCATCAGGTATCACAAACAACTTGTTTCATATGTTTGTAACATCTAATGATGCAAACACATGTTGGTGAAACAGCTGTTGCGACATTTTAAGAAATTAAAATTGCGTGATTTCTTAAAAATAAATTGTGTTACGTATAATACCAGTATTTCAATTTTTTACATTTAATAATGTTGAAGTAACAGTGTTTATTTTTCGGTCAAAACTAATCAATATCAAATACAGAAAAAACATAAATATATTACACTTCCTTCTTCTTCTTCTGGTGCCGTATTTGGATTCACCGAAGCTGGCAATCACTCGTTCATCGTATTGAATCAAATGAATTAATTACGCATTAAAAATTCAAATTTTCAAAACCAAATAAATCACTTTAACCCTTAACGTACCGTGTTCAAAACAAAACGCTTGCTCCCATGTGGTAAGTTCAGTTTACCGCTAACTTTATCTAAATATCAAGCATATGACTAGATGAATCAAAATTTAATTTATGTCATCTTGTAGGGAATTTCATTAGGAATAGATCGATATCTATAACATACATGGATTATTTGAAAAACATATCATTATTAATTTTTTTCTGGAACCATGCGATTTCTGATATGTAATGCGTCATAGCATACGAGCGACTAAACATCAGGTATAAACTTGTCTGCGCGCCGCGGCCGGCGGGGCGAAGATAAAGGCACCTAGGCAAAATGTATAGTACGTTCAAGACAACGAGTACGTATTAATATTTGTCCCTTTTGGTAAAGTGTTAATATTTTCACAGTTCTGATATTATTAAGTTACGTGCTGCGTATTCATCCAGTCGGTATTATTACGTACCTATTGAAAAGGTCAAAGATATAATTTATAATACGTTCAAAACAGCGAGTAAGTATTTGTCACTTTTGATAAAGTTGTAAATATTAGCAAAACAAATTCTACCTTAACACGAATGAAGGTGAGGGCAGTCTTAGAAAATATTTTTTTTGGGATGAAGGAAGTAATTTTTTTTTTTTTTATTACGAAATATTGAGAACACTTCAATGGAGGATTACAATTTTTTTTATAATATTAGGGTCCATAGGTTTTAAGAAAATCAACTTTAAATTGGCAGTGGAAACTCAATTGACCACATGGCAACGCGACGGTTAAATGTAGAGTTAGAAATTTGTGGGATGAAGAAAAATAAATTTATCAGTTTTCATATATTTATTACTTGTATATAAAAAATATATAATTATTAATACTAAACAAATGTTATATCAACGAAACAACTAACAACGGGATCCTAAGCAGTTACATGTATCTTCAGATCTAAATTAATTTAAGAAATAATTATAAATAAATTTTGGATTTTTACACGTAAACACACTTGCAGCGGAATTCCGCCATTACCACTGCAGTGGAACCCCTTTTAACCGACCTCGGATCAACCAGTCCTCGGATAAACCGGCCTGTCATATAATATATAGAAGACTCGAAAACGATTATGGACGAGGAAAAAATCGACATCGTGACAGATGACTGCGAATGCGAAGACAGTAGCAAAAATGCAGATGTGGAGGACTCACAACAAATAGGTCATGACGAAGCAAAAAAAGCTGCAAATATTTTTTGCAATATGTTGATAACCATCAAGATTCAATGGTTTTGGACGTAACGAATATATGAAAATGGGGGATCTGGCATTCAAAAAATATTTTACAGGTAAACAAAACAACAGTAAAAAATAACTGATTTTTTAAAACAAGTATTCAGTTTGTACAATACATTAAGTATTTCTCTTTTTCTTTTTTACTTAGTATATACAACATTAACTAAAAAAATATACATATATCAGACATGTTTCGGACAACCGGTTCTTTTCAGTGATATTATAAAGAGACATATTTAAAATATTGTAAAATTACAAATATGATCAGTTTCGACAGATGTTATTATATAAAGATTTATTTTGGAACGTTTAAAAATAACGTTGTAAAATAAATCTTTATAACATCTGTCAAAATTGATCATATTTGTAAACAATTTTATAATATTTTATATATACGCCATACTTTGTGTTGTTATGATGGTTTATTTCTATTTTTATTTTTTATACACTTTGTATACACAAAACTGATATTAAAAAATAAAATTATATAGACATGTTTCGGACAAACAGTTCTTCTTCAATAAAGATATATTTATAAAAATATTATAAAATTTTTGTTTACATGATCTGACAGATGTTATAAGTTATAAAAAAGGACTGTTTGTCCGATAAATGTTTATATAAATTCATTTTTTTAATATCAGTGATATACAAAGTGTATAAAAAAGAAAAATAGAAAATATTTTTTTAATATTTTAAATATGTATCGTTATAATATCACTGAGGAAGGACTGATTGTCCGAAACATCTCAATTTTTTTTTTTTAAGATAATCTTGTGCTCGTATATACAATGAAAATAAAACATCTACAACACAAAGTATGGCGAACATATTATAGAAAAAATACATTAAGTTTTTAAAGTTCTTGTAGCATACAATAAAATAAATTGTAATAACGTCGTAATTGTTTTTTTTATTCATGACACCTAATGAAAAATGTTGGATGTTTTGGATAGTTGTTTTTCTATAGAACCTCGGATCAACCAGCCTGTTCCCGGTCCCGATACGGCCGGTTAAGGGAAGTTACGCTTAATTTAATAAAATCACTTACATTCAATATTAGGAAACGTAACAACTTCATGGTTATGAAACCCTCTGCAAGTGACGATGACATCGTTGAATGTATATAACACAGCTTTACATTTTATATTTTGATATGCCGAGCACAGCCATCTTGTTTTACCCCATCCGTTAATTTCCTTCCGGTGAAAAGTGTATCCGTTGTAGTGTAGAAGCATTGAACCCTTTTTAGTGGTGATGTATTTTACTAAAAAAAGATTTTTTGAATTAACATCAAAATCATGATATTGAAGGCTCAATAATATAAATAGCCAACTAAAAATGATATATCGCACCTACCTAAAATTTTGTTGAATTGAGTTAAGTATACAAAATGACTAAAAAACCTCGCCCTATCACCCAGTAAATCAAAAAATGCCACAATAAGGCTAGAAAAGCTTAGCTTTTCATTTCATAAAGTTATCGGGTGATTTACCAAAAACTGTCGAGGACCGAAACACGTTTTCTTCATTTCCCAAAAAACATGAATTTTGGATTGAGCCAGTTTACGACTGGAGGTGCGATATTATGCCAGAAATTCTGACAATTCGGATCAAGTTACCGAATTCACGTATCTAGGAAGCATGTTTACAAGAGACAGAAAAATGGAGAAAGACATCGAAAGAAGGGTTGGTGTTGGGAATAAAATAAATGGCGCACTTAAACTCATTACTGCAAATATAAATATATCCACAGAAGCAAAGATGGCAGTACACAATGGAGTGCCAACCCTCAAGTATGGAAGTGAAGATTGGAGCTGACAAAAGAAGGATGAAAGGATGAAAGGAGAAGGATAAACGCCGTAGAAATAAGATCACTAAGAAGAATGTGCGGGAAAACGTTGTATAATAGAATACTGAACGATGAAATAAGAAAGAAATCTAAGGCAGATGACTGCATCATACATACAATAGATAAAATAAAATAAAGGATCCCAGAGATGGTATGGACATATGGAATGAATGGATGAGAGTAGAATGGGTTAAAAAGTTGTACACAAGCAGCGTGAGTGGAAAAAGAAGCCGAGGACGTCCGAAGAAACATGGCATGACCAAATTAATCAATTACTAAAAGGCGGTCACATTCGAAGTCGGAATAATCACCGTGGGTGCATGGTACGATGTATGAATGTAGAGGAATCCCGAGAGGTATGCCAGGACAGAGCATTGTGGCGATCCATCCTCTCTGCCTACCCCTCTGGAGAAATGGCGTGATGGTTAGTTAGTTAGTTAGTTAGTTAAGTTCTGACAAGAATAGAATGAAAAGACTGTTGGCTTGTAGACGATGAACAGCTAAGAGAAGTGCAGGGCGACCGCAACTCGGTGGAAGAATGACCTAAGCCGATCCAAAGGCTTTTCCTAGACGCAGTCCAAAAAATAAACTTTTTTTATTTGAAATTTTATGGTATAAGTTATTTTTTAGAGGTATACAATACATATTCAAAATTTAAAAAAAACACATTAAAATAATGTAAATGTCTATGATATTGGCTTTATTCAATAGATAATTTTATGCCATTATTGTTTTAATGTGATTTCGGGCATATGAGCCCCACGGCTAGCTCGAATGAAGCGGACTCGTGAAGTCCAATTTTCGACAATTGTCTTTGTAGATACGTATTATCCACTAGAGTATACGTGGTGCGAAAACGATCCATGGTCTTCCGAATAACTTGCTCGAATGGACGATTATGTCGACCGTAAAATGGACGTAGTGCATGATAAGTTTAGCGAACCAACTACAATTTTCAAAAAAAAAAATTCACAATTTGCAAGCACTGTTCTGACGTCAGTCTATTCATGGCAAAACGTACTGACTACAAATCAACTGTCAACTGTCAAATTGACAGTTTGAAGAAACAATGTTGCCAGTTTAACCCTTAACGTACCGTGTTCAAAACAAAACGCCCGCTCCCATGTGGTAAGTTCAGTTTACCGCTAACTTTATCTAAATATCAAGCATATGACTAGATGAATCAAAATTTAATTTATGTCATCTTGTAGGGAATTTCATTAGGAATAGATCGATATCTATAACATACATGGATTATTTGAAAAACATATCATTATTAATTTTTTTCTGGAACCATGCGATTTCTGATATGTAATGCGTCATAGCATACGGGCGACTGGAGATACGGGTATAAACTTGTCTGCGCGCAGCGGCCGGCGGGGCGACGATAAAGGCACCTAGGCAAAATGTATAGTACGTTCAACACAACGAGTACGCATTAATATTTGTCCCTTTTGGTAAAGTGTTAATATTTTCACAGTTCTGATATTATTAAGTTGCGTCCTGCGTTTCCGTCCACAGTGGTATTATTACGTACATATTGAAAAGGTCAAAGATATAATTTATAATACGTTCAAAACAGCGAGTAAGTATTTGTCACTTTTGATAAAGTTGTAAATATTAGCAAAACAAATTCTACCTTAACACGAATGAAGGTGAGGGCAGTCTTAGAAAATATTTTTTTTGGGATGAAGGAAGTAATTTTTTGCTTTTTTTTTTATTACGAAATATTGAAAACACTTCAATGGAGGATTACAATTTTTTTTTATAATATTAGGGTCCATAGGTTTTAAGAAAATCAACTTTAAATTGGCAGTGGAAACTCAATTTACCACATGGCAACGCGACGGTTAAAAACCAAACCTCTAAAAAAAACACCCTATATATGAAATGAACAAGTTTTACGATTCTGTATAATCCAATAGTGTTAGAAGGTTCTAACAACATTATCGTTATTATTTTTTTTTGTAAATTATATTATTTTTAGTTGCTATATAACTAAAAAGCAATTACATGTGTGTCTATGAAATATATATAAAAGGTTGAAAAAAAATAATACAAATTATAATTGAAATATGTGAACTTACAATAAACGCAAAACATTTACTGAATGCAATGAAATCACTACTCAAGAAAAGCACTGATTATTTATCGATTGGGTAAATAGTTTGTTCTTCAATATGTTTATGATGGTCTACGAATGATTATGAGTGTCTTTATGGAAGAGAACAGCGTCGCCAAATGTATGAAGTCTTCCCGAACATCCTTTAGTGTCCTTTGTGCAGGCCCAGTTCTTCTTATTACTTGAAGACATGGATTTTAAACGAAACATGTAATTCCCAAGCTTTGCATGCATTGCACCCCTCTGCGAGCTGATGAATTCAACTGTAACATAAATAAAGAGCATTTTTTTTAAATTTATGTTTATAATTGTTGTCTTGCGAGAATGTAAGTAAACTAAAAAAAAAACTAACTAACTAACAATCACGCCGTCTCCCCGAAGGGGTAGGCAGAAAGAATGGAGTGTGACACTTTTCTTTCCTGGCATATTTCTCTCGCTTGCTTAACATTCATACATCGTGTCATGCACGCGCGTCGGTTTCTCTGACTCCTCACATGGACAACATTCAATATTTTATTTATTTGATCGTGCCACGTTCTCCTTGGTCTTCCTCTATTTCTGGTTCCATTTACATCGTTAACATATAATTGTTTTATCATTCTTTCTTCATTCATTCTTTCCATATGTCCAAATCATTTTAATGATCCTTTCATTATTTTGTTCATAACACCATCTTTCGCACCGCATTCACTTCTTATATTTTCATTCGATACTCTATCATACACAGAGTATCCAAACATTCGTCTAAGAGATCTCATTTCTACTGCATTTATTCTACTTTCATCCTTCTTTTGCCAGTTCCATGCTTCGTTTCCGTACATAAGGGTCGGTAGAAGAACACCATTAAAAGTCTTCATTTATTTATCAAAAAAAAAACGGTTAAGACAAAAACACGCATTGAAAGACTGACATTTTGCACAAAAAAGCGCACCAGACCGCTTAGAATCTAAACTCAAATGGACCAAGGATGTAAATGCGAGTGAATCATGTAAAAAATTAGCGTGCGGTATTTAACCCCCATGGTGCGCCTGGTTACGTTTGCAGTGAAAAATGATCTCGAACCGAAGCTGACTACATTTGCAGCTCAGACAAACAGTCCCAGTTCATTATAATATTACACACAATTTAGTAGCAAAGAACTTAAGTGAAAATGTTAATATGATACATTGAAATATGATCTGCAAATGCAGTGTGCTGCAGTTCAAAACCATTTTGGACTGCACTGAAAAGGTTAAAAAGGCCCCTGTAACTTAAAACCTGAAATTTAGATTTGATTTCTGTAGTTCGCAGCATAAATTGATATATTATCAACAAAGCTAACTAATATTATAACTAACTAACCATCACGCCGTCTCCCCGAAAGGGTAGGCAGAAAGAATGGACTGTCACACTTTAACCGATGCCGCATTCCATCCTTCTCTTTTTGCCCCGCGGGAAACGCGGTGTGATGGGTTGCGAACCTCATCGCCACCAATAGACATCTCCCACGCTCACTTCGATCGTCCAACATCCACAAAAAAAATCGAAAACAAATAATACAAAATACAATGATATAAAATAAAATAAATAAAAAAATTTTTAACACATAATGTTCATTTTAGATGGTGCACTTGTTGACATGGACGATCCGGACTTTTGTGTTTATTTAATTTATGTTACACGCATCCACCGTTTTTTTTAATTAGCTGCAATTAGGCACTTAAAAAGTCTAACAACAGCAAGAAATTTAAAGTAATATTGAAGAAATTTTTCGAATTGTCATTGGAACAAATGAAAATTTTTAATTTAATAAAAATGAAACAATTTATTTGGTATTTTTAATTCAATATTTATTGAACAAAAATAAAAATTAATGTTAATAAAAATTAAATGTGGGTTTATAAAATATTTTGAAAGTATTTTTAACACAAATAATTGCTACATTAATTAAATTCATAACATATTTATGAAAAGAGATTCAATTATAAGAGATTTCTAAAAATAGTCCAAGCTACGAGGGAAACATTCATAGTTATTAAATGATGAAAGACGTATGACCTTAGAGTACGTTTATTTCGGGGATAATAGTCGCCATATGTAACGCCAAATGTATTTGAACTCAACAATATTAATGGACATGAGACTATTGGTGGCTAGCTACACACTGTTTTGTTTTATGCCGTGCCTAATAAGTACAAAATAACACCACTTTTTTATTCAATTTAATGAATTTTTTTCATTTGTTATATGCGTTTTTTATTCAAAATATATACAAATGTAGCACTGACCTCCCTAACACTCTGGCTAAAGCGTATATGATTATTTTATAAATCATGGTTTCGATATATCGGATTTGGCGCTTCTCGCTAGTGTAGCGAAATCCGATTTATCGGATTTTGGCAACCAAAGGATTAATTCAAAATGCATAAAAAGTTTCTTAAACAATTTAGTTCTTTAAGACATTATTTCATTAATTTAAAACTACGAGTTTGGGTTGAAAATTAATCGCCATTGATCCATAGAATCGTATAGTTTGAATCAAAACCAGATAGTAACGATATAAATCGTTTGGTAATACTGCCTCTAAGAAAACGATCTTGTGATTTCAAAAATTCTAATTTTCTTAATTGTACCTCAATAGAGACAAAGATTTAAATTGTTTTCTGGGAACAGAATATGGTGGTCGAGGCGCTTACAGGACTTTTGACCAGTCATTGGTTGGGTTAAGCAATGGGCGCTAGTGTAGATTGACCTCAAAAATGTGAAGTGTTTTTCAACATTGTAGCATATATACATCTTCCAAAAATTTGTCAGACGTGGTGGTCGTAAGAAGTGCGGAATGGGGAAAATTGTTAACATAAAGCGATCGTCTAATCCAACCAATGACAGGTCATACATAAGTCCTGTAAGCGCCTCGACCACTATATTCTGTTCCCAGAAAACAATTTACATCTTCGTCTCTATTGAGATACAATTAATCCTTAAAAATGATTTACCCGCAATGGGTAAAATCCAGTATTTGTATATAAGTATTTGTATACATTCAACGTATTTTTAATTCTATTTTAATTTATCTTTAATTGTAGAATCATATTATCGAATTGCTCGGTTTTCACATAACAGAAAAAAATAGCAATATTATAAGTGTATTTCTTGATATCTCTCAGGCTTATTATGTTCATGGATATTCTTTTGAGATACGATTATGTTGTTAAAGGTATGCAGGACGGCGTAGCATCCCCTATGGGCCATGTTGCAGACCCATCGGCATTTCCCATTAGCAGATCTAGACTGTACGTGGAAAATGTATCCATTACATTTGAGGAGCCTTTTACCTCGTTTCGAAGTGAAATACTCAGCTGAAAAAGAAAAGAAGTAAATTAATATTATTAGCATACAAGTTGTTCGCATTGTTTTAAAGTCATATACTCGTATATGTTAAAATTTTATCTCAAAATGTTTCTGGACGGACTGAAATTTCCACAAAATAGAATTCATATTAAAATTACAAAACTAACTTTTAATTTTTTAAACAAATTTAGTGTGTTTACACTGGAATTTCATAATTCTGATTTTTTTTACTTTTGAGTTTATTTTTCTAGGCTTGTAGAAGATATGATTCCTTCATCATTGGAAGGACGATGTAAGAAAAATATGCAAATGTATATAATTTGACCATATGTAAAAACATAAAATATTGAATGGAGTTCAAGCATAATTTTATACTCAAAAATGAAACAATCTATCATTGCATTGAAATAAATATATTTTTAAATAAACATTTATTCAAAAATTATAATGTACTAGCAAATTTAATTTAAGATTAATATTTAATAGAAATAAACTTGATCCTTATTTTTACTTCTTGAATAATTTAATAATGCATTCTGAAGGCGAAATAAATAGTTAACACTCAATCTTATTATTAAAATATTACTTACATGTGACAATATTATAATACACATATTATTTTGATTTCACAATAAAATAACACAACATATATAAATTAAAAAAATTGTTTAAATTGAAAATTGATTTGGTACAAGGCTCATATCACAGCAAACATTATTATTATTATTTGTAATATGAACTGAACGCAGATAGTATATAATATTAAATAAAAATAAATGTTTAAAATGTTATTTTACAACTTTAATCCTTTTTATATATTATTACTTTGGCATATTTACCGGGATAGCCACACTACGGCTTGGCAGAGAGAATGGAACGCCACACTACTCTATCCTGACACAATTACACTAATGTTCATGATGACTTATAGTATTATATAATAATTGTTATTAAGTTAGTTTTTAAAAAATATCACTTAATTAAATTTTTTTGTTATATATATTCTAATTTTAAATATTATACGAGTATAGAGTATAAATAAATAAACAACCCATTTTCAACGAATGGTTTGAGTAAAACAAATTTAAATAAAAATAAAGATAAATAATTTATGTGTATAAATTTCATTATTATAAATTGTACAACTGAGATCAAAATTATTAATTATATATTACCCTTCAAAATATTAATGCTATTGATTAAAATTTCTTGCTAGTAGAAATTTCATTGTTAATAACGAAAAAATCTTTTACAATACATTTAGTTTAATTCCACTTGTTTCTTTTACCAGAAGATGACAGAGACCTGTCGAAACCGGTCAAAACTAGGAAACAAGTGGAATAAAACATTATTAAAACAATACCCTTTATAAAATGTCTAAAATCACATTAAATATAAATAGCTTATAATTAGGTATACATTAAACAATCACAAATAGGGCTTCCTAAATGTTTATCGTGTAGTTTATTTTTAAAACAATTTCCATCAGAAATGTTCAAAGAAAGTACTTGATTTTAATTGTTTATTAACTTACTTATATTAATACAAAATAAATTAAAATATCTTTCTAATAAAACACCATAGAATAATTACACATAAAAATAAGAACAAAATTTCTAATTTTGAAAAACCAAACTAGACTATTGCGTGAATTTTATGAAATTAAACTAATTTTTATCGATACACTTCTCCGATAGTATACCTTCACTATCGCGAGAAAATCGTTCTCCCGAAGACGAAGATATCGAAAAAAGTAATGAAAAACAAATTGTATTTTGATAAATGTATGGTGTTAAGTATACACACTTCTAATTATATGTTTTAAAATACATTTCGAAGGTAATAAAACTTCATAATCAGAAGATGGAACTAAACTATAATATATAGTTATATATCATTCCATTCTCCAGGCGATGCCACAGTGTAAAATGTTCGGGATCTAGTGGTACTAAAGTACACATTTTCTACAGAACATTTTTTTTATGTAAAATATGAATTAATATGAGTAACTGTTGTATTTTATGAGCTATTGAACGTCTATTAGTATATCTAATAATATGTATACAAATGTGTACATGTGTAATTTTATGGTTTGGACAATTAAAAACAACTATACATAACCAAAAAGGGGTTCAAAGGGGTAGTAGAGCTACGATGGGGTATGTTTTGCTGGGAAATATGCCTCTACAAAATGTCGTAAGGCGCCATCTTGCATTTACAACAGCAACACTACTATCAAGTCCAACTCTCTAGCGTTCACGAGAGGTATTTTTAAAGACCCCGCGAACCCCGGGCAATGTGGCACATATTACTAAGTGCCATAGCAGATAGAGAGAGGACGAATGACGAGCTTCCAGCGCCATAAAAACTGGATACACCCAGCTAAGGGAAGGTAACCCCGACAGAAAATCCTCCAGAGAAGGCAAGGGGATACCACTCTGGATATTTTTCCCAGGTCATCACTCTCAAGGGTGATAGTCAACGTTAGGGAAACCTGACAGGACACAGAAAGAAGAAGAATACATAACCAACTTCCAATCACCCTCACTCTATATTATTGCGTCATCGACATTGTCCTCCTGGTCTCATTCATCATGTGAATCACTTGAAAATGGAATACCTGGAGCTTTGAACAGCGACATAGAAGAGTGTACTTTTTTCGTGGCAGGGTGGTTTTGTAGCTTGATAGCAGTGGGTCAGACGATATTAAAAATCTATTTCAAATTGTGTCTTTTCTTGAAGTTTTTCGGCTGAAGTTCTCACGGAAACGTCTATATTCCTTATAACTTGCTTTCTGCGCTTCTTCTGATAACTGCCCGAGGGGCAGTATGCAAGCTTGAATTATTTCTTCAGCATGACTCTATCTGGTGAACACTAGCAGGCATATAATACGAAGAATAATGTCTTAAGGTATATTATTTTGGTTTCTCGTGCATGAGCTGCAAGCTTTTCAGAATCAATTTGGTAGTCGCTTGACAGAACTTCAAGAAGGATTCGAAAATGGTGTATAAGATCAATCTCTATCCCTGTGATTTCTGCTGCTTGTTGTGAATTTCTGAAAAATCTACGAGCCGTGTTGCCATCATTCGTGTTTCCTGCTGACTGTTTTGGCATATCTCTACAAGTAGACCCATCTCCCTACGAAATCTGTTTTGGATATTTGTCTTCCAAGTGGCCACTGAAATCTTTTCATCTGTAGATCTGGCTTGCTATTTCTTAATATTCAATTTGTAAACCACATGCAGTATGTTTCGAAGCATCTTATCCACGAATGTAACGGTGATATGCCAAAAGCAAACATGACCTCGTCTGGCGATAAGCTTTTTCTTTCGTCATTCATTTCTTTTGGACTTGCCCTACAAATCTAGCATTTTTGAGAGGAGTCGTAATGGGAAAGCGTGCTGCAAATCTTTCCATCCACCATTGTGAAAACAATGTCGTGTTTGCATTCATGTTCGCAGTAATTTATTTGTGGTTTTGTTTGAACAAGGTTCGCAATTTGCTCTTTCATGTTTCTTGTTTCAGTATTGATTACGTCTTTATTTTCTTTTTTGAAAACGAACCGAACTAGCCTGCAATACCTTGTGGAGTTTGCACGAGGGTTTTGCCAGTAGATTGTTTTCGTCTCGTCGTCAACTAGTGGAAACGGTACGAGTGTGATGGAGAATAGATGTTCGTCGCTACAATCAGTATCGTTGGAGTTTGTTTGTATCGGCTCTGGGCCGAGGCACCGTCACAACCCCATTTGCATATCAGATGTAGTAAAGATGGCATTCTAGTTAGTTCATCAAATACTTGTTTTTGTGCTTAACAAATTCTTTTGACTGTCACATCCAGCAAAGCTTGTAAATGAATTTCGGTAGACACCTTAGTAATGTTAATGGCTTCTTCCTTTGGGTAACATTCATGTTTTGCTTTTTGAACAAGGTATACACATTTGAGTCAATGCTTTTAATTTGTTGTCTTATTGTATTATACTGGAACATGCTTAGTTTAGCATTTATCATTCGTGCTAAAGCCGCTTCTGGAGAAAGCTTTTGTTCGGGTTCAGAGAAAAAAATTCTTGCTTTTTTATGGTAGTAGCCCGAGAAAGTGATGCACTTGCAAGCTCCTTCACGATATCAGCTGCATCTCTTTTTCCAGCATATCGTAACGCAACTTCGGCGGCTAGCGCGAGCTCTTCTTTTGATTTCGTGTTAATTAACTTCTGGATTTTCCTCTTCTGCACTTTTAATGCACATTCTTTGAAAACCTTCATAGGTCGTCCTTGTGTGCATTCCTGTGACTTTATTGCAATCGTGGATGGCAGAAAAGTTTGAAATTAGGGTGGTAACGATATCTCGCTATTCAGCCATACCTCATGTTTGCTTAAAAATCTGGAAAGCGTTCTCTTGCTTTGCTCCCATTTTGTTAAAATTTTCATACTGAGGCTGCTGACGTCTCAGGATCCCTTGGTCTCAGGATCTCGTCAGTATTAAACATGAATTTTTTAAGTATAAAATTACAAATTAAACAATTCCGTTCCGTTTTTTTTGCTTCTGTGCCATATTTCAAAAATATATCTTATTTTCATCGTGTGGACTTCTATTAGAAAAAAATAATAATTGAATGAGTAGGGCAAGTAATGGCAATCAATTTTAGATCAATCTGATAAAACAATTGAAAAAACATCGTTTTATTTAATTATTATGATAAAACAATGTTTATAGAAGGCAATAAACAACATTTCACGCGAGATACATGCGGATAAATTTTATAACCTCAAACAATAATACAACTTTGAAATAAGTTTAGATATTTTCTAGTATTCAAGGAAATGACTACATAATTACTAAATACCAATAAAATATTTTAGTAATTCTTACTTTGTAGGGTAGTATGAAGAACAACGCACGAATATTAATAAAAAAAACACGACGAAAATAACACGCGGTTTTCGAATGAACACCTGTTCACAATGGCTCACAATGACAGACTAAGGGTGCCTGTCCACCGGAGCGGTGCTAGGTTGCGGAGCGGTATGCGACGAAAAAATCCACCAATAGAATTGCATAAAATCTCCGCTCCGATTCTATTGGTGGATTTTTCCTCGCATACCGCTCCGCAACCTAGCACCGCTCCGGTGGACGACAGGCACCCATAAAGTTGTTCATTAGGTTAAATAAAATACACCACTTTCCAGGATGGCCATGCCAAAAACGGTGTTGTCACAAGACATATTTCTTTTGGTAAAATCTTGCCTTGTATGGTTTATGTGATATTACTATAAAATAATTGTATAAATTGACATAAAATAATTATACTTAAGTACCGCTAGATCCCGAAAATTTTGCACTTGTTTGCACAATTTTGCACATCGCGCGATGAAGGGCTGATACCTTCGAAAGATGTCGAGAAAAATAAACGCAAAAGTGGAAAAACACGAATGCCTCTTAACATATTGGGAATAAATTCGGGCGTTATTTACCACGTGTAGATGTAGTGGGAGATGCCTATTGGTGGCGATGAGGTTCGCAACCCATCACACCGCGTCTCCCGCGGGGCGAAAAGAGAAGGATGGAGTGCCGCATCGGTTAAAATGTGACAGTCCATTCTTTCTGCCTAGCCTTTCGGGGAGACGGCGTGATGGTAAGCTAGTTAGTTTAGATGACAAAAATAAGTGTACAAATATTTATAAAGACGAGTACTCTGACATAATGTCATAAAATAAATTATGAAAATAAAATCAGAACCCTCATTTGCAATGATAATCTTAACCTGAAACTCTGACAAAAAATTATAAAATGTTACATTTGGTCTACTCTACTATATGGCTGTAAAACTTGGACTCATTTTAAATCATTATTGAAACAATAAACTATATAAAGATGTTTTAAATTACTTTTTTTTTTTCCTTTTTAGTTTTAAAAGTTGCTACAAAAAATGGGTTATGAATTTTTGCTTATGTAAATTGAAAATGACACTCGATTTTATGCAATACAAAATACAATTACTTAATAATGCCTATTGGCTTATCAAAGAATACTTTTGGAGCGTGATTATGATCCAGGACACATCTCAGAATAGCCCCATTAAATACATGCAGCCTCGCCGTGCATCCTTTGTAGCAGGCTGAGCACGTCCACACCTCTTTACCGGTGAGCTGAACGCGCTGGCGGTAGAAGGTGTAATCTCTCAGCTTTATTAACGTGTTTCCTTTCGTCGATGTGATATATTGTACTGAAAATAAAAAAAATGTTAATACCCATTTACACACACTGACCTGCCCAGTGCCCGCTATATCATCGGTTCAAAGGTAAAACTCATTAAGTGACTTTTTTTTTTTGTTGCAATTTCTGTATCAAACTTGTGAATTCTACGTCAGAAAATAATCACCAAGTGTATTTATTAAATAATAACAGTTGTTCTTAAATAAAAACACTTGGTGATTATTTTCTGACGTAGAATTCACAAGTCCGATACAGAAATTGCAACAACAAAAAAAGTTCAAAAGTCACTTAATGAGTTTTACCTTTGAACCGACGATATATCCCAATCCGCAATTGTCTCCTATGTACCTCCTATCATTTCCCGCTGTCATGTGTCCATGAGTCTGCTTCCCATATTATCCTGTACCCCTTTTAGTATTTTGTTAAGAATATTTTATGCGTGATTTTGTAATTCGCATGTTCGGCGGGACATAGAGAAAAATAGCAGTAGATTAAATATGGCCTGGTTCCCTTTTGATTTCTTACGTATAATTTTTCTAACATAAATCCCGCATGGATGAGGGACGGGCCTAGGGATTGAATGAGCGAAGCTGATGAAATGCGCCTTTCGCCTAGATCAGTTCCGGGTAAGCGGTGGGAATATTTTTCCTTCTATATTCGCCTTCACTTTGTGTTGTGGATTTAAATTATAAAAAAAAAACTATAAAAAACTGGTACAAGTAAAAAGCATTAAAAATGGAATTTCACTCCAGGCGTTATCTAGCAATGTGTTTATTGCGTAAAAGTGCGTAAAAGCCTTTCACATTGCATTAATAAAAGATTTTCAGCTTGATGCTTACAGATTATCTTAATAGATGGCGCTAGTGTACAACAATGTGAAGTTATTAAAAATAGTAGCATATATACAAGTTCCAAAAATTTATCAGACGTGGTGTCGAAAGAAAAGGTGGAAAGGGGAATGTTGTTAACATAAAGTGATCGCTTAACCCAACCAATGACAGGTCATAAGTCCTATAAACGCCTCGACTACCATATTCTGTTTCCAAATAATTTACATCTTCGTCTCTATTGAGATACAATTAATCCTTAAAATATGTAAATTTAGTAAAATGGAGAAAAATTTACATAATTATTTAAATATTATTTTTGTACAGAATATTGTTTACAACCCCCGACCTGTATGTATATAAAGAATTAAGTTTATTATAGTATCACCAGTCTATCGATGTCAAGTAGCCTGGCGATACCGGTCGCCGTCGAAATAAAAGCCTTTTATTTATTTATTATTTACACGATAAAATATTTTATAATTTATTTCGTAGATAAAAAATGATAATGCACTTACCTCATATAATTTGTTTGGTTATTTTTTTCAATGCTCTTTATACTTGCAATGACATGAGATGTAGTGGGAATTTTTATGAATAAAATTTTTGATGGTTAAACAATTTTTATTTCTCACATAAACATCTTACTATATAATTATAGTATTGAAATGACATGTATGAATTGTTTCGCCGACGAAAGACTGAAGAGTTTCCTCGAATTGTAGTTAACCTTTTCAAGTCCTTTCGATCACACATGGGAGATTATAATTAACAAAAACTAATAATCAATTGTATCTCAATAGAGACGAAGATGCAAATTGGAAACAGAATATGGTTGATCAAGGACTTATGACCTGCCATTGGTTGGGTTAAGCGCACGCTTTATGTAATACATCATTCCCCATTTCACCTTATTTTTTCTTATGACCACCATGTCTGACATATTTTTGGAAGTTGTATATATGATAATCTCCAACACCACATGGTAGTATATTCAATCTACACACTAACGCCATCAACCATATTCTGTTTCCAATTTGCATCTTCGTCTCTATTGAGATACAATTGATTCTTGAAATGATAGCCCGCAATGGGTGAAATGCAGCTGTTCGTCTACAAGTATTTGTATACATTCAAAATGTTGTAAAATAACAAAAACTAATTATGCAAACTAACTTCGGACATATGGAGCGCATGGATGGAGAAAGAATGAGTAAAAAAGTATACGTTAACGATACAAATGTACTGAGGAAAACATTACATGATTTAGTCAAATTAATCAAAATTTTAAGGTTGGTCAAGTTAGAAGTCGGGAGAATCGACGTGCACTGTGACTCGTTGCACGAATGTGAAGGAAGCTAGAGAGGTGTGTCAGGATAGAGTAGTGTGGCGATCAATTCTCTCTGCTCACCCGTGCGGTGAAACGGCGGGATGGTTTGTTGTTGTTGTAAACTAACAAACGCACTCACCATTACCACATCTCTCCGAAGGGGTAGATAGAAAGAATAAACCGCTACAACGTTTTATCTTGACATATCTCGATTCATCAACATGAATTACGGAGCCGAGAAAGAACGAGGAAAATATGGTATAGCCAAATAAATCAAATTTTAAAGATCGGCCAAATTATCCAAGAATCGACGAGCGTCTGTATAATTATTATGACTCACTGTATGAATGTGGAAGAACTAGTGAGGTGTGTGAGGAATGAGTAATGTGGCGGTCCATTCCATTTGCCAACTCTTTCGATGAAATGGCGTGATGGTTTATTATTGTTTTAAAAAAAATTAAAGAGCACTGCCTCACTCTACACCCCCACAGTAACACTATTACCAATATCAATGTGTTAATTGACTAGCGAAAAAAAATAGAAGAAGGAAATAATTGTAAGGTCAAAAAGTGCAAAATAATAATAAATAAAAGCACATGTATCCTCAACAATAAATAAATTAATAACAAATTGAACTTCACAAGGTAGAAATATATAGTTGCTTCTTAAACAAACTCCTTAAACCCTTTCTTGATTTAATTAATACGAATGAAAACTTCTGTTTTCTAAAAGTTTTATTATATTTTATTGAGATGACATGTTTCACCTTTCTAAAGCATTATCAAATGTTGTTGCCGTAGAAAGTTGAAATATGCCATTTCCATAAAATTTAGTAAAACTTTTGGAAACAAACGTCTTTATTCAAAATAATTATTTAATATTGTGTTTGACAGCTTTGTTCAAAATAGGTACAACAAATGACTTATGTTTAATATTTAACATTTTGAAAAATGTTTATTTCGTAGAAATTTGATTATATTTAAAGGAAGTGTCTCGCCTTGCTAGGGAATTATCAAAAGGTCCTTATCAGTGAAACGAGTGCTTTTGTAAGACCCCAAATACAACTGAGCCTACTTTTTTAACTTTAGCACTACATCCTTTGTAACACTTAGAACAACACCAATCTTCCTTCCCCGATAGAAATGTGCGTTTGTGATAAAACGTGTATTTTCCGATTTTCATTAAAACGTTCCCTTTTTTCGACAGAATGTATTCAACTAAAAAAAGAGAAAAAAATTTAATACCAATATTATAACAATTCACTTAATTATCAGGATCAGTAATGAATAAACAAAAACGACAATATGCTACCAGCGAGATTCGAACATATGTCCTTTCTGATTTTCTGTCGAAGGCTCAGATAACTTGGATTTGAAATTTTTAAGATAGTTACATCCCGGATTCATCCACAAATAAATCGTGTATCAGAATGTTAACGTAAAAAGCCCCAATCCCATGTCAGCAGTTTAAAGCATTACCCCGACAATAGGCACGAGTTTGATTCTCGTTGGTAGCGTTAATACTAAATTGGCAAGTTACAAACTATATGTTATTAATTATAACGAAATACCTGTTTAAATTGTGTATTTTCTTATATCAATTCTTCTTTTATCAATACAATAGTATTTATATGTAAATTATATGATAAATAAAATAAGTTATTATTTTTAAACAATTTTATTACATTTAAATTGGCATGATTTTTCAATCGATTAAAAAATATATGGAGAATTGTCAAAACAAAAATCAGACAAATACTTTAAAAAAAATCACGTTTAAATCTTGATTTAAGTCAATATAATATGAAACCAAATCTAATATCCTTAGCATGAGCTTAATGTTTACTTTTAAACATAAACATTTTATAAGAAATGAAACACTTAGGAAATTGAAATAACAATATATTTTAAAAAAACACAACATGTTTCGGAGGATACCTCCATCTTCATTAACATGTCGTATTTTTTATTTTGTGGATTAAACAAAGTTATTTTCAATTTCCGAAGTATATTACTATGGAATTCCACAGTGTTAATGCCTTAACGTTCAATAAGTTAAACGAAACACTGTTTTTTCGCATTTTTGTAATTCGGCAAAAGGAAAAATAATTATTAATATATCATAGAATCAGACAGTGAACCTTTAAGTTTATAAATACAATAGACAACATTATCTGATATCTTATAATACCATAATTGGAATTTTAAATGTAATACTGAAAATACACAAAAGTAATATTTAACATGTTGGTTCATAAATAATTACTTTTTTTAAATGGGAGATTGGTCTAATTTTTGTAACGATTAAATGTAATACAAACTTTTATAGACATGTAATCCTACTTAATAGAATATTTACAGGTATACGAGTATAAATATCAAACTAAAGTGGGAATGGGTAGGACATATTGCCAGACAGGAAAAAGATAGATAGGCACCTAGAGTCTTAAGGTGGAAACCGTGGAAAGGAAAAAGAGGTATCGATCGTCACTAAAAAAGTTGGGCTGACAACATAATTCCATTCGGGGGAAGAAGATGGATGAGAGTTGCGCGGTACTAGGAAAATGGAGAATGTTTAAAGATGCCTACATCCATAAGTTGACAGATGGCTAAGGAGAAGAAGAAGATGAACACAATTGTCTAAATCATGATCAAATCAAATCAAATCAGTTTATTAACTAAAAAAACATTACAAACAGCAAAATGTTTAAGGCATCTATTGAGTACAGGAAAATATTATAAAAATACAACATAATACCAGGAACGCATTAGAGATGGTTCGACATTAGGAAGACAAAATACTTTCCAAAATCAAGAGTATTTGTCCCCTGAACGTATCTTCACTAATATGAAACACGTCGATCTCCGAGTAGACCGCGTTCAGCAGACTAATTGCACTTCCCATCGGTGTCCCAGAGGCAGATTGGTTCTGGTGGCCGGTAGATAAAACAATATATGCTGTCGCTATCGGAGAAATCAATCAGGGACAAAAATACCCACACCCTCTAGCACGGCCGAGCTCTCGAAATAATTCCTGATTAATTTAAAGAAATGGGTAATGAGATGCCCATCTCTCCGAAGCTATAAAGAATCGGTTCCGAGCATTCCTAAAAGAAATGCTGTGGAAAAGAGACACGGAGAACTACCATACTCCCTCATGTAGAGATACCTAAGAAATATTTTCTGAACTCTCTCCAGCATAACGGAATATCTCGCCTCGTGAGGACTCATATCACAGAACCACTTTCGAGGCTGCTCCGAACCAACGCGTTGTATAGTACTCTGAGCACATTGGGATATATCCCTACACAATAAAATAAATTAGATATTTCTGAAATATATAAAAATTAAATCTCTTATCACAGTATTATATAATATAATATATAAATTCCATAAAATCAGAGACATATTGAGATTCAAAAGTTCAAAAATTTTAAGTAAGCTAAATGATTGTTGATTATTTGATTTAGGTACTTATTAAAAACATTAAAACGATAATTTTATTCTTAATAATTGGGTTGATTAAAAGAAATTGAATTCGCAATATGCGATACATTTTACTATTTATTTAATTTTAGTCTAGATACCTAAGAGGAGGATCGTGCGTATGTATTCCCTTAACAGCGTAAATGGTACATCCCGAAGAATGGATTATCACCTTGCATCCCTTATAGCCGTGCGTGGAGCAAGTCCATCTCTCGAGACCGTTGGACATGATCTTCTGCTTACTGAAGGTATATTGCATGTACTTTAAGAGATGATGCCTACCAGACTTAGAAAGAACGAAGGTTCCTAGAAACAAAAAATATGTTTATGTTAGGAGTGCCTCAAGGGACTCATAAGGAGCCTATATTTAAAAAAACACAATGATAAAAAAGTCATTTTAATTGTATGTAAGCATACGCATATATTAATTATCATATAATTATTAGCATTTTGTTGAATAGCTCTTGACAGCATTACATCGCGAGCCATACCAATGTAAAATTTATCACAAAAATGTGTAACTGTTAATTCAAAAACTTTGTTTTATATCACAAATTGTATTTATTTTATAATACTTTACGACACGAAAATTTTACATTTGATATATATTTTTGTAACACCTGATGATGTCAACATTGGTTGATGAAACAGCTGTCGTAAAGTAAAATAAACACAATTTGTGATATAAAACAAAGTTTTTGAATTAACAGTTATAAAATGTTAAAATATCATAGTGTTTCGGCCAAAATAATGGACAAAAATTTGTAATTTCAAACAGCTTTTTAGTAAGTTAGATTTACATTACTTAAGAATTATCAAATTCAAATATATCAAACCATAAATAATACTTTAAAAAAACACGCTATTTGAATTTTAAGTAAACAATTTATTATTATTTGACAATAGCTAAAAGAGATAGGTAATTTAACATCATCGCTAAGGTAACAAATTACTTCATTAAAAAACATATTATTTTGCAACTAATCATTAAAACATGAAAAGAGTATCGCAACTGACACAATCTTTTTATCAATTGTATAAAAAAAGTAACTTTCTAATTTTTTTTATAGAAGTTCATTATGAATATATTTACGAGCCATAGAGGGCTCCCTTCGCTAACCCGAGGTTGTTATAGGTGCAGTGACGCCTTTCGTCAGCTTCGCTCATGCACTCCCTTGGTTAATTACGAATAATGAAAATAAAATGAAAATAAAACAAAAATATATATTTTTTAATTAACTACTACGTCTTTATTTTGACAGCGACCTGTTTCACCAAGCTCGCTGGAATCGATAGACCGGTGACTTAACGACACGTACAAGTGGAAGTAGTTAATAAAAAAACATTGTTTTATTTAATTGTTATTTTTAATAGTGCTACACCACAAATTATGTGCTTTATACGAAAGCAAACCAAAATCTTATTACATGTGTTTAAAATAAACATTACAAATAAGAATGCATCGACCCAAGAATACAAGAACAATTACGACGCTAAGGAGGCTTAATACTCTCAGTACTCCTATATTATAAATACCCAAAATGAAATAATATTTAATAGGTAAATAATCACTGTACAAACTTCACATCGAATAATATAGACCTAAAACTAAGAATACTCCTCATCAAGACCTATGTATGGAGTATCTTGATGTACGGCTGCGAGACATAGTGCCTATCCGAAAGAGATAAACGGAGACTAGAGGCTTTTGAGATGTGATCCTATAGAAGACTATTAGGAATTTCCTGGAGAGACCACATTACAAATAAGGAGGTTCTCCAAAAAATCGAAGGAGGAAGGCACCTGCTCAGGACCTTGTCCGAAAGGCGTGCAAGGTGAATCGGCCATGTAATACGACAAGAAGGCCTCTTGCATGCCATAATGGAGGGTATGATCGAGGGGACAAACTCTAGGGGACGCCCACGCCGAGAGTACCTGGAGGACCTGTTGGTGGACGTGCGCTGCTCATCATATGCGGATTTCAAAAGAGCCGCACAAGACAAGGAAGAATGGAAGAAAAAAATAGAGGAAATTGCTGCAAACCAATCCCAGGATTGAAACCAGAGGAGAAGAAACGTCACAAAGCACTCATTAAACGTCGAACCCTTTCACTTGTTAATGTACCGTTCTTTAATATATCGAACGTATAAATTTCGTTTTCTCAATATTCCTTGATGGTAAACACTCCCATTAAACATGAGGTTTGATCGCAAGTATCTAATTACTTATGGATCCTTATGTAGTCCCCTGTTTTAGTGACGAAGAAAGCTGGTGGATCGTGGTGGTGGATTCCTTTAACCGAAGTGAGAACGTTATCCCGGGTTGTGGCATAAGCTGTACAATTATTCTGTAGGCGGGAACTGCACTTCCAATGGACGCTGTTGGTGCTACTGCTGGTTCTAGCGTACGTATATTTGTTCACCATCAGCAGTCGGTTTCCACCTTTCGTGGGTATAAAGAGAACATCAACTGAAAACAGTGTAAAAATTTCATAAAAATTATTTTATAAAAAAGCCAACATTTAAAAATACAAACAATGCATAACTAAACTAAACGACAACTTGCGTAGCAGAGTAGCAACAACTATAACTGCCACACCGTTTGTTGGCGTTGATCTGGTGTAGAATTTTCTTGACTATAAAATGGCGAGAATCAATATAATAGCTATTAGTTTAACGTCGATTTGGCTCACGCTGTAATGATGTAAATATAATGATGTCGACCTTCGTGGCAGAGTGGTAAGCAGAGAACTCTGACTTCCATACCGAAGGTCCCGGGTTTGATTCCCGGCGATGGTAGTGTGATTGTCACACTGTCATTGGTCTGGTATAGAATTCTTGTGACAATAAAATGGCGATAGATTGGCTACCTATCATATGTCATAAGAATCAATGTAATAACTAAATTAAATAGTATACAGTAATTGGGTTCAAACGACCTGTTATTATATATACAAGAAAAAAAATAGCTATTCAATAAAATAGTGATAATAATAAATAATATAATACTAAAATCCAGTGAATGAAAGAAATGTAAAAACTGATAAACTTGTATAATACTACTGAATTTATAAAATATATTTTTGATTGTATGTGTAATTTAATGGAGTACGGAGTCATTTCTGAAAATAATCAAAATTTAAATGATCAGCCATGTTAGAAGTCGGAAGAATCGACATGCATGTATGACTGGCTTCATGAATGATTAGGAAGCTAAAGAGGTGTGTCGAGTAGTGTGGCGGTCCATTCTCTCTACCTATCCCTCCAGTAAAGCGGTAATGTTTGTTATTAGTGTTAATAACAGATAATTAATATTAATGAGTTGTCCCTTTTTGTTCATGTCTGTTGCAAGGCGAAACATATAATTTCCAAATATTTAAATAAAACTTGTAGAAAACAGGTGTTTTCATTCATACTAAAATATGCAGTTTGACATCATTCTCCAACAAACGTTAAAGATCACGGAGAAAGTGATGATCTGAAAGGAAATATTTAATGAATTATCAACAATGTCAATCATGTAAATAAATAAAAAATATTAAGAACGTTTTTTCAAAAGTGATTTAATCAAATGTAAGAATTAAATAATATTTACACAATTGGGATATGTCAATTAATGTTTTAACCCATTAACGCCTGCGTAAAATATACCATACGCAAATTATGTTATTGTTAAAATACTGCCCAAATTTCCTACAAATACTTTCAATCCATACCGTATGATAAATAGTATTATAAGAAAAAATATATAAATACCAACCAAAACATTTTATGAATACATGGATAAAGCCATGTACTCGTAGAATAATATGATTATTGAACGAAAAAGATAACTCAGGCGTTGATGGGTTAAGGTATGTTTTTTTTAATATAATGTAACTAAGAGGAATAAAACATATTTCTTACAACACTAAATAAAATATGTGAACTATTTGGAACATATGAATTTATCAACTTATTGAACGCTTAGGCATTAACACTGTAAAATTCCATAGTAATATACTTAGGAAATTGAAAAACTTTGTTTAATCCACTATTTAATAAAAAATATTTAAAAAAACACGACATGTTTCGGAGGATACCTCCATCTTCGGGTGTAAAAATATAATATAATATTATTCCTAAGTAGATGAATTTATTCTTATTCGTGTTCTTCATTTTATATTTTTCGATAATTCCGCCATTTTTTATAAAATTATAAATATTCTTGCTGGGCATATTAACCTGCATGGTTGCATGTTTTATATCATCTCCAAACAAATCCAAAATCTTCACGCTGACTGATGACTGTGAGGATGGCAAATCAAAACACTTAACTCGATCACTTCGGAGATCGTCGTATATTATAACTAGCTAACTAACTAACCATCACGCCGATGTCGTAGACAGCAAGAATGAACTGTCACACTTATATTTCCTGATCCACTTCTCTTGTTCCTCAAAATTCATACATCGTGTCACGCACGCACGTCAATTACAACACTTTGTTACCTGCTCCAACCCTTCTTCCAATATTCCTCTCCACTCCCATCCACGCCCATCCTTTGTAAACATTCTACCAAAATATAAAAACTCATCAACTTGTTCCAAATTTACGCTAATATTGCAGACTGTCATGATTTCTTCTTTTTCGTATATTATATTCATAAAGAAAAAATATTTCCATTTTATTAAAAAAACTTTGTTTTATGTATCACAATTGTATTTTTATTTTACGCGACAGCTGTTTCGTCAACCTTTGTTGACATCATCAGGTGTTACAACATTGTAACACCTGATGATGTCAACATAGGTTGACGAAACAGCTGTCGCGTAAAATAAAAGTACATGTGTATAAAACAAAGTTTTTTTTAATTTAACAGTTTATAATGTATAAATATATAATATAATGTACAAAGTATGGAAGCAAAGCATGGAACAGGCAAAAGAAGGATGAATGTAATAAATGCAGTAGAAATGAGATCCCTTAGACGAATATGTGGATACTCTGTGTATGATAGAGTGTCGAATGAAAATATAAGAAGTGAATGCGGTGCGAATGATGGTGTTATGAACAAAATAATGTAGGGATCATTTAGATGGTTTAAACACATGGAAATAATGAATGAAGAAAGAATGGTATAAAAATTATATGTTAACGATGTAAATGGAACCAGAAAAAGAGGAAGACCGAGGAAAACGTGACACGATCAAATAAATCAAATATTGAATGTCGGCCAAGGGGGAGTCAGAGAAGACGACGCGCGTGCATGATACGATGTATGAATGTTGAGGAAGCGAGAGAAATATGTCAGTAAAGAAAAGTGTGGCAGTCCACTCTTTCTGACTACCCCTTCGGAGAGACGGCGTGATAATAAGTTAGTTAGTTAGTCAATGTTAAAGTGTCATTGTGTTTCGGCCAAAACAATGAACTATTTAAAAAATTATTCTAAAATTCTTAACGTCAAACGGGAAAATGTCTGGCATTCAGCCTGACATAATTCCCATCGCTCGTGATAAAGTAAGCTGGTGGACTGTGATTGTGGTCGTCCATTATGGAAACCGGAATGTCGTTGATCGTCGTAACGTACGCCGTGCAATTGCTGAATCGACGGGATGAGCAGTTCCAATACACATTTCTTCTACTGCTGCATCTCTTGCTATACGTATACTTATTCAACATCAAGAGACGGTTCCCACCCCTCGTAGGGATAAAGCTGATTTCACCTGAAAATAATGTTCGTTAATAAAATCTTAGCATTATGAACTGAAACTAGAGTTGAATCATTCCTTTCAATTGCTCGAAATCACGATCACACTAATAGCATTTTATTCAATAAAATTTTATGTGAAAAAAGTGTTAAATATTACAACGACATAATTAAAATTATTGAACAAATTTTGCCTCTCTAAAAGTAAGAGCAGACACTGTCAGAACCAAACATCTCTTAAGAGTAGCAGATATGAGAACATTGCGACCTATTGTGGGGAGAACCCTTAGAGATAGGATACCCAATGAAGAAATGGTAGCTATCCGTGGCTCTATCCCACGGTATTTCTTTTGGGAATGCTTAGGGCCAACTCTCTGCAGCTTCAAGGAGATAGGCTTCTCATAATCCATTTCATTAGATTACTTAGGGGATATTTTGAGAACTCGGCCGTGCTGGAAGGTGTTCGGCTTTTTGTCCCTGACAGATATCTCCGACAGCGACAGCATTGATTGTTTTACCTACCGGCCGCCAGAACCAACCTGCCTCTGGTGACACCGGTGGGAAGAGCAATTAATCTGCTGAACGCGGTCTCCTCGGAGATCGACGTCTTTCATATTAGTGAAAGTAGGTTCAGAAGGCAAATACTCTTAATTCTGGAGAGTATCATGTCTTCCTAATGTTGAACCATCTCTCATGCGTTTCTGGCAGTATTCTATACACAATATATTATTTTATCTGTTCTCAATAGATGCCTTAAAAATTAATTTTGTAATGTCTATTGATGAAATAAATCGGTTTGATTTGATTTGATTTGAAATTCGCAAATCCTGCAAAATTTAAGACATAGCGAGATGGAGTAGGCAGAGAAGACGATTCTGGAGGGACCACATCGAGAGAATGGATCCAGCAAGAATTCCTAACATCGTGATGCCCGAGACTCCAGAGGGCCGTCAACCACCAGAACGACCACCAAAGAGACGGAGAGAAGGCTGGTCGTCTTCATCACAGGAAGAAAGTTGATATCCTGCATAAACAGATCGCAAGATCAGAATAAGAAAAGGAAGAATAAATTCTGCATACGGTTCAACAAAACCAAAACATAAAGAACTGCATGTTTTGCCAAGTGTGATTTTTCCTTGTTATAGCTTTTAAGAATTAGTCAAAATATGTTTATTTTATAAGACTTTCTTAAGCTATAGTTAAGTATATTACACTAGAGGATGGAGAAGAATATTTTCGAAACATATAGTGTTTATTATTTTTTATTATATAAATATTTCAATAAAAAAAAAAACGCTTATGTGTGTCAATAAAATGTATTTGAATGGAAAGTGGTATAATATCGTTCAAAATGTGTATAAATGAAACACATACAAAACAAATTTTATCGTGCATATTCTCGTAGAAGAGACATAGGTTAAAAAATTTAATCGCCAAAAAATATTTTAACCAATTAACACCTATAGTAGATTATATCATACGCAAATCATGTCATTGAGAAAATATTGTCCAATTTTCCTACAAAGTACTTCCAAGGCATACCGTATAATATATCATACGTAAAAAAAACTATTTGTTATCAATTTGTTAAAACATAGGATCATTAAGATGATTTGGACATATGGAAAGAATGAATGAAGAAAGAATGGTAAAAAAATATATGTTAATGATGTAAATGGAACCAGAAATACAGGAAGACCGAGGAAAACGTGGCACGATCAAATAAATCAAATATTGAATGTCGGCCATGTGAAGAGTCAAAGAAATCGACGCGCGTGCATGACACGATGTATGAATGTTGAGGAAGCGAGAGAAGTATGTCAGGAAAGAAAAGTGTGGCAGTCCATTATTTCTGCCTACCCCTTCGGGGAGACGGCGTGATGGTTAGTTAGTTAGTTAGTTTAAAAAAAAATAGCAACCAATAAGTTTTATTAATACGTTAATAAACCAAAATTTAAAAAAAATCACAGGCGTAATTGAGGACCGTTTCACAAAGTGAAAGTTTTTTTATGGAAATGGATTCTTCCATGTGAGCTCTATCGATTAGTGAAATAAAATTTTAACAAAACGGTACATGTGCGAAGTTGTAGCGGTTCAAATATCGCGATTTATTTTAACATGAAAAAAACATTCTCCTGAAAAATTTACATTTTGTAGATATTTCGCTTTGTGAAAACGGTCCTCAATTGGGTTAATTTATGTATTTATTTTTGATAAGTAATTGGAATAAAAATAGTTTTTTGATAACACTTAATAAAATATATGAACTGTTTGGAAATAATAAATTTATACTTATATTCTTCATTTTAGATTCTTCGATAATTCGGCCATTTTTTAAAATAATTTTACAAATATTCTTGCCGGACACATAAAATAGCATAAATGCAAGTTTTATTTTATCTCCTAGCAAAATGAAAATCTTCTCGCTGATTGACGACTGTAGGATGGCTAACTAACTAATCATCACGCCGTCTCTCCATAGTGGTAGGCAGAAAGAATGGACTACCACACTTTTCTTTCTCTTAAGTGGCCGACATCAATATTTGATTTACCTATTTGATCGTGCCACGTGTTTCTCGGTCTACCTCTCTTTCTAGTTCCATTAACATCATTAACATATACACTTTTTACTATTATTTTTTCATGAATCCTTTCCATGTGTTCAAACCATCTAAATTTTTCTTTCATTATTTTGTTCATAATACTTTCATTCGCACTACATCCACGTCTTACGAGTATATTTACATTCGACACTCTATCGTACACAGATTTTCCAAAAATTCGTCAAAGCGTTCTCATTTTTACTGCATTTATTCTACTTTCATCCTTATTTTGCCAGTTCCAAGCTTCGCTTCCATACATAAGGGTCGGTACAAGAACAACATTCTGCACTGCCATCTTGGCTTTTTTGGATAGGCTTCTGTTAGCGATGACAACATTAAATGCACCATTAACTTTGTTACCTGCCCTAACCCTTCTTTCAATATCCCTCTCCACTTGTCAATCCTTTGTAAATATACTACGTAAATATACAAACTCATCTATTGGACCCAGAATTTCACCATGCACGCTAATGTTGCAGACTGTCATGATTTTTTCTTTTTCGTATAATATATTATATTATTAAAGAAAGTTTTATTCTATGGAATATTTTGGTTTCTTAACGTCATACAGGTAAATGTCTGGAATTCATCCTGACGTAATTCCTATCGCTCGTGATAAAGTAAGCTGGTGGACTGTGATTGTGGTCGTCCATTATGGAAATTGGAATGTCGTTGATGGTCGTAACGTGCGCCGTGCATTTGCTCAATCGACGGGAGGAGCAGTTCCAAAATACTTTTTTTGTACTGCTGCATCCCTTGCTGTACGTATACTTATTCAACATCAAGAGACGGTTCCCAGACCTTGTAGGGATAAAGCTGATTTCACCTGAAAATAATTTTCATGAATTACATCTAAGCATTTATTTACTTATTTTTCTTATACACAAATGAGACAAACGAAAAACATTTAGGCCACCCATTTGGACACGAAACGGCAAATAAAAATACAATATCTGTATGAAACTAAGAGATAACATACGAGTATCTCCCAAATATGATAATCCCAAATATGTCGACGTCAGTGAAGCAGTACTTTTCTAGAATTTTTTTTTAAAAAGGAACATAGAAGTTCCCGCTACATACCAGAGGTTGTTATAGGGCGTAGCGGCGCCCTTTTGTCAGCCTCGCTCGTAAGCTCTCTGGGCCTGTCCCCGGTCCATCCGGTACTTACATTTAAAGACGGCAACAATAAGGGGGTGTCAGACCACATTTAATCTACCCCATCTTACTTCTATGCTCCGCTGTACTTTATTGAATAAATAATCTTTCTAGAATTATTTAATATATATATTTTTATATAACTGCCTATTTTTATATAGATGCCAATGAGTCTGGCGAAACCAGTTGCGTCGAAATAAAGACAAAAGTAGACGTAGTTAAACAACATCTTTTTATTTAATTATAATTGTAAATAATCTTCCATTAAGTGATTTCAGTAAAATCATTCGATTATTTGTAAAAAAACATTATGTAATATAAATAATAATATTTTTTTATTGATGTTCTAAATATGACAACGCCATAATTATAATTATTGAATAAATTATATAAACGGAGATCGGTAGTATTCAATAATGATAAGGTTTCAAACAAACTAAAACATAATATAACTGAGTGTTTTTTCCGCTATTATAGTTTTAAAGAATAAGTACATATATAATAATTTATATAAATGAAAACGTCCGCCTTCTTAGAATTTCATAACGTAAACTGTAAGCTATGTAAACTCACTACTATAATAATTCATTAATAAATGCAAAAATATATTTTTCTAAGAAAACACTTTATTTTAATCCACCTTTAGTACTCTGATATTTGTATAAAGTCAATTAGATAACCCTTTAAATATATATAAGCATTATCAATTAGTCATACAATTCGTTAATTGATTCCAAGAAATCCTTTACAGTATATTTATAACTTTCACCTCGTTTCACCACTATTGTAAACTATTTCAACTGCCGTAATTACAATATTAATGTTGCACTAATTTGGGTATATAAACAATCCCGCACTTGATTCCCCAAAATACAAAAGACCGCAATTCAACGTGATGACGTAGTCATCGGGACTACGCCAGAAATTAAGTCATCACAATCCTCTAGCGTGGCAACACGCCAGGAAACAATATGCCACGAGCGGGACCCCTCTTATGTACACTCCCAGTAGAATCGCAAACAACAATTATACCGTGCCCCGCCTGACGTAATATAAACCTTACCCCCCCCCCCCCAGAAATTGACCCTTTTTATTTTTTATTTTTTTTCAAGAGTTGCAACTAAACTCGCACCACAATACACCACAAACAACACAAACACCACAAACATATGTAACACATCATTGTAAAGGAAAAACAGACTACCGAGTTTCACTCCAACAAGTGCAACGATCCAAGTCCAAGTCATTCCCGCCACATTTGATAATGCCTTAGAAGGGCGAAACATGTCATAACATATAAAACTTAATAAAACTCCTAGAAGACAGGCGTTTTCATTTGTATTAATTATATAATATGGAGTTTTACATCATTGTTCAAGAAACAATAAATAAGTCATGTGATTATTTTATAAAACTTTCTTTAGCTTCAGTTAAGTTATATTACATGCACCATAGGATGGAGGAGTTCGAAACATGTAGTGTTAAATATTTTTAATTGTAAAAATATTTAAATAAAAAAGAACGCTTATAATGTGTGGTAGTAAAATGTATTTGAATGGAAATATGTATAACATTGTTTGAAATGTACGTAAATAAAACAAAAATAAATAAAATAGCTAAACATATTTGTTTTAAATATAGAAGAGATGTGGGTTTAAATTGGGATTTGTTAATAAATATTTAACCCATTAATAACTGAGGTATAATATATCATTCGCAAATCATGTCATTGTGAAAATACTGCCCAAATTGCCAACAAAGTATTTCCAATATCTACCGTATGATATATCAAACTTTTTATTTTTCATGAAAACTAAAAAATAGCAACCAAAATTTTAATTAATATGTAAATAAACCCAAATTTTAAAGCAGAATAACATTAGACGAAACAACTAAGGCGTTAATGTGTTAATTTAACTATATATTTTTGATAAGTAATTGGAATAAAAATGTATTAAACAACACTAAATAAAATATGACATATTGGGCAGCAAGAGCTACATTTAATAAAATGAAATCACTCTTCTGCAATGATAACATTAATTAGAAACTCCGCCAGAGTATGCTCAAATGTTATGTGTGGTCTATTTATTTGTATGGGTGTGAAACGTGGAACTTAAAAGTCAACTCAATGAACAGAATGGAAGCATTTGAAATGTGGCGCCGAATGCTCAGAATTCCCTGGACAGACATGGTTACCAATACCGATATCCTGAGGCGAGCTAGAGTAGGCAGGGAACTATTGTAAACTATAAAGGTTCGGAAGATTTAACATCTGGGTCATGTACTGCGTGGGGAAAAGTACCACTTTCTCCAACTGATATTGAAGGGAAAAATTGAGGAACGCCGAGGGCCCGGTAGGAGAAAGATGTCCTGGCTGCGAAACGTGAGGGAGTGGACCGGCATCCGAAGTGTAGATGAGCTGTCCCGAGCGGCGCAAGACAGGGACAGGTTCGCCGAGGTGATCGCCAACGTTGGAAAGACCCGACAAGGCAATTGAAAAAGAAAAAGAAATAAAATATTGAACTGTTTGAAAGATATCAATTTATTCTTATTTGTTTTCTTCCGAGGATTATTCTTATTGAGGATTCCGTATTTTTTCAAAATTCTTATAAATAACCTTGTGGAGCACCTTTAATAGCATGGATTCAGGTTTTATTTTATATCCAGGCAAAACCAAGAACTTCTCAGGCTGACTGATGACTGTGAGAATGGGGCATCAAACTACCCAACTCAATCACTTTGGAGATTCGTCGCATACTATTTTAATTAAGAATATTTTATTCTACAGAATACTTTGGTTTCTTAACGTCAAACGGCCAATTATCTGGGTTTTATCCAGACGTAATGCCCACCGCTCGTGATAAAGAAAGCTGGTGGGCTGTGGTTGTGGTTGTCCATTATGGAAACCGGAATGTCGTTGATCGTCGTAACGTGCGCCGTGCATTTGCTATATCGAGATGAGCAGTTCCAAAATACTCTTTTTTTAGTGCTGCATCCCTTGCTGTACGTATACTTATTCAACATCAAGAGACGATTCCCACCCCTCGTAGGGATAAAGCTGATTTCACCTGAAAATAATTTTCGTTAATCACAAAGTACTGAAAATTAATTTTAGATAAACTCAACTCAAAACTTCCATCTAAAAAATCCTTTCAAAATTTAACCCATTGATATTTCAATTTTTATGTCCCTGGAACTTACTGTCTAAGTTAACTAACACATATTATATATATGCTTCTAGGTTCTTGCACTCATTTTGTAATCATTTTGGTTAGTTTATATTGTTCTTACGATGTTGAAGGTGTAAAAGCTTTCGAAACATGTCGAGAAAAATAAACTGAATAGTGGAAACAACAGTGTTTACATTGATGTTAAAGTTGAATCATTCCTATAAAATACTTCACAAGTCACGATCACTTTAAAATCATTATGACACACACATTTATGTACACATTATTGAAATAATCATATGGTTTGGAACGAATATATGACGAGCGAATGGTTAAAAAGATATATACACACAGTGTGAATGAAACAAGAAGTCAAAGAAGGCCAAAGAAGACATGTCATGACCGAATCAATCAAATACTAAAATGCGGCATGTTCGAAGTCGGAATGATTGACGGGTGTTCGTGTAAAGGTGTGTAAATGTAGAAGATGCGCGTGAGTTATGTCAGGATAGAACAGTGTGGCGGTCCATCATATCTGCCTACCCCTGCGGAAAAAAGACGTGATAGTGAGATAGATGCCATCCTTGACACGATCTCAACATTTGACACGTGACACGAACAACCGTCGATTGTTACGACTTCAAACATGCCGCCGTTTAGTTATTGATTAAGTTGGTAATGGCAAATCATCCTTGGCCTTCCTCGACTTCTTGTTTCATTCACACTGTGTGTACACATCTTTATTTATCGTTTGAACCCAATTACTGTATACATTTTATTTTAGCTATTATATTGATTCTTATGACATGTGATAGGTAGCCAATCTATCGACATTTTATTGTCACGTGAATTCTACACCAGACCAAAGACAGAGTGACAATCACACTGCCATCGCCGGGAATCGAACCCGGAACCTGCGGAATGGAAGTCAGAGCTCTTACTACTCTGCCACAAAGGTCGACATTTTTTCCCTATTATAACTTTTAAGATTTGGTAATATCTTAATTTTATAAGACCTTCTTAAGTTTTAGTTTAGTAATTTTACAGATGAAAGACGTCGCGTTTATTTAAAATTTTGTTAAATATTTTTAATACTAAAAATATATATTTTTTAAAACTGCTTGAATGTGTCAAAATAAAATGTATTTAAATTGCATGGAAATAGGTATAACATCATTTGAAATGTATGTCAATAAAACACATAGCTTCATTTCATAAAAATAATAATGTTTATTACAATAAACATTATAAAATGTACTTATAGTTAAGAAAAATAGATAACAGTCTATTCGTTTTAACGACGGTGAAAAAACCGATCGCGATGTTCAATTCTGCATTTTATTTCAATATTCGGGTCAAGAGCTTTAATAATAAAGCTGCCAGGGTATTTAAATTAGTCAACCATTCCGATATTCACACCATTCACTTGCAGAGTAGATGCAGAATATTTCCCGTGTCTCTTTAATTTATTTTCATTTATTTTAAATATATCTAAAGTATTACAGAATTTTTTTCCAATACACTTAAGAAACAAGTTAGATATACACTTATACTTCTTAAAGTGCCCTGTCAGGTCCCCGATCACTCTGGTCTAATAAATTCTTTTTTTTATTAGTATTACTTATTATTGTGTATCTCTAACTTGTATCTTAAGTGTTATGTACCTATTCCCATTTCCCTATATTTTGAAACACTCAAACAATATGTTCGCCATTTTTTTGTGGACCTAACTAGTTGCATCCATGCACACAGAGCGAAGGAATGCAATAAATTAATAATTTATGTGTCCTGTTTTGTAAAATCAATTAACTGGAAAGCGTTACCAAAATACTTCGTATTCCCACATTTTTTCTAGCTGTGATATTGCTGAATCCTCTTTTTTCATATATTACATAATCCCTGTTTTGTTTTTAATAATCAATTATCCAAAAAGCGCCACCAAACTTAAGTATTTTCTCACGTAGTGTCAAACAAAGAAAGTTTGTTATTGCACAATATGAATACAGGAACGACTCGAAAGGGGATCAGATTTAATTGAAATACCATACTAGTAGCACGTCTAGATACAATTTCAAATTCTTACTTGTAACACGTATTTTTCGTATAACACGTCAATAATTTTTTTTTCTTAAAATTATTAATTGTGTTGGAAGTTATTCCATCACAAAAATCCTCACCCGAAGGATAAAACATAAAATTGGTGGCAGCGGCGAGAACTATTATAAAAAACATAAAATAAGTGTATTGGAAAATAATCTGTATATTTAAATAAATAAATGTAATTTGGTTTTCTTATTAATATCTTCTGAAGATTCCGCTTTATCGAAACGTTCGTTAGCGTATTGCGTTACAATTATTTTAATTTGTGGGGCATCGAGTTTTAACGTATTGTCCTGTACTAGTTTTGTAAAAACTCGGCGGCTTGTGGTTGTGTACCCCCTTGAGGCTGATAAGTGTGTCCCCTACGGTGATCGCAGATGCCGGGCAGCGCTTGACGGAGTAGGAGGAACACTTCCAATGCGACTTCACGGACACAATTCCTATTCGGGAAAAGGTATACTTGTTCACCATAAGCAGACGACTCCCGCCCTTTGTGGGTATGTACGACACGTCCACTAAAAATTCAAATAAAAACGTTAATAAATATATTAATTGTGTTAAGGATTAATTGTATCTCAATAGAGACTAAGACAAAAAACTAACAAAAAAGTGCCAACAAGCTAAGAGTCACTCAGAGAGTAATAGAGAGAGCCATGTTGGGTATCAGTTTACGGGACAGACTCAGAAATGAGGACATAAGAGTCAGGACAAAGGTTTCCGATGTTATCAAGATGGCCGCAACCCTCAAGTGGCGATGGGCGGGACATGTTGCTCGCGATCAAGATGAAAAGTGGACTAGGCGACTGCTGTGCTGGTGGCCAAGGACGGCAAAGCGTGGAGTTGGGCGCCCATAATTGCGTTGGCGCGACGATGCGGATCGCTCAGAATATAAAATAATGGAAAATGCGAGAGGAGGCCTACGTCCAGGAGTGTACGGTCAATACAGGCTGAAGAAGAAGAAGAAGAAGAGACTAAGATGTAAATTGTTTTTTTGGAAACAGAATATGGTAGTCGAGGCGTTTACAGGACTCATGACCTGTCATTGGTTGGGTTAAGCGATCGTTTTATGTAATACAACATTCCCCATTCCGCCATTCTTACGATCACCACTTCTGACAAATTTTTGAAACATTGTGCTACTATGTTGAGAAACACTTCACATATTTTAGTTCAATCTACACTAGCACCATCTATTAAGATTAGATGTAAGCATTAAGCAGAAAATCTTTATTAATGCAATGTGAAAAGCTACGAATCTTACTGCTAGACAACGCCTGGAGATCCAAGCTCCAATTTTTATGCTTTTAACTTGGACCAGTTTTTTATACAATTTGTTTTTTGAATGAATACAAATACTTTTAGCCAAATACTGGATTTTACCCATTGCGGGTTAATCATTTTTAAGGATTAATTGTATCTCAATAGAAACGAAGATGTAAATTGTTTAAACATAAAGCAATCGCTTAACCAACCAATGACAGGTCATAAGTCCTGTAAACGCCTCGACTACCATATTCTGTTTCCAAAAAAACAATTTACATCTTCGTCTCTATTGAGATACAATTAATCCTTAAAAATGATTAACCCGCAATCGGTAAAATCCAGTATTTGTCTACAAATATTTGTATACATTCAAAAAACAAATATTAATTGTGTTCACAGTATCCGAAGTTGCGTTAAATTTGTTTTTAACCGCCCTACCTTTGGGTTATTATTCAAAAAGTAGGTAAAAAAATCATCGTTTTTTTTTTCATTAGATTTCGCAATAAATATATTTGTTTACAGTGTACCAGACAAACATTTTACACACTAGACTCATTTACGACCCTTTTTTACCATTTGCAAGTCAGAGGTTCTCAACATAAGATGTCACCGAATATTTTTTGTAAAAATATTCAATTTTTATCAAATATATTTTGTATTGAATGTAATAAATAGAGATATTTCATAATAAAACCACACATTTTATTTTACCATACATTTATTTAGTAAGTCATACATTTTAGTTAGTCATACATTAGTTAGTAAGTCATACATTTTATTTTACCTAACATTTTATTTTACCATACATTTTATTTCATTACACTAAAAAAATTGTTTTGTGTGATAAATTTTGAAACATAGAATGCAAAGCCCCACATCACAGTCGGGACAGTAATACCTTGTCTCCTTCCTCACTTTTTTCCCTCTTTCATTTACTTTGGAGCAGCAAACAGCACAACGTTTTGCAGCATTCAGTTTGCCCGCGGTAGGGGGAATTACATCAATAAAATGTCTATCAGTTAGACGTACAGGGTTTGGGTAGCTTGATGGTCTTCCCAAGGGAACGTAATAATCTGTAACGTAATAATATTGTTAAAAAAAACACGCTGCGCCGCATTAAAAGGCACTAATAAATAGCTAAATTCACATAAAGTTCACTAAAATACGTAACGTAATAATTGTATATTACATTGTTATAAAGACCGCGTTACGCCGTATAATATAGTCAAACATTTACAACAAGTTCAAAAACACGAAACGTAATAATATTGTTACCACGCCACGTGCTTGGAGTACTACTGACTAGGGATGCCTGTCCACCGGAGCGGAGCTAGGTGGCGGAGCGGTGAGCGAGGTAAAAATCCACAAATAGAATTGCATAAAATCTCCGCTCCTTTTCAGTGGAAAGGGAGTTGCGAACTAGTTTAAAAATTCATACAAAACCGGGAAAAGGAGCGAGGACGCGGGGAAGCGGACTCGCGGCCTAGCTCTGCGTATGGAATAAGACAGTCCGCAACTCCGCTCCGCTACCTTGCTCCGCGTCTATGGACAGACACAGTCCGCAACTCCGCTCCGCATTACTCCCTCGCTCCGCTCCGGTGGACAGGCACCCTAATAGCGGCGTGACTTGTATGGGAGAATACGAAAACACCCGAACACATCCGTTAGCTTCGGCTAACCTCGGCATACTAAAAGCGATAACGCAGGAACAAACTTGATGTATACGAACGTATCACGAACGTATCACGAACGTTTTTGTGGGTTTCGGGTGTAGTTATTTTTTAACCTGAACGTACAGAATATGGCTTGTTGCGTTCGGGTGATGATATAGCGGCCGGACTTGGACTTAGATCTTCTGGCTTACAGAGGTTCAGAATGGCTATTCCTCTTACCTCTGTTAGAAACATTTTTGGAATGCGATTTGGTAGTTGTTTTATGATGGGGCTAAATGTATGGCCCGGAGTGTCCCTCCAAAAGAGGGCGAGGGGGGATTTAGGGTTTATGATAAAGTCTTGCATTATTGTCAAGGAATGGAAGACCAGTTAGGGCTGGAATTATATTTATAAAAAAAGTATGTTCCCGAGGGGAAGATAAGAGGAGCAGTGCCTGGATAGAGTTGGGGTAGGAGATAGCATCCTGCGTGAGACTATTTTGTTTGGCGGAGTACGTAGGATTTATCGGGGAGGATTTTTTTTGTCCGCATGATTGCGGGAGGGGTAAAGGACTGAATGATGGTGGATAACTTGGTGGTAAAGGGTCATTATTTAAAAGGAAGATGGTAATAATTTAGGTCGTGGTCTGGAAATGAAAGAGATGAAGTTGGAGTAGTGCAGCCGCATCACGTACGTTCGTATGGGTAGGGCGTTTAAATAGTCCATTGTTTTGATCGAAACACTATTAACTAAATACTTTAACATTGTTAAAATATAAAACGCTGTTTTTGGTATCACATTTTAATATTTATTTTTCGCGACAGCTGTTTCGTCAACTGATGTTGACAACATTAGGTGTTACAATTTTTTATTCAACTGTTAAAATTAATTTTCATGATTTTTCGCATCCTATTAAATTATTGTAACACCTGATGATGTCAACGTCGGTTGACGAAACAGCGGTTGCGAAAAATTAAATAAAAATAATAAATTTTGGTAACATAAACAGCGTTTTGTATTTTAAAAGTTTAAAAAATTGTTTTTGTTGAGTTTCAATCCTAGGGATTGGTTTGCAGCAAAGTGTAACATTTTTGCTGGTCCTTGGGATACCACTTGACCTTTTAATGTGGTAGTTTCCTGTTACTTTCCACATTTTTGTATGCAACAGGTAATTTGAATCCAATTACAATATATATTTTGGTTCTCACGACGCGTAATAGGAAGCTAGTATTTCGCCATTTTTATTGTCACGTGAAATCTAATAGATCAAAGACATCGTGATTTTTTTTCACACGTTCATCGCCGGGGTATGAACTCGGGATCTTCGATGTGGCAGTCACAGCTGTTACCACTCTGCCACGAAGTTTGTCAATATCAGCGTCGAACTCACAATAATCATAACAAACTAACTAACATTCACGCCGTGTCCACAGACAAGGGGAGGCACGACATAGGAAATTGACTTGGGAATGGGATTTTGCAAGATTGTAAGTATGTAGTACAATTCCCTAAGAATCATCGACAGTCAAAGTAACAAAATGAAATGGCGTGATGGTTAGTTAGTTAGTTTTATTTATACCGTTCTCCGATATGATGATGTAAAACTTTCGAATAACGCCGAGAAAAATAAACTAAAAAGTGGAAAAAATAATGTTTTAATTCATATATAAATCATCAATATGAAATAACACAAAGTTCATGTCTTAAGATTAAAAAGAAAATAAAACCTTAATTAATTTACGCCTTAAACATAATAAAACTTTGCATGGATTGGGCACGTATGCCGAGCCGAAGAGACCAGGAAATCAAGACTCTGTACGCGTCTAGACCGACTGGAGTAAGACCTCTAGGAAGGCCTAGACAGCGCCTAATGGACAATGTTATGGCTGGTATGGGTAGGTTGGGCGAATCGGACTGCTGGGAGCAAAAGGCGCAGGATCGAGGAGCTTAGAGGAAAATCATCAAGGATGTTAAAACTCATCAAGAGTTGTATGGCAATAGGAAGTGAAGTAAGTAAGTCAACTAATGTCAGTGTTATTAATTAAATAGCAAAAAAAATATTTCTTGAACAATGACGTAAAACTCCATATTAAATAATTAATACAAATGAAAACATATGTTTTCTAGATGTTATAATATAATTTACGGGAGTGACATGTTTCGCCTTTCGGAGGCATTATCAAACGTCTTTTACTTTGAAAACACATTTGATAATGCCTTAGTAAGGCGAAACATGTAATTCCCATTAATTAAAAAATCTTTTTTTTAGCCAATTTCAATCCATTGCTGGATATGACATTGGCTATCTGTTCCCACACACGACCCGCAAGTTGGATAACATCATGCTTTCCACCTTTTGTGTGGTCTTCCTATTCCTCTTCTATTGTTCCAATGCCTCTGCTTTAGGATTATAGGTGACCTCTGAGCTCATCCTATCTCGCCACATGCCCCGCCCACTGCCATTTAGCTTTACTGTTCTTTCTGTAATATTGGTAACCTTTGTTCGGCATCTTATCTCCTCATTTCTAATGTTATCACAGAGACACGACAATTCACCCACCATGTATCTTTCCATTGTTCGCTGAACACACTTCATCCTTTCTTTCTTCAAGCTTCTGGAAGCGAGGGTCATGGTTTCCAGGCCATTTGTCGTCACTAGCAAGATAAATATTATTCTTATACAGTAGAGTCTCGGTTATCCGACCTTCGGTTATCCGACCTTCCGAGTTATCCGACCTACCGGGGCAATACCCCTTTCCTTTACCCGACTGCACGCATTATATTCGCGCGCCAGGCGACAGTCCTCAATGCTTACGTAGCTCTTTCGCATGTTTTATTACTTTGCCGTAAGTGCATTTTGATTTTTTAGTTCGTTATATTCAGTTATGTTACATGTACACATTTGAAAAGTTTTCGATGTCATTTTTATAATTTTCCGTGTTATCCGACCTTTTTGCTTATCCGACCTTGCGGCGGCCGGTTTAGGTCGGATAATCGAGACTCTACTGTACTTCAAGAAAATAGACGTTTTTCTTCGTAGTAATTATTAAATAGGAAAAATAGAATAAATGCACAAATAATAAAGAATAATTGAAAAAAGCATTGCAACGCATGCCGAGCATTAGCTAGATTATTATAAATATTTCCAGAATATTCGGTAATATCAACATATTTTTTTTATTACAAATCGATCATCGAGGTTTGTGGGGCATCTGATATATTCTCCCGTACTGGTTTTGAAAAAACCCGGTGGCTCGTGGTTATGTTCGCCCTTGAGGCTGGTAAGAGTGTCCCCTACAGTGATCGCTGATGCTGGGCAGCGCTTGGCGGTGTAGGAGGAACACTTCCAGTGCGACTTCACGGAATAATTGGCTACTCGGGAAAATGTAAACTTGTTCACCATAAGAAGACGCCTCCCGCCTTTTGTGGGTATGTACGACACGTCCACTAAAATTCAAATAAAATAGTTAATAAATATATGAAGTGTGTACACGTCTTCCGAAATCGCGTCCAATTTTTTTTTTTAATTTCAAGTTAGTTTTATGTGTATTTAATTAAAATCCATTAATTCTTGTGTCTTCGACCGGTTTCTGGTCAGAAGATGGCAGCGAGCTGCCGAAACCGGTCGTAGACACAAACATTAGTGGATTTTAACTTAATACACTCGAACATTAAAAATAAATTACAACATTTTATTTTCATTATTTAAGACATTTGATAATGTCTTAGACAGGCGAAACGTGTTATTCACATTAAACGTAATAAAATTTCTAGAAAACAGGTATTTTCATTCGTATTATTTATTTAATGTGTAGTTTTACATCATCGTTCAAGAAAAAATTAATAACAGATATTTTATTTTGCCACTAAGATTATATTTTTTTGAGAGTTTTGTGGCACAAACATTAAAAATGTAAAAATGGGATATAGAACCTTTTGCAATCTAACTGTCGATTAACCAGTTGATAGCATTATAGGTAATTTAATATGGCTACTTATTTATTATCAAAATATTTTCAGGACATTCAGTGGTATGGAAACGATCATTTAAGAGTTATACGTCGATCACCAATGTTTGAGGGGCATTTGACATATTGTCCCGTACTGGTTTTGAAAAAATTCGGCGGCTCGTGATTGTGTACCCCCTTGAGGCTGACAAGAGTGTCTCCCACGGTGATCGCTGATGCTGGGCAGCGCTTGACGGAGTAGGAGGAACACTTCCAATGCGACCGCACGGTCGAAGTAGAAACCCGGGAGAAGGTAAACTTGTTTACCATAAGAAGACGGCTCCCGCCTTTTCTAGGTATATACGAGACGACCACTGAAATTTAAATGATAAAATTAATAAATATATGTAGTGTGTACAGTTCAGGGAGATGATTTACAATAGTGTTAGTAACATCTCTTAAATTGGTTATAGAACGTAATCTGATTGATTCCAGGATTTTAGTAGGCGGAGTTTACGGCATTAGCTTCTAAAATACTCGGTGATTAGAAAATTACTACTATCAGGATATTAGGAAAATAAATTAATTTCGACTGCGGAAGGACATGTTTGTGTTTGTGGTTCAATTTTTGAATTTGCCAGAAAAATTAGAATTGCCAGGCACCATTAAATTAAAAAATAACAATAATATTATTGTAGATAGTGAGGACAACAGATATTTGAAATAATTTAATATAAAAAAAAAACTAATTCCTTTAAATGTTAACATTGTACACTATCATTGTGAATATTAGCCACATCCCTAATAGTTATTCCAAGAAAAATCAATATACATAATTAAAAATTTAATGGACTTTATTTTTGTGATTACTTCAATTGAAGTTGACAGAATTTATTACAAAAAATATATTTTGAAAAACATTAAACTTTATTTATATCAATGTGTGAATATACGAGTACAATATGATTGAAATATTTAATGGCTTTTCTATTCATAACATAAAAACAGAGTCTAGTTTTTTTTTGTAAACGCGCTGTCACTCACATTATTGCAAACAATCTCCCAGAAATGAATGGATTCTACACGTCTCTTCCTAACTCGTGTCAAACTAATAAAAATTATACCTAACTTAATAACTAACACGCCGTCGTCAAATCCGTCCATATTTTATTTCGCATTTTTACAAAATATTGTTTTTAGCAGTTCAAAGAAGTTACACAAATTCGCGTATAAATGAAGTAGGAACTACAGAAGTTAAATTTCATGGATAAATAGCAAAATGGCGGTCTTTGAAAAAAAAAGTCAGCAAAGAAGGGGTTGTAAAATAAAAAGTTAGGGGTGAAAAAATGTCTCGATAGTTCCGACGAGAATGACATGTCTTTAGATTAAAAAAATTTAAGAATTTTTTATTTCAGATAACATCAAGAGCCAAAATCACCCTGGCCACCCACGCGCTTTTTTTTCGAGGTGCCAACTTCGATTAATAATAATAATAAACTATTAAATATGTTCAAAACATTTTTTATGTATGTTTAATATGTAAGTAAAAACATCATAAATTTTCAAAACGTTACATTTTTATTTTCCTACAAAAAAACGCCTTCCAAAATAGACAAGAAAATCGGTTTAAGTTACCAGACTACTACCTTACACATTGTTTCATCAATATTAAAATCACGCTCAGTAGTTTGATTCCTCTTTCCTCCGGCACAACCAGGTGGGTTAGTTCTGCATATTTTGAAATAATAGTCCGTGCTGACGTTGTAGAAGATACTCATCCAGATCATAAAGATGGATACTCCCCTAATAAGCTTAGAGAAATTGGTAAATGACGAAACATGTCGTTCTCATTAAAACTTATAGAAGTAGACAGTTTCAGTAGTATTTAATATGGAGATTCGCACAATCCATACATTACAGGGATGATTAAGCGTTTAGACGATTAGGCGCGAATAAATAAAAATACATTATCAAATCAAATCAGTTTATTTCATTAATAGACATTACAAAATTAATCTATTGAGAACAGGTAAAATAATATATTGTATGTAGTATACTACCAAAAATGCATTAGAGATGGTTCGACATTATGACCACAAGATACTTTCCAAAATCAAGAGTATTTGCCTTCTGAACGTACTTTCACTAATATGAAAGACGTCGATCTCCGAGGAGACGGCGTTCAGCAGATTAATTGCTCTTTCCACCGGTGTCATCAGAGGCAGGTTGGTTATTACTTGTTTTAGGGCCCTTATAGGGGTGATTTGTTAAAAATAGACTCAATATAAATTTATTTATTATGACTACAATTTAATTACTCTTTTCATGTTTAAACCACTGACCGCATTTCTGCCTTTCCGTATTATTTAAAACACTTTTTATCAAAACAACGTATTTTATATTTCAGAATAAGTATTTCGAATAGCCGACATCATTCATCAGTGTTCAAATTGTTGAGAGTTAAAATTATACGAGTATTCAAACAACGTTTAATAATTATTAAATACTAAATACATCATAACATTAATCGTAGTTTAATTCAATATTCTATATTCTTTAAAACTGACTAACTGACCATCACGCCGTCTCTCCGAAGGGGTAGCAGATATTGAGAGCCACATTCTCTTACTCTAGTATTTTTAAGATTTATCGCCATTCGTTTCCTTTTTCCAACAGATGTAACTACTGATCCTAGTTTCATCAAGATATATAAATAAATGAGTTATATAAATTAATGACTTTCTATAAATAAATCGGTAGTAAAATTATGTGACCAATGTAGACAATACTAAAATTAATTTATTTAAAAAAATGACAGTATTTTTTTTAAACGAAATACACACTATTATGGGTTAAAAACGTGTTTACTATTCATTATTTGAGAAAAAAAAGTTACTAAGAATACGACTGAAAACGTCTGTTTTCTAGAAATGTTATTGTATTTTATGTGGATGACATATTTCGCCTTTCTAAGGCGTTATTAAATGACATTTGATCGATACTATATTTGTTACTTACAAACTATAAATGAAATCTTATTTTCTAGAAAGGTAATGATTATTCGTGATTGAAATTAAAAACGAAAGAAGGATAATGTAAAAAGAACACAATTAACTTCAAAGTAAGAAGAAAAAAAAATACTTCAATATAATACATAGACCTAATAATATAGAAGCAAACGAACAAAATAACGAACGTTCTTGAAATGAATCAATTACGAAAACAAAATTATTTTTAAAAAAATTATAAAAATGTTTCCAGTTCGTTTATAATTACAGAATAAGATTTTATAAGAGAAAAAAAATAAGACAATTTATAAATTAAAAAAATAAGTTAAAAAAAACAACATTTTAAGTACAATTAGAAAAAAAGATAAACAAATACTATTCTAACATATATGAGCTTTCTGAGGGTAGGCTCACTATCGTGAAAAATGTTTACATCCGAAGAGATACGTTTTAGAAGGATTATTGCAATGCTAACGGGCATTACCTTAGGAAGATTGGTTCCACACAGTGACAGGTGAAATAATTTATGTTACCGTTGTCACAGATAATTGGCAGGGATAAATAAAATCAAGTCATCATAAATATCTGAGTAATGCGTTCGACCAAGAATCAGTTGAAAAAAATGAACTGGGTGTTCATGAAATGGATAGTTTGTCTAATTTCCAATGATTGGTGGCCCAGCATACCCAGCAAGAATTCAGTTGGGTACAACCAGGGGTAATAACCGTTTTATTTGAAGTACAAAAGACGTAGTAACTTTTTCTGTACCTTCTCAATATACTCGTATATACAATATTTAGAGTCTTAATTTATCAAATCATTACCATCATTGCACGTGGCGCGAAGAAACTGCCGTTCTACAGTTTAACCCACGTGCCATTGTGTGTCTTCATATAATTCGGTGGATCGTGATTATGATCGTCCTTCATTGATATAAGCATGTTCCCCTTGGTAGAAGCTGAGGCTGTGCAATGGTAGGTCTTCCTAGAGGAACAACACCACCAGATCCTGTCTCCTTTGTTCACGTTTTTGGAGTATGTGAAACCGTTAACCATCATTAGTCGTTTTCCATTCGTAATGGAGATAAAGGAAACTGAAAATTAAAACGATTATCTTAATCTTAATACGCAATGTAATCACTGAAATGTGTATGCATTTATTTCATAAACACGCCCACAAACCTTGTCTAAATATATTTAACAAGGTCCACAATAATTTGTCTATTGTACGTGTTAGAGATAAGCTGCAGAGACAGAGTTTGACACGAAACGGCGAGAGAGAGAAAAAACGGTCATTGACTACATCCACCGTGTAGCGACTCTAAAATGGCAATAGGCAGATCACGTAGCCAGAAGTTAGGATGGAAAATCGACAATAAGACTGCTGACTTGGAAACCACGGATCGCAAAGAGAATTGCAATGCGATCGGTTGAAAGAATCCATACACAGACACGATATCGTAACTTGAATGTAGTCTGCATAAGACAGACTTTTATTTATTGCAGGGAAACATACAGTGATTGTTAATACACATACAAATGAGCAAACATACAGTTAAATAAAGACATAGAAGGTTACCCGCCGCTTAACCGAAGCTGTTATAGGACGCAGCGACGTCTTTTAGTCAGCTTCGCTCATATAATCCCTAGGCCAGCTTCCCGTCCACGCGGGACTTACATTAACTGGGGAATGCACCATTTCAGAAAAAAGGTCTCCAGGCCACATTAAATCCAGTTTAATTTCAATTCACTCCGATGTCCCAATCTCACAAAACAGAGCAAAATATGGTACATGATTTTATGGCCTATCATAAAATTATTTCAGACAGATATACTGAGGGTGGGACAGAGTGTGGGATGGGAGAGAAAACTGGAATGATAAATAATAATAATAATAATTTACCTACGGAATTAGAGAAAACACTGGTCAAGGAAACAAGGGGCAGGAACACAGGGAACCTAATACTTTAATATACCTAATACTTTAATGTGTAAGAAATAAAAATAAAATTATTCCAAGAGGAGAGAACGGGGCCCCACAAGGTGTCCCGCCCCCCCTCCCCCAGCGAGGAGTCCGACACCTCCTCAAAGAACAAGACAGGGTTGCATAAAAGCGGATGAAGGAGGTCAGGAGTGGACGGGAATGGGTTGAAAGAAGACAACCAGAGCACATGGAAATTCGATGAAAGCCGAAAAAATATGGCGTGACAAAATTACAGAATTATTTAAGGGTAACCATGTACAAAAGAGCATTAGCGTCACGATGGATGAATATAGATCAGAGTTCTCCAAACCTTTTTGTCGCCTAGACCACGTGCCGTTTTTTTCTGCTTAGTGTAAACCATCTGCTTTCCTTTTATTGTTTTTTTTTTACAAATTCAACAACTATAAATTGTTTTTTGAACACAGAGCTTATCACTTTGATAGGGTTTACTGGAAAATAAATCTTTAAAATAAAATATTTATTTGAATTTTAAATATTTTTATTTTTATTGTACACGAGTACATGTTGTTTGAATTGATTGTACCAATTACTGTATACAATTTGTTTTTAGTTATTCAAATGTTTCTTATAATATGCGATGGGTAGCTAAGAAAATCCTTGAGGCCCTACATACCACAGGTGTGAGGTGTAACAGGACAAGAAGAAGAAGAAGAAGAAGAATCAATGATTCAAGGAGTACATTGAAAAGGACTTGAGGAATTTGTCTTATTTAAAAAACTTTCCTAATTGCAGACTTTTGCGAAAACCGAAGCCTATAAAATGTGTCAAATATTTATTTATTGTATTTATTTATTTACTTTTTTTTTACATAAACGCTACAAAGGCTTTAACAAAAAATAACATGCTTAGTAACAAAGTAGAAGAAGAGATATTAATCGATGGACACATATAAACAGAGAACACAATCATAAAAAGTGTCAAAACATAATATCATCACATTTATCACATGACATTTTCACATCATTCCTTCATTCATTTCTCGGCGCTACATCCCGGTATGGGACTTGGCCTCCTCCACAACGGTCCTTCACTGACTTCTGTCTCTGGCCATCACTCTCCATTCCCCAGCTCCATCCATTTTCTCCCAATCTTGTTCCACGCAATCCACCCATCTTTTCCTCGGTCTGCTTCTTGGTCTCTTTTCGCGAGGCACCTATCTGGAAATAATTTGTGGTGTTCTACCCTCTGGCATTCTTTCCACATGGCCAGCCCACCGTAGGCGTTGAGACTTACAGAATCTCACAACTGTTTCCTGGTTAATTAGTGCTTCAAGTTTAAGGTTTCCTTTAATTCTGTAAGTCCCATCCTCCAGCGTAAGTCCAAAAAATTTCTCAGTATTTTGCTTATATGACATCTTCACATCACAATAATCATCATAACAGTGTTGCGAAGAAGCTGTAGTCTAGAGTTTAACCCAGATGTTATCGTGTGTCTTCACGTAATTTGGTGGATCGTGATTATGATCATCCCTCATTGTTAGAAGCACCTCTGCCTTGGTAAAAGCCGAGCTAGTGCATCGTAAGGTCCTCCTAGAGGAACAACACCACCAGCTCCGGTCTCTTTTGCTCTTGTTTCTGGAGTATGTGTAGCCGTTAACCATCAGAAGCTGTTTTCCATTCGCAGTAAAGATAAATAACACTGAAAAATAAAATTGTTATCTTAGTCTGAATATATAAAATCATCATAGAAATATGTACGAATATGTATTTTTATTATTAAAAACACCCACAAACCATGCCGAAAGATATTTAACAAGTAAAAAAAAGACGAATTTTTATGATTTTTTTTTAGTAATTTAACACTGTTTTTTCCACTTTTGAGTTCATTTTTCTCGATATGTTTCGAAGGTTACTTTCATTCGTTTATATCATTCTCTACATTGTAAAATTTCATAATGACTAAAACATGTTGTATATAATTCTAGGTTCTTGCACTCAGTTTGTAATAATTTTGGTTAGTTTATATCGTTCTCCCGATGATGAAGGTGTAAGCCTTCGAAACATGTCGAGAAAAATAAACTCAGAAGTAGAAAAAACAGTGTTTTAATTCATTGAAATTCGCCATTATGAAATTCCATTGTGTTAACGCCATAAGTTTATCTAAAATTAAAAAAGGTAAAAAGAATTTGTCTCTTGTACGTGTTAGAAATTAGCTCTAGAGACAAAGTCTGAAACGAATCAATGAGAGAAAAAACAAAGGTCACTTACATCATCCACCTTGTAGTGACTCCAGACTGGCAATGAACAGGTCACGTAGCCAGAAGTAAGGACGAAAAATTAACCTTAAGACCACTAGTTTGGAGATCATCGACCACAAAGAGAAATGCAAGTGGGCGATTGGTGGAAAGATGACCTTACGTAAACTGGAAGCAGTCGTCACAAGACAGAGTGCCATCTAACCGGATAATTCCATTCTTTTGGAAATCTTTGTAAAATTTAAAACTTAGAAAATAACACGTTGAGTACAAAAAATATATTTCAAATGACCGACGTCATTCTTCAGTGAAAAAAATGTTGAGAGAAAAAATAAAATAAAACATATATGCATAACAAAGTATTGTTTAAATGGGTGACCATAAAATTAAAAGTCAATATAAAATATATAATATTAATAATAATCATTTATTTCAACATTCTAAATTCTAGTACACATCTTGTTCAAAAAACTGCTTTACTATACTTTGCTATTGCCAACAGATCAAATACTGACCTCAGTTTCATCAATATACATAAATTAATTAACAAGTTGGCAAAACGACAGTAGTTTAATACGAACTATTGAAAACAACACTAAAAATAACTTATTTAAATAATTACACATTATATTGTAGAAAAACACAAAAATTAAATATTTACTATTTGTGATGGAGGCATATACTTTCAAACTATATTTTTTTTGGAAAAGGATAGAATTTACTAGGCATGACATATTTAAATATAATTTTTTCAAGTTAACCGGTTTCAGAAAAAAATATGATAAACTATATACAACTATAATTAAATTACATTTTTCTTTCACATACAATGGTACATAATTACAAAGAAAACGTTTTACACATATTTAAATTAAAATATTATTAATATGAATGAAAACGTCTGTTTTTTAGAAGCTTTATAGTAGGTTATAGGAATGACATGTTTCGCATTTCTAAAGCATTTATCATCAAAAGCATTAGAAAGGCAAAACATGTCATTCCCATAAACCATAATAAAACTTCTAGAAAAGAAACGTTTTCATTCGTATTTATTATTTAAAATGGAGTTTTACAACATTGTCATAGAAACAATAAAAAAATATTATGTATTTTACCGAAGTAAAAGTAGGCATACTCCTACTGACATAAGGAATCACTTGTGTCCCGATACTGGACTTGATTAACTTACAAACTATATAAAAGCTTATTTTCTAGATGGTATGGTTATTCACATTTGAAATGAATAGAAAGTAAAACCTGTTACAGGTACAAAATTTACTTCAAAGTAAGAAAAACACATGCTATACGAAATAATATTCATAAAACCAAACTCAAACGATCATTTAAATCATTTCTATGTAGCCAATAATGAAAGAATTGCAACGAATAGATTTTAGGAGAGATTTATCTTATGTATTATAAAAAATCTTTCCTTTTTAAAAGAAGAAATCAAAAATTCGAACGCTCTTGAAAAGAATTTATTACGAAAATAGAACCATATAAAATGTGTTAAATCTATATCATCATTACAAATATCTGTAATAGAGCAGCGGTTCTCAAAGTGGGTTCTTTTGAGCCCTGGGGCTCTTCAAGGCCTCTGCGAGGGCTTAGCCGCGACAAGCGGTTATATGTTTTAAAACATAAATAAATAACACAATAAATGTTATAAAGCTTATATATAAATATTATTTTATGTATTGTATTATTGGGTGTTGTTTTGATACTGTTTTAGAAATCAGTACAATATAATGTACCTATTTGTATATGATTAAATAATTATTATTTAATAAGGATCATAAAAAAGGGTTCCACGACCAAAAAAATTTGAGAACCGCTGACCTATAGTTTTACCCAGATGTCATCGTGTGTCTTCATATAATGGGGTGGATCGTGATTATGATCATCCCTCAATGAAATAAGCACCTCCCCCTTGGTAAAAGCTGAGGCAGTGCAACGTAGGGTCCTCCTAGAAGAACAACCCCACCAAGACCGGTCTCGTTTGTTCTTGTTTCTGGAGTATGTGTAGCCGTTAACCATCATCAGGTGTTTTGCATTCGAGGTGTAGATAAATAACGCTGAAAAAGAAAATTGTCATCTTAATCTGAATACGCACAATCATCATTGAAATATGTATGCATTTTTTTCTTAACCACCCTACGTATTTGAACGTACGTGATACGTTCACTGTGACTATACCATTCTGCGCTATCCCGTATCACGTACGCGCTTGAGAAAAAGTAATGTACCTAAAATGTACAAACTGTTAGGGATACGCGCGTGTGCCAACAACACTCGAGTGCAAGTCTTCATAAATATGATAGTTTTACAAGGGGCAGGTGAAGTGTGCGGTCGAGTATTTGACGTTTTGTAATTTAAAAAAATAAAATTAATATATAATTTAATTTCATTAATAAAAACCTGCTTTTTTTCACGTTTCTCGAAAAATAACCCAAAGGTAGGGCGGTTAAACACACCTACAAACCATTCTAAAAGACGCAACAAGGTCTTAAATAACTAATCTCTTTTAACAATATTTAATATGAGAAAAATGTATGATTTCCAGTAGATTTTTGTGTTTTCATGTGCGTGACATGTTTTGCCTTGCTATGATATTATATAATTTGCCTTGTATGGAATCACTCAAATCCATACAATCCAAAGACATTTACGTCCCATAAAATAAAATAAAACTTTGTTTCCTTCAGTAATATCATTATAATAATAATTGTAATGTTCACTTGAAATATATATTGCATTTTACATTTGTTGAAACAAAAATATACTTTAACGTAATATCAATGTTGGTTACGGAAATTTATTTGTAGAAGAACTTCAATTGAAAATTATATCGAATACACTTCAACTTCTTCTTTGTTGTAGACCTATTTGATATATTCTCCAGAGTGTTGCTCCTCCTATGAGGTGGCTTCAGCTGTCTTCCCATCTTTAAGGAAGTCTTTCACGAGGATGAGTCCCATGGGGCTGATTATGTAGTGCAATATAGGGGAGTCTGGTAGTGTCCATTCTTTGGACATGACCGTACCAGTCCCTCCTTCGCTGTCTACTCCATCTTACAATATTCTTAAACTCAAATATCTCTCTAATTCTGGTGTTCCTCACGCGATCTCTTAGTGTCTTGCCTGCTATCGTCCTCGGAAAGTCCTCAAAACTTGTATGGTCCTGAGAGTATCTGCCCTTGCTTCAACGCCATATTGGTCTTACGCATGCTTAATATATTATTCTTCTTCTTTTAAAGCATATTCCCGCCCACTCCTGGACAAAGGCCTCATCTATTCGCTTTCACGCCATTTTGTCTTATGCAAAACTGCATCCAAGTTATTCCGAAATGTGTCTTCAGGTCATACTTCCACCGTAGTTGCGGACGCCCTGCACATATTTTATAGATTCATGGATCAAATATGATTTAATAAAACTTATTCCTTTAGTCTTGACCGCTTTCGGCAGCCCGCTGCCATCATTTGCTAGACCAGCTGGTGAAGCCGGTAGGAACTAGTACTTTTAAATATTTTAAAATTTAAGTTTACTATTTTATTAACTAACTAACTAATTAACTAACCACCACGCCATTCCCCCGGAGGGGTAGGCAGAGAGGATGGATCGCCACAATGATCTGTCCTGGCATACCTCTCGGGATTCCTCTACATTCATACATCGTACCATGGACGCACGTCGATTATTCCGACTTCGAATGTGGTTGCCTTTTAGTAATTTATTAATTTGGTCGTGCCATGTTTTCTTCGGTCGTCCTCGGCTTCTTTTTCCACTCACGCTGCTTGTGTACAAGTTTTCAACCATTCTACTCTCATCCATTCGTTCCATATGTCCAAACCATCTCAGGGATCCTTTTTTAAATTTTTCCATGATGCAGTCTTTCATTTCTCACTTAATTCATCGTTCAGTATTCTATCATACAACGTTTTCCCGCACAATCTTCTTGGGGATCTCATTTCTACGGCGTTTATCCTGCTTTCATCCTTCTTTTGCCAACTCCAAGCTTCACTTCCATACATGAGGGTTGGCACTAGAACTCCATTGTGTACTGCCATCTTTGCTTCTGTGATACTATTTAATTGTACTAAAATATAATGTAATTGTTTCCATCAGTTGAATAAAGGGTAATTGGTTTCTTAATTATCGTCTACACGATTATGTGTAATTTTGATCCATTCACCACCGTGTGTTCTAAAATAACCCGGCGGCTTATGGTTATGTTCCCCGTGGACCGAGAGCAGCATGTCCGACAGCGTCCTGGCTGTTGCTATGCACCGACAGCTTAATCGAGAGGAGCAGCACCACCAAGACTTGTCGGAATTCGTCTTATATTTGGAGAATGTAAAACCGTTTATCATAAGCAGCTTCTTCCCTCTCGTGGAGGGAATATAGGAAACTGAAAAACAAACATCAATTAATACACATAGGCTTGTAATCAAAACAATATTTTGTACCTCATGAATTTACGATTATTCTATCAGGGCAGCAAAATACGGTGTAGATTCGCCAGTGATGCTGGATATGGACAATTTTAATCATTTTAAGTGACAACTTACACTGCATACTAATCAGGAGTATATTTAATCCCCACTTCCCCCTACGAAAACACATATTACAAGATCTGTATACGCCATACTTTGTGTTGTTATGATGGTTTATTTCAATTTTTCTTTTTTATTCACTTTGTATATACAACACTTATAATATATTAAAAAAATAAATTATACAGACATGTTTTGGACAAACAGTCCTTCTTCAGTAAAGATTATCAGACATTTTTTTTTAATATTACGTGATCTGACAGATGTTATAAAGATTTCTTTATAACATCTGTCAGATCATGTAAACAACAAAAATTTTATAATATTTTTTAAAACGTATCATTACTGAAGAAGGACTGTTTGTCCGAAACGTGTCTGTATAATTTTATTTTTTAATATAAGTGTTGTATATACAAAGTGTATAAAAAATAAATATAGAAAAATAAACTTTACCTTTACTTACTTTTAAAATACGACGGCCTTCGTGACAGAGTGGCAAGAACTATGACCGCCACATCAAAGGTCCCGAATTTGACTTCCGGTGATGGCAGTGAGATTCTCAAATTTTTTTTGGTCTGGTGTAGAATTCGCGTGACAATACGTAGCGATAGATTAAATATCTATCACATGTCACAGCAATCAATAAACTATTTTATTTCCTTTTTGTTTCAATTCAAGAGATTGGTTTGCAACAAAGTTTGAAATCTTTACTGGTTCTTGAGATGCCACTTGGGCCTTTTTAATGTGGTAGTTTACTGTTGCTTAATAATCAAGAGATTATTTAAACCCAATTAGCACAGGTTATTTAACAGGTAGCTTATCTATTCTCATTTTATTGTCACGTGAATTCTACACCAGACCAGAGAGAGTGTGACAATCATAATGCCATCCCTGGGAATCGTACCCGAGACCTTCGATGTTGCGGTCATATGTAGCTCGTTGAGCTCTACCACGAAGGTCGTCTTATTTGGGTTCAAACGACCTATTAAACAACCTATTATAACAAAAAAATATATAAAATAATAATAAACACAGATTATATATAAATATTGATTACTATACTAAAAGTATACTAAAGAAACATATACTTAATAAAAAAAACTTCAATAGTGCAAATATTTATTTATTAGTACATTGAATTATCTAAGCATATATATTTTTCTAACAGCGTATACATTCATAAATACATGAAAAACTAATTTTACTTATATACTATTATATAATATAATTATTTAACTAGATAAATAATTAAATACCCTTTTGACCTGGCTAACATAAAGATAATTTGGTTTAGTTGATCACATAAAAGGAATAGAATAGTAAGACTATCGAGATCAGATCATGGAATCACAATAAAATAATAAATATGATAATTATCTAAATGTATAAAACATCAAATAGCATCACTACAGATAACTATTTTTGGATACTTATCTAACAGTACACAAAACACATACCACACATAATCATAATTTATTAGAATAAATTTTAAAATACAATATACTGGCACAGGAATAAGCAGGTTCTAATTTTTCTCTTTAATGTATATTAGATATACCTAAAACGTGTTAAAATCAATGATAACACAGGGATAAGCAAATGAAGAAATTAAGAGGAAAACTTTGACGAAAAAATATATTGCACGAAATCGACTTGCGTGCTTGACACGATGTATAAATGTTGAGGAAGCAAGATAAGTATCTCCAGAAAGAAAAGTCTGGCAGTTCATTATTACTGCATACCCCTTCAGTGAGACGGCGTGATAGTTAGTTAGTTAGTTAAATCTGACGATCCATTGATATCGCATTAGTAAATAAAATGCACCAATTAACTAACAATTTGTATTAATTGTTTAACTGAAACACTGTTATATAATATCACAATAGATTTAATTTCTACGAAAATGTCGCGACAGCTGTTACGCTAACCAATGTTAGCATCATCAGGTGTAACAATTAACTAAATCTGTTTCATAGAAATTAAATCAGTTGTGATTTTATACAACAGTGATTCAATAAAATAGTTAAACGACAACAATAACAAACCAACACGCCGTTTTCCCGTAAGGGTAGGCAGAGAGAATGAACCGCCACACTACTCTACCCTGGCACACCTCTCTAGCTTCCTCCACATTCATACAGCGAGTCATACACGCACGTTGATTCTTCCGACTTCTAATTTGGCCAACCTTTAAAATGTTATTAATTTGGTCTTGCCATGTTTTCCTCGAGTAATGCAAATGATGTAAATGATTTCCTCGAATGATGTAAATGGAGTACGGAGTCGAGACAGACCGAGTGTTCCGCCAAAACAATGGATTATCTAACAAATGTTATATTGACACAGCTACCATATAAGCAGAGTAATAGACACATATAAAGCTACCGACACGTTGGAAATATAGTTTATTTTTATGATAAATCCTATATCTATTAGAATAAAAATTATACTAACACAGCAATAAGTAGGAATACAGTTAAAACATTTAGGGACTCTCTCGTTATAACTATAGCTTATAATAATAAATAAATACGCGAAATAAAAATCAAAAGTTACATTATCACAGAAAAAAAATTAACAGACTCTTGGCACATCAACAAAAGTTGCTTAATTTGTATAGCACAGAAGAGAGTTAAGGTAAAGCATTGACCAAAAAATTCTTAATACGAATATAACACAATTAATTACTTAAATATTTATACGGTATATGAAAAAAATAATATATTATAACTGTTAATGAAAAAACTTTGTTTTTTGTATCACAGTTGTATTTTATTTTACGACAGCTGTTTTATCAACCAATATTGACATCATCAGGTGTTAGAATAATATATCAAATGTCAAATTTTCGTGATTTTTCGAATCTTTGTGTGTATTTGTTCCTTTGTCAATTTGAATAATTTCTTTGAAATAGTTTTGAAGTTCTTGCTGAAATTGAGTTAGGTACCTAAATATTTTAATTAAAAGAACGGTTAGTTACTATTTAGAAAAAAAATATTAAAGATGGAAAATATAATAACGAAAATTTGACATTTGATATATTATTGTAACACCTGATGATGTCAACATTGGTTGATGAAACAGCTGTCGTAAAATAAAATACAATTGTGATACAAAAAACAAAGTTTTTTCATTAAAAGTTATAAAATGTTAAAGTATCATAGTGTTTCGGCCAAAACAATGGACTATTTAACATAATATGCGTATAAAAATTAAACTAATGCATTTATAAGCGTTTTAAAAGATACTTTTAAAAAAAAAAACAGTCACTCGCTCTATTGAAAAACATTCTCCCGAAATTAACAGACTCTAGTGGGTAATTTAAGTTAATTTGGGCAACAAACTACATTTGGGATACATCTTGATATAGGTTCCGTCGGCCGTCATGAAGAATTTCGGGGGTTCGTGATGATGCTTGCCCCTCTCCGCGATGAGAATGTGACCGATGGTGGTGGCTATGGCATTGCAATTGATGGACCGCCTTGACGAGCAGGACCACCACAGCTTAGGACATTGTTTATTTCCGTTTGTCAGCGAGTATGTGTAACCGTTGATCATCAAGAGTTTTTGTCCTCCAGTCGTGATGATGAACTTCACTAAAAAAAATAAAAACATTAGTAACAATCCAAAAAATTAAATAATTTATCGATATAGCCGTAATACAGAGTAAAGAAGACAATATATATAAACAATTTAAAAAAAAATACTATCTTCATAGATAGTTAGTGTGTAGATTGCAAAAACTACCATGTAAAAGGGTGGTCTTACAGATTAACATATACGAGTATACAACTTCCAAAAATTCGTCAGACATGGTGGTCATAAGAAAAAAGGTGGAATGGCAAATGTTGTATTACATAAAGCGTGCGCTTAACCCAACCAATGACAGGTCATAAGTCCTGTAAACACCTCGATCAACCATATTCTGTTTCCAATTTGCATATTCGTCTCTATTGAGATACAATTGATTCTTGAAACAATTAACAAATATTTTATCTAAGCCGACTCCAATTATATGGGAAAGGGCTAGAAGAAAAGGAAACAGACCTTTATCTTACGTTTTATTCAAGTAAACCTTCTAAATGGGCGGTCGGGCTAAACTTTACGAAAAGTGTAACCCCTACATCAATATTTAATGGCAGTAAATTTCACATAATTATTTTAATACTATTTCTGTATAGAATCTCGTATACTACCGCTAATCTGTATTACTCGTATATGTTATAAAGGAGAAAGTTATTACCAGTTTGAGGACGCCAGCGAGCCTGGCGAAGCCAGTCGCGGGGAGATAAAGACAATAATGGATTAGTTCTTAAAAAATATTGTTTTATTTCATTGTTAATCAAATATAAATATAAATAATATTAAACCAGTTTTTTTACTGTAAAACAGTTTATTGTAACACCTGATGATACCAACATCGGTTGGCGAAACAGCTGTAGCGACAAAAAACAAAAAGAGATTGTGATATTACAACAGTGTTTTAAATTTTAACATTAATAATGTTGAAGTGTCATAGTGTTTTAGCCAAAACAATGGACTATTAAATATGTTTATTTGTATCACTTCATATCATTTAAAAGAACTAGGTAAAAAATATATTCAGAGCATCCGTCTTGTATACTCGTATATCTGAATAAAGCATAAAACAAACCTATTCGCTTTAGTTGCCATCATACTCATATGATAGAGTAAGGACAACACTAGAGTAAAGATGGCATGTATGCATACCTTAATTCATGGAAGTATCTCTCAGTCTCGCATGGGCTACTTTCGGCAAACTATCCTATATTCCAAGTCCAAGCGATTCACGATCACCCGAAGAAAAAATATTTGACATGTGCAACCTCCTGAACAGGTTTGAAACAACCACGTTCACGGGGAATGGAGAAAATGATGTTGAACATCAATCTGCGAGACAGCAAACGAAATGAATGGATCAGAGAACGGACTAATGTTGCAGTTATAGCGTGCAAAACTGCTTCATTTGAGGGGAATTTGGCAACCCATAAAGCAAGAACAACGGTTTATCGGTTGACCAGACGCACCCAGTGGGTTAGAATAGACCACAAGCAAGATGGTATGATGACATCAAATGAGTGGCAGGAGGCCAATGGCACAGAGTAGGGAGAGATAGAGGGTCGTGGAAGTCGGCACGGGAGCCTATGTCCAATACTGGACGACCAAGGGCTCACGACAATCTCTCAGAGCTATGGTATATGAAAATTGTATGGATTTTGCTGATTAATGGAGAAGCCTAATAGCCTTTTAAATAAGGCATGGGTGCACTTAGTAGTACACCCCTTCACCGTTGAATGGTAAATGTATGTTGGTCTTGTAAAAGTGTGACGGAAAGACTTTAATTATTATAACAATATAACCAACCTGCCTCTGGTGACACCGGTGGGAAGAGCAATTAATCTGCTGAACGCGGTCTCCTCGGAGATCGACGTCTTTCGTATTAGTGAAAGTACGTTCAGAAGGCAAATACTCTTAATTTTGGAGAGTATCCTGTCTTTCTAATGTCGAACCATCTCTCATGCGTTTCTGGTAGTATACTAGACACAATATATTAATTTAACTATTCTCAATAGATGCTTTAAAAATGTATTTTGTAATGTCTTTTGATGAAATAAACGATTTGATTTGATTTGATTATTTTGGGGAAAACACTGTTTTCTGAAAGGGAGCAACCCATGTTATAGTTTAATATATTTTCCTTCAGCAGTTCTGAAGTATCGTTGCTGCTGGTGATTGTGGATGCCTGATTGCCTTATGAGTTCATCATTGCTGGTAACGGCTTTAGCCTGACAATTATACTTTTTCTGGGAAGAGCATCGCCACCATATTTTTCCGTTCAGATATTTAGTGATGACACCGTAAGTGTATCCTTCGAGCATCAGCAGTTGTTTGCCATTAACCTGTATGAAAGAAACTGGAAAAAAAATACAAAAATTAATTACATAAATATTTTTTATTGCTTTTATAATAATGTGATACTCGTAGATGAGCTCTTATTTTTTTTAAATATTTAATAATAATAAAAATGCCTGTTTTCTAAAAACTAATTTTATCCAAGATATATTTTATTGTAAAATTATATTTTATCCAAGTCACATATTTTTACTAGTATATCGAGTATATACGATATTTAACCCTCAATTGGGCACCAAAAAACTGATAATGTTGATTAATATTTATATCGATGGAGAGGTAGAAAAATACGCACTTAAAAAAAAACGTTTTTTTTTTCTTTCTTTTTTGCAAAATTTAATATGTACAAACAAATATTCCATTCAGTTCACTTTACTGGAACTATGTAATTTTTTACAACCTTGTATAAACAAACATTGATAAAAAAATTAACTGTTTTAATTAGATGAAGGAAAACATAATATTATATAACTAACTAACTAACTAACCATCACGCCGTCTCCCCGAAGGGGTAGGCAGAAAGAATGGACTGCCACACTTTTCTTTCCTAACATATTTCTCTCCCTTCCTCAACATTCATACATCGTGTCATGCACGCGCGTCGATTTCTCTGACTCCTCACATGGCCGACATTCAATATTTGATTTATGTGATCGTGCCACGTTTTCCTGGGTCTTCCTCTATTTCTGGTTCCATTTACATCGTTAACATATAATTTTTTCACCATTCTTTCTTCATTCATTATTTACATATGTCCAAACCATCTTAATGATCCTTTCATTATTTTGTTCATAACACAATCATTCGCACCACATTCACTTCTTATATTTTCATTCGACACTCTATCATACACAGATCTCATTTCTACGAGATTTATTCTACTTTCATCCTTCTTTTGCCAGTTCCATGCTTCGCTTCCATACATAAGGGTCGGTAGAAGAACACGGAAAGTTTAATGTTATGTTATTTGAAAAATGTATGACAAACGGTGACAAATTGGAGTTAACGAATTTGTCTATCTGGGAAGCATGTTCACAAGAGACGAAAATATGGAGAAAGACACGGAAAGAAGGGTTGGTGCTACAAACGAAAAAAATGGTGCACTCAAAATCATCACTGCAAATAGAAATATCCACCGAAGCGAGGATGGCAGTGCACAATGGAGTTCTAGTGCTGACCCTTGTGTACTGAAGTGAAGCTTGAGAAGGTTTTACGCCTTCATCATTGGGAGTATGATAGTTTATATTAGGTGTCAGAAAAATAATCTCAATAATGGAAAAAACAGTGTTTTAATATATGTTTGGGGGATGTGGTGAGCGTTAAAAGCAGTGAAAGTTTCAGCGTTTATTGCAATATTATATTAAAATAATAATATTTACCATTATATAAGGAACAATAGAACAGCAAAATTGTTTTCATTGTGGGATTGCTAATAATAAATCAAATGTTTATTTTTAATAATATATTTTTAAACTATATTAATGTTTTTTTTTAATGTTTACAAATACTTGTAGACAAATACTGTATTTTACCCATTACGGGTTAATCATTAAGAATTAATTGTATCTCAATAGAGACTAAGATGTAAATTATTTGGAAATAGAATATGGTGGTCGAGGCGTTTACAGGACTTATGGCCAGCGGGGTCTATCAAATCAAATCAGTTTATTTTCTCAAAAGATATTACAAACAACAATTATAGTTTAAGGCATCTATTAAGAAGAGGTAAAACATAAAAAATATATAATACCAGGAACGCATGAGAGATGGTTCGACATTAGGAATACAATATACTCTCCAAAGTCAAGAGTATTTGTCTTCTGAACGTACTATCACGAATATGAAAGACATCGATCCCCGAAGCGATCATGTTCAGCAGTTTGATTGCTCTCCCCACCGGCATCACCAGAGGCAGTTTGGTTCTGCATGCTGGGAGATAAAACAGTATGTGCTGAGGCTGTCGAAGATAACCAATCGGAACATAAAGATGGATAGCCTCCAAGATGACTATGAGACCACTCGTGTGAGCCACTTTTTACAACTACATAAAAAAATCCTTCTTCTTCTTTCGGTGCCGTGTCAGGTCCCCCCAACGTTGGCGATCACTGTAACAAAGGCATTTCTGTCCTGCGCCACTTGGAACAGATTCTGAACTATTGTAATTCCTGTCCACTCTTAATTGAATCCTTAACACTTTTAATTGAAATGAGTAGATTCGATTATGGTTAGTGGTATCATCGACGCTGCCTCCACAAATGTATAATTTTTCCGTCATGCGTGATGACAACATTTGGCGGCTCATGGTTGTGGTACCCGCGATGGAGAACTAGAGTGTCGGATGAAACTTTGACCGAAGCTCTGCAACTGTGACATCTCCTTGAAGAGCAGTACCACCAGCTGATTTCACTTATCGTGCGAGTTTTGGAAAAAGTGAATCCGTTAACCATCAAAACAGTTCTTCCGCAGGAAGTTTCTAAGAATTTGGCTGAAAAAATTATATAATTAAATTATTTATATCAAAGCAAAGTACATATTTCAAACTACGAAATAAGGTTTGATTTTTTTTTTCTTAAAAAAGACTAATATCAATGATATTAGAATTTATTTTATAATCTTCAATGTGAGCAGAAAATAGCTCATTATTATGAAGAAGGAATCTGGTCGTGTCCAGGCTTGAACCCATGTCCCCTGGATCAAGAGCCAAGCGTTCTATCCCCTAGACACTAAGTTCTTAATACTTCTTAATTTGAAACTTCTTAATACTTCTTAATACTTCTTAATAATTCTTAATACTTCTGAATACTTCTTAATACTTCTTAATAGTTCTTAATTCTTAATAGTTGAGGGCAGTTACTTAATAGTTTCTCGTTGCTTTCCACATTTTTGTACACAGCAGGTTATTTGAAACCAATTACTGTATTCAATTGGTTAGCTATTGATTATCATGACATATGATAGTAGGCTAGTCTGTCACCAATTTAATTGTCACGTGAATGCTACCTGACCAATGACAGCATTACATAATTTTCACAATTTTATCGCCGGGAATCGAATCCGGGATCTTCGGTGCCGCAATCATAGCTATTGCCACTCTGCCACTGATGTCGTCTTACAAAAACAATTAAATTGTTCGAACATTATTTTAAATAAATGTCAGTTGTAATCAATTATTACATGTTAATGTCATGTTATGGGCAAGATAGAGGGACGGTGTAGAGTAAGCAGAATATACTCGTAGTTGTCCTAGCAGCAGAATATAAAGGATTGGACAGGAAAGATGAGAGAAGAACTGTTCCAAATAGACAGAGATGGTTTCGCTGCAGTATTCGACTACATTAGGGGGACCTGAAACGGTACCAGAAGAATAAGAAGTAATCTATTTAAAATTCCATTTATTAATAACACAATTTTACCTTCATGTCAATATTTGAATTCAGTAAATATTACATAATTATTTTAGTATCAGTTTTGAATAAAATCTTGCTTATGTACTCGTATTATAAACAAATGAGTAAATTAATAAATGTGTCGTTGCTCGCCAGCCTGGCGAAACCGCTCGCTGTAGAAATAAAGACAAAAATGGAATAGATTCTTAAAAAACATTGTTTTATTTCATCTTTATTCAAAAACACAAAAATTCTCAAACATGTTTAAAGAATCATTTTAATTAATTTAAAAAAAATAATAAGTAAGAAATACCTATTTTTTATATACTTAGTATAACAACACACACTTTCATTCACCAGACATGTCTCGGACTAACAAGCCCTTCATCAGTGATATTATATAAATACAAATATTTAAAAAAAATATATATTACAAATGTGGTCAAATTTTACAGATGTTAAAATGATTCTGATTTTGACAGATGTTAAGAAAAAGATGTAATATTTTAAATATTTATATTTATATAATATCACTGATGAAGGGCTTATTAGTCTAACAAACATGTTTGGTATTTATTTTTAATTTTTTAATAACACTAAGTATATAAAAAATATAAAAATTAATTAATAAAGTATTTAATAATAATACTAAGTATATAAAAAAGAAACATTAAACATCTACAACACAAAGTTATGGCGAATATAGAAGAAAAGTATAAAATATATTCAGTTTTCTTACACTACAATGATCCGTTTACTTACACGTAAATTAAGTCTTTATTTTTAAGCTTTCTAAATAAACGGTTTCGCTTCAGTTGCCATCATACTTGTTGTAAGAGAACATGCATACTTTAATTCATCAAAGTATCTATCGGTCTTGCATGGGCTGTTTTCGGTGAACTATCCTATATTCTACAAACGATATACGAATCACCTGAAGAAAAATATATTTGACATATGCATCTTCCATGTGCTTGAAATAATCACGTTCGCAACAATAACAGTACAGAAATTCCGAGTGATTAAGCGGGCAATGGAGAATGTTGAACATTAATCTGCGAGACAAGAAATACAATGATTCCCAATTTAGCGTGGAAAATATCTTCTATAAAGTAGAATTGGGCCAGCCATATAGCGAGGACAATGGATGCTCGGTGAACCAGGCAGACCCTGGAGTGGGGACCGAGAACCAGTCGCAAAAATCCGGACAGAACAACAATCAAGATAGTCTGATGACATTAAACAAGTGACGGAAGGTGAATGGCACAGAGTGGCTAGGGATGGAGAGTCGTGGAAGTCGAGGAGGGAGTCCTATATCCAACAACGAACGACTAATAGCTGTTGATGATCTCTCAGAGCTATATGAAGATTTTGTGGATTTTGCTGATTGGTTTTGCTGATATGGGGAGACATGAAAGCCTCTGAAAGGATTGTTTTAAAGTTGGTGTATTGCTTTGGCTACAAAGTGCACCCTTTTATTGTCGAAAGGCAGATTTATATTGGTCTTGTCAGAACGTGATCTCGCCGAATGCTCATAGTTCCCTGGACATACATGGTTACCAATACCGAAGTCCTGAGGTGAGCTAGAGTTGACAGGGAACTTTTATCAACTATCAAAGTTCGAAGATCTCACATCTGGGTCATATACTGCGTGGGGAAAAGTACCACCTTCTCCAACTGATATTGGAGGGGAAAATTGAGGGATGCCGAAGGCCCGGAAGGAGATAAATGTCCTGGCTGCGAAACGTGAGGGAGTGGACCGGCATCAGAAGTGTGGAGAAGCTGTTCCGAGCGGCGCAGGGCAGGGACAGGTTCGCCGAGGTGATAGCCAACGTTAGGGGGACCCGACAGGGCACTTGAAGAAGAGTGTGATAGAAAGACTTTTTAAAAATAATTATTTTGGAGAAAATACTATTTTCTGTAAATGGGAGTGAATATTTTAATATAATCTCCTTTAACAGTTCTGAAGTATTGTTGCGGCTGGTGATTGTGGAAGCCTGTGTGACTTGTGAGTTCGTCATTGCTGGTCACAGCTTTAGCGTTACAATTGTACTTATTCATAGTAGAGCATCGCCACCACGTTTTTCCATTTACATATTTAGTGATGAAACCATACGTGTATCCATTTAGCATCAGCACTCGTTTGCCGTTAACCTTTATGAAAGAAACTGGAACAAAATACATCAATTAATAAAATAAATATTCCTTGTAAAATAATGTAAAACTCCATATTAAGTATTTAATTTTAATGAAAACGTCGGTTTTCTAGAAACTGTTTTATCCAAGTGACATCTTATCCATTTATACTTGTATACGATAATTAATATTTTCATTATTGAACATAATAAATAAAATAGAATTTTAAATATAAGTGACATTATTAACTGTTAAATTAAAAAAACTTTGTTTTATGTATGACAATTGTATTTTTATTTTTAGCGACAGCTGTTTCGTCACCCTATGTTGACCTCATCAGGTGTACAATAATATTTATATGAACTGCCAAATACAATTGTGATACATAAAACAAAGTTTTATAATTTAACAGTTTATAATGTTAAAGTATACTCGTATGATATTTTATGGTACTTAAAATAATGGACTATATAATTAACATTACATAAGGAGCAATAGTAATGCTAAAATAGGTTCACTGAGAAATTACAACGCGACCTACTAATAGATTAGATATTTACTTTTAAAATAATATTGTATTTTAAAATAAATTGTACGATTTTAAATAATCATTTACCACAAAAAGTGTAATCACAAATCTCGGGGTACATTGAATAATGTTATAAAGAGTAAAAACCTGTCACTCTCACAAAATAGAAAAAAACTTCTAGAAAACGTACGTTTACCTTAATATTCCTCATCTCTAAAATAATAGCATCAATAAACAAAATTAAAACCAACAATACCATATACCATCAGAATACATGTTACTTACCCATTGCTGTTTAAATTTTATTTTGGATTTTTGTTTAGATAAATCACACAATAAAGGAATATATGAGTGTAAGAATATAAGCCAAAGGTGTAAAATTCGAGAATGAAAAATAGTATAAAAAAACTACATAGTTTTTCATTAGCTTTTATAGGTAGAGGTAGGGTTTAAATAAAACAAGTGTATAACACCCAATATTTTTATTAAAAAGAAGTAATAAGCAATATCCCAGTGCACAATAGTTCTAATTATATGGTTAAAATGGAATTAATTCATTAGAATATTTAAACTACGTGTATGAATTTTAATGTGAAAAACTAACCGAACCCATTTAAATATATTCAAAACATTAAATTTATTGTTTGAAAAATGGCGTGAGATTCCATATAAAATATTTAATTTACATAAAAGAGAATGCTTCTTTCAAGAAGTTTGAATTGTAGAACGATTCGACTTACTAGCTTAGAGTAAGTGTTATTAAATTTGAATGCCTTAAGACGAAACAAAATGCTCTTCTAAAAATGATTTAAAACTTTTTGAAACCATGCGTTTTCCTTATAATATGTATATATGTGCTCTTAAAAATATTTCTTAATTACCACAATATTAAAAACATTTGTTTTCCTTAATAATAAAATTAATGAAAAAAACATAGTAATAGTGTAGGAAATATATTTGATAAACAGTATATAATCGAAATCTTATAACACCACAGTGGGAAAAACATGGTGCTCTTAAAAATATTCTATAATATTTCTAAAAATATATACGTTTTCCTTGGTTATAAAATAGAAGAAAAAAGCGTGGTAATAGTGCGGGAAAATGTGTTTATTACATTTGATTAACAATATATTATCGAATCCAGTAATACCCGAATAAGAGAAAACATGGTGCTCTTAAAAAATATTGTATAACCCTCCTAAATATATATGTTTTGCTTAGTAATCAAATTTTTAAATAATGTTATATGGTTTAAATAGTAGTGCAAAAAAACATTTATTTTTATCGATAACACCCAGTAGAAATAACATGGTGCGCTTAAAAATATTTTATAACACTACTTAAAATCATGTGTTTTCCTTAGTAAATGAAAAGTGAGTGGTTTCGATAGATTAATTAAATTAATAACAACGTTTTTCTTCCTGAATTTGAAAACCATATGAGAACGAGAAAACGTTTTACTAAACTTCTTAAAAACATAAGATCTGTTAAATAACACAAATAATATATTAAATGCTAGGTTTACAAACCAATTATTTTTTATGAAGTGCATAAATTGTTAAAACTGTTGGTTCCACTAGTTTAAATTTGGAAAAAACAGTGAAATTCCACAGTGTTAACATCTTAAGTTTATCTAAAATTAACTAATTAAATAATTATTTCAAAATTTTATGGAATCTTGGGAATGTCAGAGTCTCTTAATATCCTCATCGACTGACGTTTCGGATGTCGTTGCCGACTCTTCATTCAGGTTATTTAATGAAGTCTACTCCGAAGATGACGTCTACAATGGAATCCGAAAAGTCAGTCTAAGATGATAACAAAAGATTCGGACATGATGATCTCTGAAACTGTGACTCTACAAACTACACATTTATTATTTTAAAAACTTTTTCTTTAATGTATGTTTAGTTAAAATTATTACATTTTAAAAAGATTTTTTAATTTTCATTTTCATTTTCATTATTCACAATGAACTTCTACAATGAAATTTCAAATAACATTTTTTTTTTTTTAATATTTAATCCTATTTCACCATAGCAATACGAAATAACTACCCTATTTTTTTTTCTTGTTTACTTAAGTTTTTCTTAGGCATAAATTTAAAATATGTTTACGTGCAAATTAAAGAATAATTTTTTATTATTATATGGTTTAGCTAGCTAACTAGCACAATATGATTCCGAAGAGAATCTATATCGGATAATTTTAATTTTATAATAGAAATATGAGATTAGAGTGTCGTGAACTTAATGGCCGTGCCACACTGTTTGAAACAAACTCTCCACAGGGGTGACCTTGGTGGAGAGCTGTGGAGCCCACGGTTGGTGTAGCGTCCACACACTGTTATAAACAAGCTCTCCACACGTGGAATGCGTGTTTAAACGCGCGTCCGTCCACAAAGTTTGTTGAAGGTCAAACGAAATTGGTTTCAAACAAGTGTTTACACAGTTTTAAACCGCCGGTGGAGTCCGATGTGGAGAGCTTGTTTAAAACAGTGTGGCCCGCCTTTAATCTAGAATTATAATGTTTGTTATTAGAAGAAAATAATATGATTGAGTAGTGTAATATCAAAGATTTTAAGATTATTACGAGTTTGCTGGAAGCGGTTTCTTTACCGTTTTAAAAATAAAGATCGAACTTTGACGTTAAAAACCGTAGATATTACAGTTTTTTTTTGTTAATTCACGAATGGATGGTGACAGACTTGCATATATCGCACGCTTAATAGAACAATGGCTTAACTAAAAAAAATGAAGTTTTTCTCAATCTGACATGAGTCGGTGTTTTAACAAAAACAGTCGAAAAACACGTACGAATGGATAGCGTTAAATTGTGAACGATTATCGTACGTACGAATGGATAGCGTTAACATTGTGAAAAATAGATGGATAGCGTTAACACAAGCCTCTGTCTAATGTTAACTCAATAATAACCTAAACCATAATCGGTCAGTTTACTATTAAGCGTGCGATATGTACAGTCGCTTATGAAATCCCTTCAGGAAATGGCCCACCTGAAAGGACAGCTGGACCTCATCATCCGAAGAGACATGATTTCTGTGTCACAGATCGTCAGATCCATTAAAAGAAGAAGAAGAAGAAGAAGAATTCACAAATATCACCAAAAAATAATAACAATTTACATATGAAGAAATATTAGCAGCATAGACTTCAATTTCGATGATGGTGACAAATGACTGTATTGATACTACACTAATCAATTAGTTATTAGCTTATTGTAGAAATTTTCGCTTACACTATATTCGAACTTGTTATATTTTAATGTATTCTCCCCCAGAAGTTCTGAAGTATTTTTGCGGCGGATGGTTGTGAGTGTTGGAGTGACTGATCAGATTTCCATTGAGGGTTGTAGCCTTTGCATTACATTTGTTCTTGGTTTTGGTAGCACACTGCCACCACAATCTGTCGTTGTATTTTGTCAGTAAACTGTACGTGTGGCTATTAAACATCAGCAACTGCTTCCCATTCGACATTATGAATGTAGCTGGAAAAAATAATATATGTTAATATACTATATATACATAAAATGACAAAAAAAAACACATATTACGTTGCAAGGCGTATCCACGGGTGTCTAAGCTTTTATTTAAAACGCACAACTGATGATCCAATTCAAAATATTTATTTATCAAAATTCGTATTATAAATATTAGATAATAAAGATTGCAATTTTTAGTGCTTGTTTTAATTTTACCGGAGAGGTTAACACCGAGGGTATAATGCCAAATGCATCCATTCTAATACACTAAAAAAATACACTTAGTATTTAAGTCAGTGGTATTAAAATGTTAACGCAATCTTCAATTTGAGCCAAAATAAAAGCTCATTAGGAAGGAACCAGGTCAATCATGGGTTGTACCTGAGTACTCAAGATCGGAAAACAAGCTATCTCTCCTCTAGACCACCGCCTGAATAATATGTACACCATTATTTCTTCAGCATCACGTATACTAAAAAATGTGCCATTTATATTATTTTTTGTTTTCAAAATCATGTTTTATAAACATGAATGGTACATTAAACAAGACATATGCCTTTAAAAGATTGTTTAATAAAAATAAATAATGTTGACAACTAAAATGAAGTTCGATTGCTCTCCCTATTGGAATAACAAGAGGCAAGTAAGATATGCATGTTGGATTATTAACAAATCAATCCTTACGCTGCCGAAAGTATACAGAGCCATAATTAATTTCTGTGAGTTTGCGCAGATGGTGTACAAGCAAAAAAATAATAAGTAAAGTTATTAAACAAGCGTAAGGAATTTTTCATGTAATAATTTCTCTGGTAAAATACTAGAAATGCACAATTAAAGTTTAATATACTGATGTAAAATTTTCATTTTAATAATGTGGCAGGTATTTTTGAGGTTATAATGAAATAAAACATTACGAGTTTCATATTTCTTTATTGAAAAAGTATTACAATAAGAAGAAATAGTAAATTAACAATATTTTATGAAATGCAAAAAAAAATGCGGAGATTAAATCCATGGCTTCATAATTTTTTAAGAAATAAAATACTGTTTTATCATCAAAAGTTTTTTTTATCGACGAGTTTCAAAAGACTAATGCCAAGATCATTGATCACAATAATGATATAAACTTGTAGAAAAAATAAAAATAATATTTTGAAGGTAGCATATCATTATAAAATTAAAAGTGTTAAAAATACATTTATGGAATATCGCAGAGTTAATAAATTCAGTTTATCAAAAATATACACAAATCGTCATTTAATAATTGAGCTTCTTCTTCTTCACGTGTCCTGCCGGGTCTCCCCGACGTTGACGGCCATTTGGGAGAAAGCTTCTAAATCCATTCTCGGATGTTTCGAACCCAGGAGAGCTGTCTTCTGCTGACCCCTTTGCGGCCCTCGATCTTCCCTTTCATGACGAGCTGAAGTACGGTGTGTTATAACAAAAGCATAAACGTTCCAAAACAAATCTTTATAACATCTGTCAGATCATGTAAACGACAACAATTTTATAATATGTTTTAAAAATGTATCTTTACTGAAGAAGGACTGTTTGTCCGAAACATGTCTATTTAATTATATATATATATATATATATATATATATATATATATATATATATATATATATATATATATATATATATATATATATATATATATATATATATATATATATATATATATATATATATATATATATATATATATATATATATATATATATATATATATATATATATATATATATATATATATATATGTGTTTAATATAAGTGTTGTATATACAAAGTGTATATAAAAAAAAAAATAGAAATAAACCATCGCATATAGAAGAAAATCCGGTCCACGGGCTTTTCGAGGTTTATATGTTGATATAGCATGTAGTATTTCTGATTTCAATATAGCAGGATCTTGACTATGTTCTGATATTTCAACGTCAGTTCGAGAATGTTGGAAGAGGGTTCTTATATAATCTTCCCATATTTTTAAGATTTCCAAATCTTCCAAGATCAAGTTAAAAGATTCGTCTATGAGACAGATAGGTTTAGGCTTCCTAGTAAGGTCAGTCAGTTATTTTAGTTTTTTGTGCATATTAAATTAGTCGTGTATCTGATCATATTGTTCCAACTCATCACACTGTCTCTTCATCCACTCTTCCTTTGCTTTTTTAATATCTTAAAATTAAGTTTAAAATTATACAAATAAAAAAAAACTAACTTAAAATCTATATAATAGATTTTCGCAGAGAACATTATGGTCTTAGCTCAACTAAGACGAGAGCTTAATTAAGACTCCTAAAATCTAGTAAATAACAAAAATAAGTAGTGATAAACAAAGCATAAATATTTTGAAATAATCATGAAATGAATAATCATAAATTTAAATAAAACGTTTAAAATATATTTACATATTTAGTTTAATATTTATGTAAACGTCAAAATTAACAAATCTTAAATGAAAAAACATCAATTATCTCAACAGGAAATTGAACCACGAAACTCTTGATTCGGGAAACAGACTATTACCAATGGCAAAAAACTGCCAGTGGGTGACCCAAAGAGCTAGGTTAGAAATAAGCCTTAGAGACAGAGTCAGAAACGATACGATGAGAGAAAAAACAAAGGTCACTGACATCATCCACCGCGTTGCGACTGCAAAACGGCAATAGCTTGGTCACGTTACTAGAAGTTCGGGCGAAAATGGACAAAAGACTGCTGACTTGAAGACCATGGACCGCAAAAAGAAGTGCAAGGTGATCGCAACTGCGGTGAAAGGATGACCTAAAACGACACGTCAGCATAACTTGGATGCAATCTGCAAGATACAGAGTGGCGAGGAAGAGGAGGCATATTTTCCAAAAATGGACGAGAACAGGCTGAAGGAGAAGAAAAAGGCTGTTACCTGTATGGCTTTATGGCTTTAACTTATAAACAATTTTATAAAATTAAATTTACTTAAAGCTACATAAAATAATAAACTGTTAAATAAAAAAACTTTGTTATAAATATCACAATTGATTATATTTTGTCGCGACAGCATTTTCGCTAACCAATGGTAGCATCGTCAGTTCTTACAATCAACTAAATTATAATTGTTTATAATATTGTATTTATTATAATTGTTTACAATATTGTATGTATTATAATTGTTTACAATATTGTATGTAGTTTCTTTCCCTCTTATAATTTTTTATGTAAACTTAGTCTTTCTGATGTATTTTTTAGTTGATTGCAAGACCTGACGATGCCAACATCGGTAAGCATAGCAGTTGTCGCGACAAAATATAATCAATTGTCATATTTGTAACAAAGTTTTTTATTCAATCAGTTAATAATGTTGAAATATCAAAGTGTTTCCGCCAAAACAAACAATACATAAATTACATACACATTTTACAAACAACAATTTAGACTTTAACATAATACCCCATTCTCTCGAGATATACGTATTTAGGGGGAGGGTGGTTGTGTCCGGCTCGGTGCTGGATAATCATATTGTCCTTTACAAACGCAAAAGCAGTACATCCTTTATTCCAGTTGGAAGAACACTTGTACCGAATTTTCCCCGTGACAGTGGTGTCCGCTTTCCAGAAGGTATACTCATTCACCCTAAGAACATGCTTACCACCGCCCAGTAATAAATATGCAGCTGAAAAAAAAGAACACAAATAACCATTAATGAAATAAAAACACTGTTCTTATTCAAATTTAAAATAACCAACATACAAATATTGATGGTTGAGGTATTAGTTTTGTAAAACTCCATTATTTATTAAAAATAGTAAACACGATTGTTAAGTGGTTTTAATTGATTAAATTTAAATAAACTATATAAATTGTAACAAATTTATTTCGCCTTGCGAGAGAATTTTCAAACTGAGAGGATTGTAGAACCCTTTAGTTTGAGAATGCCCTCGCAAGGCGAAAGAAATTTGTCACAATTTATATAATTTATATAAATTAAATCCAAGTTAAACCACTAAACAATCGTGTTTACTATTCTAAATTAACATACAGTTAATATGAATGTGTAACAAAAATGTGTTACATCGAAACTAACCTTAATAAAGTAGATCGCTCTTGAAAACGTTAGTTATGTAATCTACATTCACTAAAGAAAAGTGTAATATAAAAAAAAAATGATGACTAGTATGGTAAATATTTAGGCAGACTAGTTGGTCAAATAAAATGAAACAAGAGGCAAGTTAATTAATTTAAAACCACAAGAATGTCTATTAAAAAGTTTAAAAAAAAAACAGATTCTTTTTTTGGTTAAATTTATTTTGTATAAAACAAATAATACTAATATTTAAATTTATATAAAAAGCACTTTAGATTATATGGAAGTAACTTGGTACACAAACTTTTTATCATATTGTAATATGTTAGTTTGTTCACTTTGTCATAATTAAGTATTCTCTAAGTGCCAGGACAGAGCATTGTGGCGATCCATGCTCTCTGCCTACCCCTCCAGGAAATGGCGTGATGGTTAGTTCGTTTATATCTGAATCACTTTTAGAATCAAATAAATCAATAAATTCAAATAGATTTCCCGCTGTAATATAGAACAAGAATTGAGGTTATACGCATTCCATTGCATGTGAAGTACGGCGAACTAATTCAATGTTGCTAGCAAGAAAAACAAAGAGGAATATTATTATTTCAAAGTGCAATCTATCCGTTTAAAAGTGGCAACATTTTCTGGTAAGTGCAATAAAAATGTTAAATCTTAAAAATATATATAATAAAGTCTTAAAAATATATAATACAATATATAATATTTTAATCTATAATACAATTTTTTTTAGTAAAACGAAGTTTATCTATGAAATATATTTATTGTTAGTTTAAGTATTTTTTTATAGAATTTAAAATTATCTTAAAAATAATAAATAAGAAACATTAAAATTTTGTACACATCGCTTATATGTATAAGCACGAATGCATCTTGTTAGTTTTTTTTAATATTTACTGATTAATTTAAAAAAAAAATTATTTATTAAAATTATTAGGTATAATAAAAAATATTATCAGATTAACCTACTCACTATTTTTTTTTTAATTAGTTCAAATGAGAACTTGTCCAAATAAAATTTATAAATATATAATAATTAATACGATTGACACCACTCAAATTATTTGATAATAATTTCATAATACATTTATTATAAAAATAAAAGTGTTTTCAATATTTATCATAAAAAGCTAAACTACAAAAACCAAATCATCGCCACGCTGAGTAAAGCCATTCAAATGTGAAATACAAAGTGATTGGGAATATATGTAGAATAAATTAAAATCATTAAACTGATAAGTGGAAAAACAGTGCTTAATTTATAATATAAAAAAACATGATTAATTTCATATAATCCTACCCATGAGTTAAAATAATAGTACAATTTATATATTTAACCCCTAAATTGGACGCTAGGAAACTGATTACGTTAAAAATATTGTTTTCAATGGAGAGCTACAAAAATATCCACCAAAAATAATCTGTTAACATACTATTTCTGAATTATTCGTATTTTAATGCCATCGACAATTATGCTTGTTTTTTTATTTAATTAATTTTTTTTAAAACCCAATTGGGTTATATGGATACATTTTTAGATCTTACTATTAATTATGTATTGTTTCAGATATATTTAATAGTTGAGTTGTAATGAGACTCCGTATTTTATTTTATTTACTGGTTAAAACACTTGTGTGGCAGCAAAACGGTTGTGCGATGACTGAAATTTTTTGTACTATTTATTATAGCATTTTGTGTGTAATACTAATATTAACATGGATAATATCAAGTGGGAAATATTTTCCTCTAGTCCAATCAAGGGTTAAAAATAAAAATTAATTCATAAAAAATTTTAACATATCAAATTTTTAAATGATAACCAAAACTCTCGTTGTATATGTACTTGGGAGGAGCGTGATGATGTGTATCTTCAATATAAATCACTTTGTTATTCATCAAAAATGCAAAAGCTCTACATTTTTTGTTCTTATAGGACGAACATTTATAACGAGTCCTTCCGGCAATGTTGGTCTCCGCCTTCCAGAAAGTGTATTCGTTCACCATCAAAAGCTTCGTGTGGCCATTAAGAAGTATAAAATTAGCTGGAAAAAAAAATTACGATTATACTTTCACAATGTAACGATTATCAATAGACGATCTTCGTGGCAGTGTGACAATAGCTATGACTGCCACACTGAACGTCCCGAGTTTGATTCCGGGCAATGACAGGGTCATCTGTGTGTCTCTCTGAACAGAGTGTCTCAAACTCTCTCGCGTCTGGTGTAGAATTCACGTGAAAATAATATGGCGTTAGATTAGCTACTTATCACATGTCATGAGAATCAATATAATAGCTATACCCTCTACATCGATTTCGCTCGCGCTGTAATAATGTAACTAGGTATTCAATAAAATATTAATAATAATAAAAAATAATTAAAATTTATTTTGTTATTTTATTTGATATCATTGTATTTATTTTAGATATATTTTGTGGACGTTTTAGTTTCTTAGTGCGCGGGAGATCCCTATTGGTGGCGATGAGGTTCGCGACTCATCACACCGCGTCTTTCGCGGTGGCGAAAAGAGAAGGATGGAGTACCGCATCGGTTAAAGTGTGGCAGTCCATTCTTTCTGCCTACCCTTTCGGGGAGTCGGCGTGATGGTTAGTTAGTTTGTTAGTTTTTAAAATTTAAGCAATGAAAGAAACGTGAAAAAATATATTATTATAATGAATGAAATTTTATGATTTAAAAATATGTATTTGTGTAATGTAATGACGTAAAGAGCTATTTTAAAAAAGCTTTGAAAGGGCTTTATTTGATACTAAATTATGTATTCTACCTTGATTATAGTAATATAATCAGTTCTAGTATGTAACTAACCCCGTTTCTCCGAAAATGTAGTCAAAGAGGATAGCCCGTCTTACTGCCATACCTCTGATATCCTGACATATACCTCTCTATATTCATATATGGTCAAAACATTGTATTCAAACAGTGTCAATGGAATGTCAGCCGATAATGACCTACGAAAACATGGTATGACTAAATTAATCAATTACTAAAAGGTAACCACATTTGAAGTTGGAAAAATCGACAAACGTGCGTGTTATGAAATATAAATGTAGAGGCAGTTCGATAAGTATCCCCTCTACCTAGTTAGTTAGTTAATAAGTTACTCATACATTATATTATAAAAGGCACGCTCATCTAATTTTCCGACTTGGAGCAACGATAAATTTGGTCATGGTAAATTTCATAAAAATATGATTCCGTACGAAGCACTTAATTTGTGTTGCAGTATAAATAGAAATAATTTAAAACATTTGTTTTTACACCACTTTATTGTTTTATCGAATCAACCGGTTTCGCTCCCGCCGGGATTTCGTAAAGGTAACAAAAACAAACTAAAATATTATCAGAGAAACACATAATATATAAACATTTCAAATGGGGGAGGGTGTGGCCACATGTATAAGGAAGAGAGAACGAGTGGATACATGAGAAATTAGTGAGATAGGATAGTGCGTCATGAATATTATGGAAGTTACTTTAAGAGGATTATTAAAAATGTCTTAATAATAGGGAACATGTTGAAAATAGGACTATTGGTAGAAATAATCAGGTTGTTTAATATGTGCGATTTAATATTTAACGATTATTATATCTCAATTTTTTCGTCAAAGAATCTCAAGGGCTTCTAGGTTATCTAACATTAATCCTGGGAAATTTCCATGGAGAATTTATAACCCAGAATCTTTGTAGAAGGTATGGTTTAACTCTAACAGATGATTGGCGAACTCACGAAAACCAAGGATAATTCGATATCCAATTTATCATTAATTTAAAACCACAATAATGTCTCTTAAATATAATTATAAATTGTTTTATTATTATAAAAAGAAAACTTGATTTATTTTAACTTCAAGCCAGATTCTATATTATCCGTAAGTTACAAGGGGAGGACAGAACATAGAAAATTGGCTTCGGGGTCGGATTTTGTAGGATTATAATACCCCCTAAGAATCAATATTTTTAATTGAAATTTCTTGGTGGAAGTTCATTTTAAATAATGAAAACAAACTTGTGTTTATCGTCGACCTGTTTCGGCAGCTTGCTGCCATCTTCTGGTTTCTTACCAGAAGATGGCAGCAAGCTGCCGAAACCGGTCGTCGATAAACACAAGTGGAAGCACACTAAATATATAATAATAAAGAAGTTTTGTATAATTTTTTTTTTTGTTTTCATTTCCCCGAAGAATCGTCAATAGTCAAAGTAAGAAAGTGCAGTAGCCAAACAATTTATATAAAATGTAAATAATATTTTCATCCTTATGTACTCTCTTAGATATGCTTTTTATGTATTTTAAAATCTTTGAACGAAAATAAATAAATAAAAATGGCGGCATTTCACAAATTAAGAAAGTAACAATGAAAAAATAATATTTATTTTTAACCCTAAAAGGCGGGCCACACTGTTTTAAACAAGCTCTCCACATCGGTCTCCACCGGCGGTTTAAAACTGTGTAGACACTTGTTTGAAACCAAAATTCGTTTGATCTTCAAGAAACTTTGTGGACGGACGCGCGTTTAAACACGCATTCCACGTGTGGAAAGCTTGTTTAAAACCAAGTGTGGACGCTACACCAACCGCGGGCTCTACAGCTCTTCACCAAGGTCACCCCTGTGGAGAGTTTGTTTCAAACAGTGTGGCCCGCCTTTAATAATCAATATTATATAAAATATTACTAACAATTTAGAAAACAAGTACATATTTTAAAATTAATTAACTTTTTAAATATACAATATATCGTCGGTTCAAAGGTAAAACTCATTAAGTGACATTTGAATTATTTTTTTATTTTTTTGCAATTTCTGATCAGACTTGTGAATTCTACGTCAGAAAGTAATCACCAAGTGTTTTTATTGAAGAATAACTGTTATTCTTCAATAAATACACTTGGTGATTGTTTTCTGACGTAGAATTCACAAGTCTGATGCGGAAGTTGCAAAAAAAGGAGAAAATTTTGAAATGTCACTTAATGAGTTTTACCTTTGAACCGACGATATTAGAGTTCATCAAATTATACAATAGAGCTGCCATTGAAATAATGATTAAAAAGTGAGGTATGACCAAAAAGTTGTTGAACTATGGGTTATATTTTTGATTTTAAAGACAGGTTTTATTTTTTCTGAAAAGGCGATAGTAACTATGGTTTACAGGAAAGATTATTAAAATGTAATATAATGATCACGTGTGGTTATGGTATCCCTCAGTTTTGAGGACGGTCCCCCCGTAGGTGGTGGCAAAGACAGGGCAAATGCTCTTTCTGTAGTAATTGCATTTCCACCATTTTTTCCCATTAGGTCGAGTCTTGGTACAGGTAAATGGAAAACCGTTCAAGGAAAGCGATGTACATCCTCTACGAGTTATTATAAATTCGACTAAAATAAATAAAGAAATAATTTGTCTTAATATCATTGAACAAAAAAAAAATACATTTGTGGTTAAAACTTGGGTGATATTTTTATCATGTAAAATTACAAATTTGGATAGATTTTTCCAAAAATATATCATACAATAATGTACAGATATTTAGATTTCAAAAACTATCTATTCGAAAAGCAAGCATGGTTAATTTATATCAAATGAATGTCATGATTGATATATATTTATTTCTTCTATATTCGCCTTCACTTTGTGTTGTGGATTCATATTTGAATAAATATAGTTACACTTTGTATTACAACACTTTTTTTTTATTGAACTGAAATAGAATTTTAACTAAATTTAACTGAATACAATTTTAAATAAAATTGTATTCATTGATAAAGGTTACTTATAACCGAAACAAGTCTGAGTTCAGTAAAAATAAAGTGTTTTAATACAAAGTGTAACTTTATTTATTAAGATATGTAATTATTTTACTTTTTCATAGTTCTATTATTACTTTATATTATTATATTATACCACTATCTTTCTAAACACATAAAAAATAATCATTTATGTTTAAAAAATAAATAAAAAGAGTAATAAATTTTTATTTTACAAAATAACTAGAACAGAATGGTTGGCTCATGATACAGGGTAATGGGTTGTGTTTTTTTTTAAATAATAAAATAATTATTATTGGCTGGTTAATAATAAAATAATCATAATAATAAAGCATTTTTACTCACATTGTCAGTGGACAAAAACCTTCGGCGTTAGTAAATTTTTCGAGTGTGAAAATTATTTTAATGAAATATCAGTTACTAGTAATATAAGTAATCACGTATTTTGTTATTTTATTATAAGTATTAAAACAATGTAAATATTAATTAAATAGAATTTATTGAATCATAACATAAAATTTGAATAAACAATACAACAATTTATCAACAATCAAAAATCAATAACATATTAACTATCTTCTTTCTTTATATTATTTCCCTCAGATGGAACAGTGTTGCCTGTTGAGTTGAGCTGTTTATCGGGTTTAATAAAATATTCATCCCAGGAATAATGCTTTGGTATCCTAAAATAATCTGAAATAAATAAAAAATAAAACAACTAAGATAAGAAAATCTGTCAAGATATTTGATGGAAACTAAATGAATTATTGAAAAGAAAATTAAATAAATACACACATAATACATACCAACGTTTTAAAGCGAGGAACACAAATGCACCGATAAAAATTAAAACATCCCAACTTGGGATTCCCAAGGGCAAACAAGAAAAATACATTTTAAAATTATTGCATATGAATTTAAAATAAAATAACATTTTTAGTCCATTGTTTAAGACACAATATGATACGTTAACACAATTAACTGTTAAAATATAAAACGATGTGGTATCACAAGTTGAAAAAATATTGTAACACCTGATGATGTCAAGATAGGTTGACGAAACAGCTGTCACGTAAAATTAAAAATTAAAAAAAATATGATACCTTAAACAGTGTTTTATATTTTAAAAGTTAACAATTTTTATATAAACCACGGAATCATAATTACGCCAACTAGTTTAGCTAAATATACAAAGGGATATTTTATATGTGTAATAATTTTAAATGTCTAACCACAAAGTGAGTGCTTTATATGAAAACATACATTTTTTTAGCATTATAATGACCCTCTTTATCAATATAGAATAACAGTATAAATGTATAATGTTATTAAGTATTAGACCTAAATAATGCGTAATGGATAGTGTTCCGTCTGATCTGGATAAACTGGACGAAAAGGACTTGGAGCAAAAGACTCAGGATCAAGGAACTTGGAATAACATCATCAGGCTTCATTTTTTAAGTTGTACGGCCATGTAAAGTGTGTAAGTACCATTCCTTCTTCTTCTTTTAGGACTGTGTCCTGTTATTTCTCGGAGCCTGTTCCTGGGATGCAGATGTCCAACTGTCTCGCCATCTTTTAGGTGGTCTTCCTGCAGGTCGATTTCCGGTTGGTACTTTATTTGCTATATTTATCACTCTTTCAGAACATGTTCTTTCCACATGATCTCTCCAGTAGCGTCTTCTCAGTCTTCCCCATCGCACGACATCTTCCACATAAGTACCGTTCCAATTCAATAAATAAAAATTAAGCTATAAACTTATCACTCGTTATTATAAATTAATAAAACAGTGCACGCTTATAGTAAATACATATTAAATTTAATTAGATTGAATAGCAAGGAAAATTAAAATACGATTTTTATTCAAAAAATATATTTAGTATAATATATTATATTATTTGTATTGCTCATCGCACATATATTTTTTAATAAATAAAAAACATTGCATAATTATTTTATTATATAATAAAAGTAGTAAGTAAATTACGTTAATATTATCCCTCTGGTGCTTAATTTTATCATTAAGAAGTGTAATAATATTTGTGAGTGGAACCTTGAATGATTCCGTAAAATTAATATCACGAGTCGCCAAGCAACATAAGGGTGATGAAGCTAATTATGGGTGTGAAGTCCTTTCAGTCGTAAAATTATGTTCTTGTAAGTGGTGACTGAGGCAAGGCAGACTTTACTGCCTTTGGAACACACCCAACGTCGTTTATCGCCATTCAAGTACTGCCTATAATATTTGTATGGCCCCATGTACAAGTTCTTGGAATCGGCACTAATGTAAAACGTATCTGAAAATGTTCGGAAAAATATTAGAAACAGTGTGTGAAATTTCACAGTTGGTAGAATAACCTAACCTATCACAGAGTACCGCAGTCTGGAATCAAGAAGAAAAGTTACATTGATGATCTTAGGATTTAAAATACTCCGTAAACTCATTGATAGCCCATACCTCTTAGAGTGTTGTGGCCTCAATGCACCGGAAAGGTATGCTCGCGCTAGAAGACACGATATGTTGTGCATACCGCATAGCAGAACAAATGTCATGGCGCAGCATACAATGACCCGGGGTATGGTGCTCTTGAATGAGGTGTTAGTCGATGTGGACATTCTCCAAATGACCTATGCGTCATTTAAGGATCATATAGGTACATACCACAATTGCCGATATATGTGTTTTATTTTAACATGTCTGTCTGTGTTTTGTAAATGTAAAATGTATGCAGTAATTGGGTTCTAAAGATGTTTTATACAATAAAAAAATAATAATAATAGTCCATGGGATCTTGGGTATGCCCGTTTCTCACGCTATATCATCTTCGATCGAGCTTTTAGAGGTCGATGCCGACTCCACCTTTGGGGTAGTGTGTGAAATGAGACTCAAAGAGGATATCAAAAGACACAAGTATATCCAAGATCCCAAAGATCATCAAATATTGGAAAAGGCAAATTTTCAAAGGACGTATAATATATTCAAAAAAATTACAATCTTTATTATTGTTTCTTGAACAATGATACAAAACTTAATATTAAATGATTAATACGAATTAAATCGTCTGTTTTCCCGATGCTTTATTATATTGATAATGCCTTAGAAAGGTGAAACATGTCATTCCCGTAAACTGTAATAAAACTTATGGAAAACAAACGTTTTCATTCTTATTAATTATTAAAAATTATATGTAATATACAATAATAAAATAAGGTAAATGAGATAAAGTTGCCACGATCTTTTCAATTACTCTATTATTTACTTAAGATTAATAAAAATGACAATGTTGCTAACGAAATTATTCATTATACCTGATGGTATAGATTAAAATTAAATACTACATTTTGATAGAATTTAAATATTTCCGCAGATAAAGATGGTTTAATATCTTCAAAACTCAATAGTGGACCAAAACAGTATAATTAAGTCATAATAAAACATTTGATTTTAACGATTTGAGTAAGCTTATAATTTATTTGTTCATAAGACTTGTACATAAAATAAATTTTAAATTAAATTAAATATAATATAAATTAACGAAAAAATTTAAGATTCATATATACGAGTATTTAACTATAAGATAATTAAACGTCAAATTAAAAAATATTTTTAAGATTTTTTATTATTAATAAAAAAATGTTCTTAACTAAATTTTCTTAATTGTATCATAATTAAAATAGTTTAAAAACAGCTACGAGTTTTTTAAATTTGAAAAATGTATATTTTTACGTAGAAGGTCACAGAAATAACCGCGTTTCTTTAACAATGTGTAACCAATTACAGAAGGTTCCAAAATATACGACCATACTAAATAAAAAACGAGATTTTTTCTTTAAAAAATACCAACTAAGAAAAGCATATTTAAAATCTCAAATTTATAAAAATAAATTTTATATTTTCTTGTCAATAAATGACAACATGTCATTCCCATTAATTGTAAGGAAACATCTATTAAACAGACATTTTTATTCGTGTTAATAAAATCTAGTTTTTAGTTTTCAATTAAATCAGTCAACAGAAAAATCTTTGACAGTAAGCATTTTTTCCTCCTCTTTTTTAGCGATTGAACTATGGTTATGGTGATTTATATATGTTAAAGAATTTCGGTGTATGTTCACAATGGCGCAGCATCTCTTGCTTCTGTTGTAGATGCAACGCCATCTCTCAACGAAGTTGTTCGATTTGTGGTGGAGGGAGTAGTAAAAGTTGTTCAGGACCATGAGCTTTTTACCCGCTTTTGACGTAACATATTTGACGATGTGAACTGAAAGAAAAAATATATTTAGTAATAGAATAAATATTAACATTACAATATTAAGCATTTATATATTTATTATTTGAATATTGAATAGTTAATATAAATGAAAACATAGGCTTTCTAAAAGTTTGATTATAATTTATGGGAATCACATGTTTCGCCTTCCTAAAGCATTATCAAATGTGCCTTTTGAAAATGATTAAGAAAAGAGAAACGTGTAATTCCCATAAATTATAATAAAACTTCTAGAAAACAGACGTTTTCATTCGTTATAACTTTTTCATTTATTACAATTTATCGCAAACATAAGTTATTCCACAAATGCTAAAATGGCAGTGCAAAATGGAATTATTAAGGATTAATTGTATCTCAATAGAGACGAAGATGTAAATTGTTTTTTTGGAAACAGAATATGGTGGCCGAGGCGTTTACAGGACTTATGACCCGTCATTGGTTGGGTTAAGCGATCGCTTTATATTAACGACATTCCCCGTTCCGACATTCTTACAATCACCACGCCTGACAATTTTTTGAAAGATGTATATATGCTACTATATTCTTAATAGATGGCGCTAGTGTAGATTGACCTAAAAAATGTGAAGTGTGTCTCAACATAGTAGCATATACATCTTTCAAAAATTGTCAGACGTGGTGGTCGTAAAAAGGTCGGAATGGGGAATGTTGTTTACATAAAGTGATCGCTTAACCCAACAAACGACAGGTCATAAGTCCTGTAAACGCCTCGGCCGCCATATTCTGTTTAAAAAAAAAACAATTTACATCTTCGCCTCTATTGGGATACAATTAATCCTTAATAATGATTAACCCGCAATGGATAAAATCCAGTATTTGTCTACAAGTATTTGTATACATTCAAAAACAAAATGGAATTATATAAATAAAATACAAACCATTTGTTATAAATTATGATCTTTAACTCAACTCCTTTGAAATTGTATTATATCCATGGCTCAGAGAATCCTCTGCTACCTTTCGCAGATTGTTCTGTTCTCAATTTTCGGGTAACCAAATAGGTTCACAATATCTTTAATTACCACTGTAAGCTATGCTCTTCATTATCTCGCTGTACTTTAGGTAGAATTAGCTGGTAATGTTAAATAAAACAACAGAATTATGTGATTATTTAAATCACCAAAAGATCTTTAATTTACTTTCATGCTGTTAAAACAGATAAATTAGAAAACTATTTTAATGTTAGTAATAAGAAAACAGGAAAAAAGTCTTATGTTATTATATATTGATTAAATCGTAGTAAATACGAAAGTTAATTTATTTATCTAGCTTAAAACAATACTGTACTTGCTTAATTCTATATTTTGAATTCAGGTGGTAGAGAATATGATACAAGAAATCGCAAATAGTGATTCTGTTAAAAAGTTTAAATATTATCTGTTGTACCTTGAACAGTAATGTAAAACTCCTCATTAAATAATTAATTCGAATGGAAACGTCTGTTTTCTAGATGTTTCCTTACAATTCATGTGAATGACATGCTTCGGCTTTTGATATTTGATAATGCCATTTAGTAATGTCTTAGATATGTGAAACATTTTATTCACATAAATTGTAGTACAACTTCTAGAAAACAGGCGATATCATTCATATCCATTAACTAAAAATAAATTAAGGTAAAAAGTTTTATAAATTCTATATAATTATTATTATTAATATATACGAGTACAATGTTTTAACACTTAAAAAACATGTGAAAACTTCAGATTCTTTTAATTGAGATTTCCTTACAACAATTTTCATATTAGAAAATTTAATTCTAATAGAGGCTTTTGTCTACTTAAAGTATTTGAAATTGTTTGTGTTTTCTTAAATATATGCCTAATTATTGTGATATTTTTTTTAAATATTACATTTATCTATGATACCACATTTTCTCGTTATTTTAAAAACAAATAAAATTATAATTAGATATTCAGAGTGTGAAAAAAATCATAAAATATTTCACTTGAAACGAATCAATTTTGTATTTTTAAATCTTACTAAAACTATACTTTAAAAACAATTATATGCATCTATTCATATTGATTCCGGTTCTCAATGCTTGAAAAAATTAAAAGTTAATATTATAAAGAAGGAACCGGGTTGTATCCAAGATTGAATCCAAGTCCTCTGGACAAGGAGTAGAAAGATACTTTATCAAATCAAATCATAGATACTACAAACCAAAATTATAATGTAGTTTAAGGCATCTATTGAAAACATGTAAAATATAATACATAATATCAGGAACGTTTCTGAGAATTCAATTTTAGGAATACAAGATACTCTTCTCTGATCTAGATCTTTGATCGTTTATAAAACATTTACAACCTTGTTATTTTCGATTCTGGCGACACTCTTGTTCCTCTTCTATCGGAGGTCAGATAACGTAATGGATATTTTAATTTGGATTCAACAGCTCTAAACAAAGATGTGGTGCTGGAACCAAACCATCATTGAAGGATTTTTAGTTATGATTTAAATTTTTTCCGATACTTCATTTTCTTCAATTTTAACTTGGATAATCAGTTGAAGCACTATTCATTTATCGTTTAACTTTAACTTGCCCAAAGTATTAATGTTTCCTACGCTTTATAAAGCAGATCGTTTTCGAATTCTTTTTTATAAAATTCTCATAAAAAAAACATTTCTGTTCTACACAATGGGTAAAATAGTTAATCTAGAACATATATTATTTATTGTTTCTTGAACAATGATGTGAAACTTCATATTAAATAATTTATATTCATGAAAACGCCTGTTTTTTTATTAGTTTTATTATATTTGCGGGAATGACATAAGTCACATTGTCAAAGCATTAGAAAATGTGGCAAACTATTGATAATTACATTGCATTCCTATAAAACATAATAAAACATCTAGAAAACAGACGTTTTCATTCGTATTAATTATTATAAAACAATTATGTGATGGACTTAAACATAAAAATAAAATAGTTCAATTCGCAGTAAGCAGTTCCAAATAACAAAATGGTTTTTCGAACGATCTTAAAAATCGATACGAGTGTATTTTTAAAAAATCTAATGAGTGTGAGGTCCTTTCTTTCGTAAAATAACGTTTTGGTATGTAGTGAGTGAGGCCAAGCAGATTTTAGCGCCTTTGGAGCACATCCAGCGACATTTTTCATTATGCATATACTGTCTGTAATATTTATACGGTCCCATAAACAAATTCTTGAAGTTAGCACTAACTTGAAAAGTTTCTGAAAAATTCAAAATTAAAAATAAACAACAACAAAAATGACGGTTTTAGTGAACACATATTTAAATCTCACATAACATGCAAACGGTGATCTATCTAAAAAAAATCAATGAGGTATTAAGTTTTCAAAAGAAAAAGTTTTATTATTTCTTAGACATGGAAAGAATGAATGAAGAACACATAATGATAGTTCGAACACGATGTAAACGGAACAAGAAATGAAGAATGAGAAAGGAAAACATAGCACAATCAAATATTAAGTGTCAGCCACGTGAGGAGTAAGAAAAATCGACAACGTCAAGGAATCGAGAAAAGTCTGTCAGGAAAGAACAGTATGGAGATGCATTAATTATGCCCATCCCATTTTAGTATTTATTATATATAATAAGTTGTTTCGGAAAGTTCCGTCCGTTTTACAACAGAGGGCGCTGGCTGCTTCAAGCCTTCAAATCTGGCGTCGACTTTCGTAGTAAATAAGAAGTATTTGCGGGAAGTTCTGCTGTTCTGTTTTAATTGGAAGAAGAGTGCAACTGAGGTGCATAAAATGGTTGTGGAAGTTTATAGCGATCATGCCCCATCGGATAAATTATGCAGAGAATGGTATAGACGCTTCAAAGCTGGTGATTTAAGCGATGACGGCAAAGATCGCCCTGGAAGACCGAAAAATGTACTCCTCAAATCGGATGAAACGGTCTCGGGGGAAGTCTTCCAACAATTAATGCGATTAAAGCAGGCACTGACTGAAAAACGACCGGAATGCTCGCGAAAGAACAGGCACAGAGAGCTGATTTTTCAACGCTCAATCTCACATCGCAATTGCGGTCAAAAACTACACACAGAATGTGGGTTGGGAGATTATACCACACTCGCCTTATTCACCAGATGTCGCACCATCGGACGACCACTTGTTCAGATACATGACGCATGCCTTGGAAGAGCAGCACTTCCATTCATATGCAGATGTCAAGAATTGAGTCGATGCCTGGATTACCTCCAAAGACGAGGCGTTTTTTAAACGATGGATTCATCTATTGACAGAAAGATGTGAAAAGTAGTGTCTCACGATTGAAAAAAAAATATTGATTGATGTGTTTTTTTATTTTACTTTTCAAATAAATGCGATTTTATACCAATATATTTTATTGTATACCAACATATTTTGAATTTTATAACTAACTAACCAACCATCACGCCGTCTCACCGTAGAGTAGGCAGAATGAATGAATCGCTACAATGTTCTTTCCTAACATATTTCTCTCGCTCCCTGAACAATCATAAACTTATAGAATTTCATTTAAAGAAAATTAAGGAAGCACATAAAATATTTTTTTAAAGAGTAATTTTGCGCCACTTTGTATGTGACAACAACAAATAAAAAATTTGGTTGGTAATGTATGGCTTACGGGAAAGATTATTAAAAGCTTGGGTCCAAAAGCAACTAGTTAGCTTCAATTACAATGAAAATACCGTGGTCAAATACAAAATGTCTACCACAATGTGAGTGTTTAATATGAAAATTAAAAAAATATATTTGTAGTATCTTACATCTTAGTTAAATTTCATAGTACTCGTATATGGGTTCGACCGGTTTCGGAACCAATAAACTTAAGTAGAATTTAACAAATATAATACTGGATTTTAGATAAACTTAAGATGTTAACACTGTGGAATTCCATAATAACGATTTTTTGTGAACTTAAACACTGTTTTTTCCATTTCTGAGTTTATTTTTCTCGACATGTTTCGAAGGCACACCTAATTTTTTTTTTGTACACAACTTCTTCTTCGATGGTACTACAGCCCATATCGAACCTTAGCCTCCAGTATTCTTCGCCTCCAACTCCTCCTGTCCTCCGCTTCGACCCTCCAATCTGACACTCTTAACAATCTTGCTCCATCTCTCCCAACTTCATCCTCCCATCGCAGCCTTGGTCGTCCAATTGGTCTTCTACCACCTGGGTGCCACTCCAGCAATCTTTTTGGGGTTCGCGATGACGGCATCCTCTGCACGTGACCGGCCCATCTCAGCCTATTCAGTCTGACCTGTGTGGAGAGACTGGGAGCTTTGTAAATATTGTACAGCTCGTCATTATGCCGCACTCTCCAGCCTTCACCATCATTCACAGGCCCCAGAATTCTGCGCAGCACCCTTCTCTCAAAAGTATCCAGTCGCTCTGCAGATTTCGCTGTCATTGTCCACGCCTCACACCCATAGGTCACTACTGTTCGGATGATTGTTTTATACAGGGTGATTTTGGTTTTCCAGTGTACGTTTCTTGATTTGAGCGCTGGTAGTAGAGAGAAGAATGTTTTGTTACCAATTGTGATTCTTCTTTCGATTTCCTTGTGATCTTCGTTTTCTTTTGTTATAGACGAACCCAGGTAAGTGAAGTCCTCCACCATCTTAAAGTTGTATCTATCCTTGAATCTGATGGTTCGCCTTGAGTTATGGGTTGCATTCCTGGTTTGTTTCATTATTTGTGTCTTTTCTTCGTTTATCTCTAAACCCACCTCCTTGGCTGCTGTCTCTAAAGGCTCAAATACTTCGTGTACGGCTGCTAGGGATCTTCCTAAAATGTTAAGGTCGTCTGCATATCCAATGATCTGGCTGCTATGAAAGTATGTGTTGGGATTCGTGTTAAGGTGGTAAGTTTTCCTTATGGCATATTCCAAACTCAGGTTAAAAAGTGTTGGGGCTAAACCATCACCTTGTTTGAGGCCCTGTGATACCATGAATTCATCTGTGAGCTCTCCTCCTATCTTGACTAATTGAACCCAATTACTGTATAAAATTTGTTTTTAAGCTGATATATTGATTTTCGTGACATGTGGTTGGTAGCTAATCTGTCGCTATTTATTGTCACGAGAATTCTACACCAGACCAAAGCTAGTGTGACAATCACACTGCTATCGCCGGGAATTGAATCTGGAACCTTCGGTATGGCAGTCAGAGCTCTTGCCACTCTGCCACAAAGGTCGTCGGGTTCATCATCGGGAGAACGATATAATCTGTTTATATCGTTCTCCCGGTGATGAAGGTATAAGCCTTCGAAACATGTCGAGAAAAATAAACTGAAAGTGGAAAAATTTGTGTTTGAATTCATAAAAAAAAGTCGTTAGTACTATATAATACTATTAACTGTAAAAACATAAAACGCTGTTTATGGTATTACATTTTGTTGAAATTTGATGAAAAAAATATTGTCACACCTGATGATGTCAACATAGGTTGACGAAACAGCTGTCGCGAAAAAATATTGTTATACCATAAACGACGTTTTATATTTTAACAGTTTACAATGTTGAATTATCAAAGTGTTTCGACCAAAACAATGGACTATACTATATTTATTTTAATTTTATTTCAATATTTATGCCAACTATGGTATATATATATGAGAGATGCAGCATATACATATATATATATATATATATATATATATATATATATATATATAAGTTATTGTTGCATTGTTGATACATTGTTGCTGTTACATGCTGCCACAAGGTTGTTGTTGCTGTTACATAGCAGCAGCTGCTGGCCAGTTGTTGCCAGCACATTGCCATTGCCACAAGTTATTATTACAGGCTAGCTGGTTGGCTGCTGACAAGGCTGGCCATTACATTACCACAGATATTCATATGACATATTACACATTACAGCCACATTATTGAATACACATTATTACATGGTTGCTGCCAGCCAGCTACATGTTGCTGTTGCTATGCTATTGCTATATATATATGTTGCTGCTTGTTATTATATTATTTATATATTATATATTGATACATACATACATTATTATTATTATTATTATTGTTGTTGTTGTTGCCATTACATTACATACATATTACACATTATTACATACATACATTACATATTATTATTATTGCCACACATACACATTACTGGCTGATTACATACATATTATTATTACATACATGATACATGACATTATTACACACATACATTACATATTACACATATACACATTATTACATACATTATTATTATTATTACTTCATATTATTATTACATATTACATATTATTATTATTATTATTATTATTATTATTATTATTACATTATTATTATTATTATTATTATTATTATTATATTACATGCTGGCTGTTGCCACATACATACATACATTGCCACATTGGCTGACACATTACACATATACATTGTTGTTGCCACATTACTGCCACATTACATTACATATTACATACACATTACATATTATTATTATTACATATTATACATTGTTACACATTACGTTATTACACATATTACACATTACATTATTATTATTTATTACATACACATTGGCTGGCTACCACACATTACACATACACACACATTATTACACATTACATTACACATATTATTACCCATACATTACATTACACATATTACATTACACACACATTTGCCATAATATTATTACAGCTATTACATTACACATTACATTGATTATTACATTACACACATATTACACACATTGCCACACACATTATTGGCCACATTGCCACACACATTACCACACACACACATTACCACACATTATGCATACATTATTATTACACTATTATTATATTACATATACATATTATATATTATATATATTATATATTATTATTATTATTATTATTACATATATTGTTATTGTTATTAGCATTAGCATATTAGCATACATTAGCATATTATATATTACATATATATTATTAGCATATTACATATTGTTATTACGTACATTACATACATTACTATTATTACATACACATTACACATTATTACATACATATGGAGTGGTATGTGAAAAATAATATACAACTTATGTTGGTATTGTCATACACTCGTATACCAGTTTTGACTAATTCTCGTTTACAAATGAACTTCTACCATGAAATTTCAAATAACAACATTAATATTTGTAAATTATGTACATTGATCCCTAGTGATTATGGTATCCCTCAGTCTTGAGGACCGTCTCCCCGAAGGTGGTGGCAAAAACGGGGCAAATGCTCTTCCTGTAATAATTGCATTTCCACCACTTCTTCCCGTTTGGTCGAGTATTGGTACAGGTAAATGGGAGCCCGTTCAAGAAGAGGGATATACATCCTTTACGGTTCCTTTTAAATTCGACTGAAATAAACAAAAAAATAATTTGTCTTAGTAATACTAACGAAGAAAAATATGCATATGTATTTATGCTTAAAACATGAATCTATTATTAATATATAAAATGAATATATTATAACTAATTACAATTATCATGAAGAAGGAAGCATTGTAAAGGGACAATAGGTTCCTTCTTCACCTGACTCACCGCGTGCCTGATGCCTTAAATCACTTCGAGTGTCACCAGCCGCCATAACCTTGTCATATGGGATTATTTTCTATCTACATCTGCCTTACTTCATCTTCCAGATGCGACTCCAGCGCGCTCTAGGCGATGCTGGTTAGGCTTTAACTAAAAGTGTCCAATCCACAGCCATTTGGGTCTAGAATTTTGTTCTTTTCCTGGTATTTCGTTTATCATGGCCTAGAAAATGGCATTAGACAATCTCTGGGACCAGAAAATCTTGAATATTGTGTGATGACATAATATAAATCAATAAAAAATATGTTTGTGTACCAACTATTTATTTATTCAAGAGTTATTTGTGAACCAGTTTTCCCAGCGAATAAGAAAAACGATGAATAATGAATAAACAACTGAATAACGTCATTGGTGTACGAGTATGGTATACATGCATATATAATTTTTTTAACTGTTAAATTTAATAAATTTGTTTTGGTATCACAATTGTATTTTATTTTACCCGACAGCTGTTTCATCAACCTATGTGGACATCATCAGATGTTACAATAATATATCAAATGTCAAATTTTCGTGATTTTTCGAATCTTTATGTGTATTTGTTCCTATGTCAATTTGAATAATTTCATTGATATAATTTTGAAGTTCTTTGTTGGACTCTAAACTATGTGTAATTGTTCCTTCTAATTACTGTTTTATTATTTTTATAATTATATTATTATAATATTTTCCCCTTTTAATATTTTCTCCTATAAATAGTAAGTAACCGTTCTTTTAATTAAAATATTTAGGTACCTAACTCAATTTCAGCACATAGATTTTTATTTTTATTTATTTATAAACTCAATTACTACTCAACAATTTTTGTGAAAGTTATAAAGAACGCCTTAGATAGAAAAAAATACTTTATTGCAAATTAAAATACAAAGATAAATGTTAATTCATGACTAAATCAATTAATATTATTCTTTTTATAAAAATAAAAATAAACTTTATTCGTATAAAATAATGATTTTGTTTATGGTTTCTTGAACAATAATGCAGCATCCTACATGTCATAAAAATAAACATAAGCTCACACTACAAATGGACACGAGTATGAAAACAGATCAAAAGTCGAAGAGAGATACGTGAGGCTGAGGATATTAGATGGAGTAGACAGCGAAGAAGGTCATGTCCAAAGAATGGACACCACCAGACTGTTCTATATTGCACTATATAATCAGCCTTATTATGTCGTAATTATGTTACCCGTCCTCATGGAAGACATCCTAAAAGATGGAAAGACAGATACGAATCCTCCTCACAGAAGGAGCAACTCTCTGGAGAACATAGGTCTAAATCGAGGAAAAAGAAAAATAATCCACCTATACTTTGAAATAGTTTCCGTCCGGAGTCACGTGATAGTTTGGCTTTTGGTGCAAATGAGTTCCATATAAGCCCAATACTTGCTGCCCCATAATATGGCAGTACGCCCGACACCTCATGTTCTTGGCGGGACACACCCATCTCTCTTTATTCTTCAGCTGGGACTCGTAACAGTACGTGTAACCGTCCAACAGCAGCAACTTCTTCCCGTGTTTTGAGGGTATGAATATAGCTGGAAAAATATCACGAATTAATTTAAAAAAGGACAAAAGTAAACATTTAACGAAGATCTTTAGTAGAAAAGTAAGTAAATACAAGTAAAATCGATCATTTCTTTAAGAACAAAAACACTTTTTTTTTCAATTCCTGTTTTTTTTTCTCGACACGACTAGATTTTTTTAATTTTCAATAATATAAATTTAAATATTATTTACGCGAAATACAATGTTAAAGCCGTGCTACACTGTTTTAAACAAGCTCTCCACATCGGTCTTCACCGGCGGTTTAAAACTGTGTAGACACTTGTTTGAAACCAAAATTCGTTTGACCTTCAACAAACTTTGTGGACGGATGCGCATAGTATGCGTGTGGATCTACCGTTTAAACACGCATTCCTCGTGTGGAGAGCTTGTTTACAACAGTATGTGGACGCCACACCAACCGTGGGCTCCACAGCTCTCCAACAAGGTCACCCCAGTGGAGAGCTTGTTTCAAACAGTGTGGCACGGCCTCCAATTTGAGGTGTTTATAGTGTAATTAAGTCTTAAATTCAATTATTATATTTATGAATAAAAAAACAATTCAGTAAAACGTCACCTTACTGCCCCACACAATATCATATACTCGTATTATCCATTATAATGCAAATAAGAAGATCGACTCAAGTATTTAATATAATATAAGAATCCTTGTGCTGTGTTAACGAAATTTTAAATTATATTTACCAATAAATAGTCATCATGATACAGGCCTTGCCTAATGTAACGACTATTAATAATTGAGGATGGTATAAGTGGTTCTTATTTATAAAATACATAAATAAATAGTAAATTAGTAGTTACTCAAGATCGAATTCAGTAATAAGACCTACATACCTGACATTTTCTAGAGTAATGGTAAAAAAGTAATGATGTGAACGTCGACCAAAATTTTGATGAAAACATATTGAATAAAGACAATAAATAAAAAATATATCAAAATCTTATAAAATTGAGAAAGTAGTTTTAAAATATGCGATAAGTTTGATGTAAATAATGAGTAAAGAATGAATGCATGATCAAAGAGTGAACGAAGAAGAGGTTCGGGAGTCTGACAAAGTCATTGTACCGTTAACGTCAATAATAAAATAAACTTGATTATTAACAAAACATTTACTTTGTAAAATGTTATAAATAAACAATTTATAAATAACAATAAAAGGTTGGAATCGGCGAGCCTAAATCCTAATGAAGGCATACATTTCTTAAATATTTATTGTTTCATTTTTTTACCCCTTTCAACATCATTACCATGGTCATTTATTTAAACTAACAACCACTTTAACAAAAAAGGAATAATTTTCTTTAACCGTGCACATGTACACAAAATCAAAAACATTTTCTTAAAAAAAAACATCATATATATAAAATCCATTGAATACAGGTAAAAAGTGCATTATGTCATTTTGACCCCGGTTATTTTTTATAATATATTTTTTAAACAAGTCTCGTTAAAAACCCATATTAGTATATCCTTAAACATTTATAATAAAAATACACCAAATTCTAATAATAGGATACAATCATGCATAATAATAATAATAATAATAATATGCTAACTTTTAAAGCGCCGTTTTTGTGATGTAATCACCTCAAGGGCGCATTAAGACGTACATATGCATATAAACGAATACATATACTCTCTCTAAGTATATTGGCTAACATTTACTATGTACATGAATTGTAATATATTATACTGTCTATGTATGTACAATATACATAGACAAAAAAATTTAAAACCCACACCAGGAAGCTAATATTATTAGTTCTCTGGTGTGGGTTTTTCGAATTGTGAGGTATTTTTTATTTATTTTTATATGGTGTTTTATTTATTGAGAATGTAAGTATGAAAACCTTATACTTGGTAACTAACCTTGTACTTGGTAACTTACCTTTTAGATAAACTTAAGGCGTTAACATTGTGGAATTCCATAATGACGAATTTTTATGAATTAAATCACGTTTCTCCACTTTAGAGTTTATTTTTCTCGACATGTTTCGAAGGCTTGGCACTTGAAGGCTTTCGAAGGTGTTTTTTTTTTGGAAAATATTTTTAGATAAATAAAGTTCATTTCGTACTTTTTATTAAGGAATAGTTTCGTCATGTTATGACATTATCAACCAAAGGGTTTTGGATAAAAAGAATGTTTAATCCATTGATTTTTCCGTTAATAATGGGAATAAAATAAAAATGGTAAAAAATTATGAAAGGATCGCTGCGATGGTTCGGACATATGGAACGCATGGGTGGAGAAAGAATGGTTAAGAAAGTATACGTTAATGATTTAAATGTAGTACGGAGTCGAGGCAGGCCGAAGAAAACATGGCATGACCAAATTAATCTAATTTTTAAGGTTGGTCATGTTAGAAGTCGGAGGAGTCGACGTGCATGGACTCGTGTGGAGGAATAATGTGGAGGAAGCTAGAGAGGTTTGCCAGGATACAGTAGTGTGGCAGTCCATTCTCTCTGCCTACCCCTGCGGGGAAACGACGTGATGGTTTGTATGTTTGTGTTTGTTTGGTAATTTTTTTTAATGAATATTGAGTTAAAATCCACCAATGTGTCGTCGACTGGTTTCGGCAGCTCGCTCACCAAGATGGCAACGATACATAATTTTAAAAAGATTTTTTTTAATAAAAAAAAATATTCACAATATTTACAATGAACTTCTGCTATGAAATTTAAAAAATATATATATATTTTTTTGTACAGGATAGTTGATTAATAAATTTGCTGAAAGACATCTAGAATATTAGGCATCGTTGTTGGTTATTGGTTAATACGATGCTGGTGCGGGGGATGAGTGTGCTCGCCATTAATTTTTATTATCGCATTGTCCCGGATGTGGCAGTAAGCCCTGCAAGGACTTCTAGTCGAGCAGACCCACCTTTCGCCAACGCTGAGCTGACACTGATAGCGATACGTGTAATGGTTAACCAACAGCAGCTTCTTTCCTGCCCTGGAAGGGATGAACACACCTGGAAATATTACAATAGCATTGATTATTTTTAGAGTAATCAATACAACTGAACAACTTCACGATTTGCATAAACAGAATAACATTGTTTATTGTTTATTGAACAATGATGTAACACTCCATATTGAATAATTAATATGAATGATGTGCGCTTAACCTTAAGTGCGTGCGCTTAACCCAACCAATGACAGGTCATAAGTCCTGTAAACACCTTGATCATCCATGTTCAGTTTCCAGTTTGCGTCTTCGTCTCTATTGAGATACAATTAAAATTTGAATTAACCACCCTTTGGTGTAAATCCAGGATTTGTATACAGGTATAAGTATACATTCACAAATATTTGGTCTTCAAATATTCTGGTCAAAATTCTTTGGCATATAGAATGGAATAATACTCCTAGCGGCTTCTAACAATATGTTGGTCGACAGCCTTCACATTGTGTTAATAAGGTAGTTTGCTAAATGCCGAAAATCATTCTCCATAGATGGCGTTAGTGGGTCGGTTGTATAGGTTAATTCTTGAAAAAAAAATTCACTAGTGCAACCAAATCTACATAGATGGCTGACTGAAACTGCCACGTGAAGATAAATATGGATTTTGAAGTATATATACATCTTCCAAAAATTTGTCATGCATGATCACAAATAACAAAGGTGGAATGGGGAATGTTGTAATTACATAAAGCGTGCGCTTAACCCAACCAATGACAGGTCATAAGTCCTGTAAACACCTTGATCATCCATGTTCAGTTTCCAGTTTGCGTCTTCGTCTCTATTGAGATACAATTAAAATATGAATGATATTGTCTGTCTTCTAGGAGTTTTATAATAGTATAGATGGAATGACATGTTTCGCCCTTCTAAGGTATAATCAAATGTCCACCCTTGATCTGTATGTATATATAGGAGTAAGTTTATAACAGTGTCACCAGTCTGTCGATGCCAGCGAGTTTGGCGAAACCAATCGTTGTCGAAATAAAGACTAAAGTTAATATAATAAAAAAACATCGTATTATTTAATGATTATTTAATAAGCATAAATTTTATATGCTTTGAATTTAAGAGGTTGAACATTTTAAAATTAATTTATTGTTCCTTAGCATTAGCTCTTTAAGAAGTACTATTTTTATTTATGTGAGCGACGTATTTCGTCTGCTAGGTCAAAAAATATATAATTTAATCTTTCAATGAACGAACGTATTCATCATTATTAAATATTGTTTACATCACTATTCAAGAAAAAATACATAATTTAAATCATAGGTTCCAAAGTGGGCCCCCTAGAGGGAGCTGAGGGAGTAATTTTGGCTCTGGGGGAGTAGGGTAGCCCTGGGAAACAAAAAGGGGGCCATGAGGTGCTAAAATGTATAGAGATTTTAAAATCCGTTATTACACGATGTACATACGTATATAATTTGTTACATACTAAAAGTTTTTGATAATAATTCCCTAAAAATAAATATCATCTAATTTTGTGAAGGATGGAGTGCCGCATCGGTTAAAGTGTGAGAGTCCATTCTTTCTGCCTACCCTTTCGGAAAGACGGCATGATGGTTAGTTAGTTAGTTAGTTTATTCACTAATAATAATTACCTTTATAATCTATTTTTACTTATATTTGCATTTAACACTCTATTATATATAGATTTAGTATACATTCGTATAAATGATCTTATTTCTACTGCATTTATTCTTCTTTCATCCTTATTATGCCAGTTCCACGCTTTACTTCCCGATACATGAAAGTCGGCACAAGAACACTTTATTGCACTGTCATATTAGCCTAACAAAAGCCTATCAAAGACAGTATGATTGTATTCAATTTCATAAAATTCTAATGAATAGCGTTCCATAAAATACAATAATGAAGAGCAGTAGTATTTTTTTTATATATATTCAAGTACCCTACTGTCAGGACTCGAATATGAGAACATTTGCTTTCCAACCAAGAGTGCCATCTACTGAGCTATGATATTCTATAGAATCTAGCAACAAAATTCAATTCGGATGAGAGGTGACAAAGATTTCATTGACAATATACTGTGGAAGCATTGCTTTGATGAGATATCTAAAATAATATATTTTTCAAAGACATTATTCGTTTGTTGAATGGTAAATCATTCGAATAGGGGAAAACATAAATATAATTTAAACTCGACTGTTTAATTCGTTTTACGTAAAAAAAAATATACAAATATAGGTTACAATTTTGTTTCGTCTTGCGAGGGCATTCTCAAACTCGGCGAAAATGCCCTCGCCAAACTCGCCAGCGAACTAGCGATTCATTAGTTTGAAAATGCCCTCGCAGAGGCGAAACATATTTGTAATTAATATTTTTATATTTATATAACAAATATAAACTTCAACCTCAACCATCAATAGGGATAAAACTATTAAAATTTGTTGAACTACCTTATTTATTATGGACAGATAAAAAGACTGTTTGTATTAACAAATTTATTGATTAATACATAATATAATATATATTGAGATACTTAAATTAAACAATGAAACATATGTTAAGTGCTCACAAAATTCTCTTATTGATATATCAAAACACCATTTTATTAAAAACTAAATCAAAATGTAACAAAAGGTTTTAATAATTAAGTATATTACATAGAATTTCAAATATATATAACAAAATATTAGTGTTGTAGATGTTTTAAAACTATTCAATATTATAATGTTAAATTACATTTATAAATATTAACAACAATGTACATTTATAGAAATATTTAATAAAAAAGAATCTAATTAATTTTATAAGATAATCAAATGATTTTAATGAAATCTCATTTTTATATGATATTTAATAAAAACACTGTTTTCTAATACCAACAACTTCAAATATATAATATTTTTAATTAAAAATTCTTTATAGAAGTTTATTTTAAATAATGAAAATAAAACAATTTGATACAATATTTCTTTATTATTATATATTTAGTGTGTTTCCACTTATATTTATCGTCGACCGGTTTCGGCTTGCTGCCATCTTCTGGTGAGTTAGTGGTGGTTTGTTAACACCAGAAGATGGTAGCAAACTGCCGAAACCGGTCAACGATAAACACACGTGGAAGCACACTAAATATATTAAAGAAATTTTTCGTCACTTTTTTTGGTTTCATTAACCAACAACTTCCATTTTTGTTTTTATTTCGACAGTGGTTAGTTTCGCCAGGTCATGGCGGAAATAAAGACAAATATGGAAAAATTACTCAAAAAACATATTTTCATTTCATTTAAATATAATTAGGTACAGGGCGTAAGATGATAATCGTATTTGTATAATTTTCATTGTGGAATTGATTTTAAAAAAAATTAATACAGATAAGAAGTGAATGCAGGGCGAATGAAAGTGTTCTGAGGAAAATAATGAAAGGAATTTTATGATGGTTTGGACATATGGCTCAAAATCAATAAAGATAGAATTGTAAAAAAATATGTTCATGATATAAATGGAACTAGAAATAGATTGAGACCAAGAAAAACGTGGCACGATCAAATCAATAAAATATTGAATGTCGGCCACGTAAGGAGTCAGAGAAATTAACGTGCGTGCATGACACGATGTATGAATGTTGAAGAGATGGAAGTATGTCTTTTAAAAAAAGTGTGGCAGTCGGGGAGACGATGTGATGGTTATTTAGTTAGTTAGTTAAAATTCTAAGATGTGATGAATAAAACTCAAAAAATACATTATATGTAACAATATATTGTATATAGTGCGTTAGAAAAATATCATAGACCATCGTGGCCGAGTGCTAAGTGTATTGACTACCACCCCAAAGGTTTCGGGTTCGAATCCCGGCGAGGGCAGTGTGATTGTCACACTGTCTTTGGTCTGGTGTGGAATTCACGTGAGAATAAAATGGTGATAGATAAGCTACCTATCACATGTCACGAGAATCACCATGATAGCTATAATACCCTTTACATCGATTTGGCTCATGCTGTCATGATGTAAAGAGCGATTCAACAAAATAATAATAATAATACTAGAATGTATATTTTGGGTTTTGATGGTATATTACTTTAGATTTTTTTTGTATAAAAACAGGTTTTTTGAAGCCAATACTGTATACAATATGTTGAGTAATTGATTTATTTATTCTCATGACATGTGATAGGTAGTTAATGTATCGCCATTTTATTGTCGCGTGAATTCTGCACCAGACCAAAGACACTGATTTTTTTTCTCACACTGTCGTCACCAGGAATCAAAGCCGGGATCATTGGTATGGTCATAGCTGTTGCCACTCTCAAGGTTGTCCTTTTTTTACTCAGACCTTTATGTATTGTCCATCATGGGTGACCATGTAATTGGGTGGCTGATGCGAGTGCGTTCCATAAGACCTGATGCACCCGTGGCTCACGTGGCAGTAGGCTATACAACGGTTTTTCCGCCCACGTAAGGAGCATTGCCACCTCTCCGCATCAGCACAGTTCCGGACATAATTATAAGTATATCCATTCAGCATCAACAATTGCTTCCCGTGTTTGGATCGGATGAAAAACGCTGCAAAATTAACGTACAAAATATTATAATACAATTATATGAATCGGAAATATCATATGAAAACGAGTAATTTAAAAAAAATAATCCAACACCAGATCGCGTGAGTGTACGTAAGTTTTCCCTCTTTGATCAGAATATAAATAGGCTAAAACCCTGATGTCATCAAGAAAAATACGAGAATATTTTGAATACAAGGGAACGAGAGAGAAAACTTTGATCCTTTTTTTTATGTATGCAACAGGTCATTCGAACCCAATTACTGTATACAATTCATTGTTTTAGCTATTCTATTGATTCTCGTGACATGTGATAGGTAGCCAATCTATCGCCATTTTTTTGTCACGTGAATTCTACACCAGACCAAAGACAGTGACAATCACACTGCCATCGCCGGGAATCAAACCCGGGACTTTCGATATGGAAGCCAGAGCTCTAACCACTCTGCCACGAAGGTCGTCCGAATTCTCTCCTAAAGTAGTTCGAAAAATTCGAATGCACACGATGCGCTTGGCCGTGAACGTTTCTGTATACTATTTATTTTCTTCTGATTATTGTTGTATAACAATTGTGTAGATAACAAAAAGAGGACATTTTGGTAAATTTAATTGTGAAATTTTTAACGTGTTTAAAATGTTTACCATACATTAAATGTCATTAAATGTTACCATACATTAGATGCAAAAGGCACAAGATAGGGATACGTGGAGAAGTAAGGGGGAGGCCTATGTCCAGCAGTGGACGACAACAGTTATCTAAGTAAAGTAAGTAAGTAAATGTCAAAACTTATTACTGATTACATTTATACTCGTACACTGAACCAAGTTTTTATAGCGTAGAAAATCTTTATTTCCGTGAAAATTTACAATAATTAGTTACGCATTCTATCTAGATTATTTTTCATAGCACAAGATTTTTTAAAATTAAAACTGTAAACAATATATAAATAGTATTAATAAATGTTTTACAGTAAAGCATTAAAAAGAAAAAGGGTCAATAGAAATAAAAAGACCGATAGGCGGCTGTATACACAACTCAGAAATCCTGAGTGATAAGTCTATTCGTGTCTGATAATTATCTTCGACAAAGGGGCCATAGATTTTTTTACCTCCCACGATGCAGAACCAACCTGCCAATGGTAGAACAATATCTTTGCTAAATCGTATCACCTTGGAATTCGACGTATTTTGTGATAGTCTGGCTCACATGAGGGAAGCACTGTCCTTAGTATAATTGTATATTCATTTTATTAATTTCTCAAATATCTTATGTTTCTCGCTCTTTTTATTATTTTATTATGTTTTACTTATTATTGTGTATCTCCAACTTGTATCCTTAGTATATTGTAAAATAATTCTGTAATGCTTGGGACATATTTATAATAATTAAATAAATTAAATAAAAATAAAGAAACAATTAAAATGATTTTGTACGACATTTATTAATTTTTTTTTTAATATTTCAGTTTTATTTTAACAAACATGTATAATAATTCTTTGGTTTATTTTATAATTAAAGCAAATTCATTTCGCCTAATCTGATACCGATACAGTTTACGTATTTCATTTCATCAATAGACATTACAAAATTAATTTTTAAGGCATCTATTGAGAACAGGTAAAATAATATATTGTTAAAATAATAATATACTACCAGAAACGCATGAGAGATGGTTGAACATTAGGAAGACAGGATACCCTCCAGAATTAAGAGTATTTGCCTTCTGAACCTGCAGGGAAATAGACCCCAACATTCCCAAAAGAAACGCTGTGGGATAGAGCCATGGATAGCTACCATACTCCTTCATGTAGAGATACCTCAGAAATTTTTTCTGAACCCTCTCCAGCATAAGGGAATATCTCGCCTCGTGCGGACTCCATATCACAGAACCACTTTCGATTCTGCTCCGAACCAATGAATTGTATAGTACTCTGAGCACATTGGGATCTCTGAAAACCCTTCCGGTCCGAATTATGAAGCCCAACATCTTCAGCGCAATGCCACAAATTCTCTCAACATGAGCATGAAAGGTTAGGGTATATACTCGTATATATATACTCGTGTTACAAATATAATATATTTTTTTATAAGTACAGTCGATTGTTAATTAATACGAATGAAAACGTCTGTTTTCTAGAAGATTCATAATATGTAATGTAAATAAAAAGTCATGCTAAGGCATTATCTAATGTGATATTATATTCGATGGTGATTGATGAAAGCGAAACATGTCGTTTTCATAAAAAAATTTAAGACTAAACTCCCGAGGAAACGTTCACAGAGAGGTTAGAAAAAACACTCCAAAGAGTCAGAAAAAGTAAAATTTCAAAAGACTACCATTGATGGTAAACACAAAGAAAAGACTACAGAAGACAGACCTAGATGGAGAAAGACAGTACATAAAGGCACGCAAAACTTCGACGAACAGCCCATAGATGACATCGCAGAAAGGTGGAGAGACAAAACAAGAGACATATCGGGTGGCTGCAGTGGTTCCACTACCAACGTCTTCCCCTGCTCTAGATGCCTCAGAGTGTGTGGATCCAGGATTGGATTGTACAGTCACACGAGGACCGCTTATCACGAAGGACAATCTTTCTTGGATACGAGAGACAGCCAATGAATAAAACTTCTAGAAAACAGACGTTTTCATTCATATTAATTATATATTACGGAGTTAAACATCATTGTTCAATAAACAATAAAAACGGTCCATTGTTTCTGGTATCATAGATGTAGGTAAAAAAGCTCAGGTACATTGTATACTTTACATCACAATTAGAACAGGTTCAAATGGAGCTGACGATTAAAAAACGACAAAAAACTTTAAACATTCACTCCAACAGGCTTAAAAAGTAAAAAACGTTTAAAGAGTTGGTCGAAGTTTTTTATATTCCCCATCTTTACTTACGTAGTACTTGGGGGGATTATGCACGTGACCCTTTATTCCCAGTGTCACAAGTCCGTCTTTTACATAGCATATCGCCTTGCATCGGATCTTCGAGGATCTAATGGAGCACCCCCATTTATCACCGCGAGGAAATGAATTGTTGAAGCAGTAAGTATGTCCATTTACCATCAAAAGATTTTTCCCACTCCTGGACGGGATATAAAAAGCTGTAAAAATTTAATTTCGATATTAAATGTAAATGAAATAAATACGAAGTATACAGAATAAAAATGTCATTTAAAAATGAACATTGAAAGTAAAGAAACACATATGGACAATATTCTAAACATTTATAACATACTATATTTCAAAATGCAGCACGACATTTAAACAACAATTTTTTTGTTTTTTTAAAACATTTAAACATATTTATTGTTTCTTGAACAATGATGTAAAACTACAAATCAAATCATTAATATAATAGATACGAATAAAAACGTCTGTTTCCTAGAAGTTTTATTTTAGTTTACGGGTTGACATGTATTCAGTCGCAAGTCACTATCAGCTTTGGATAATGCATTACAAAGGTGAAAAACGTCCTTCCATAAACTAATAACACTTCTAGAAAATACACGTTTTTATAGGAAATAATTAGTCATCTCAATAAATGGAATTGCATTTCACAACACATCATTTTCTTCTTACTGACACATTTTGGTCGTGACCGAACCTTATTCGTTGTACAAGTTAAAACCTTCAAAATTTGAACATCAAATAAAGTGTTGTTAAATCAAAGTGCTGTTCTGCTTGACGGAATGAAAACCCTACATAAATCAAAATCATCTTAAAAAGAAGTTAAACTGTCAATTTATTGCATTTTGAACAATGATGTAAAACTCCATATTAAATATTTTTTACGAATGAAAACGTCTCTTTTAATTCATATCGATTATTTAAGAGACATTTGATAATTCTTTAAACAGACGAAAAATGGCATTCACATTAAATATAATAAAACTTCTAGAAAACAGACGTTTTTAACGTAAGACATTTTTGAAGATATACTTCTCTTGGAGATTCAAGTAGATGGTAAAATTGAGAGCTGCGCACGCACCCTATTACGGAAGTGCTACATTATGAAGTTAGCCATCAATGGTGAATAACGGCCGGAATTTCACGTGTGCCAACTCACTTATTTCAAAAACTTGTCATGAAACGACAAATAAAAGAAGTAATTAGTAAAAAGTGTACAAATTTCACAATTTCAAAAATTGTGCGCAGTATTACAATCAGTGACAAAACTATCGATCAAATTAATCAAATATCGACGTGACACGACCACATGACACGATGTGTATGAATATTGAGGAAGCGATAAAAGCATGAACAGAATGGCGGTCCATTCTTTTAACCTACCCCTTCGGGGTAAGATAATATAATTCTTCTTCTTCTCAGAGTGCCTTGTCAGGTCCTTCCGACGTCGGCTATCACTCTGACGTAGGCATAACATAATTAGTTGCTTAAAAATATTCAAAAAACGATAGTTATGTAAAATCTTTATTTTTATTAAATGTGTAAATGAATAAAAAACAAAATATAAAAGAAATAAGTACGTCTAAAATCGTACAATAATATTAAAAATATAAAAAAGCATAGTAATTTAAATAAGTGTCATTTAATACTTTTCATATAAGTATAATTAAAGTTTGATGTATTCCCCACGCAAGTTCAAATACCTTGGTGGTTCGTGAACATGTTCTCCAATTAATTCTTTGATAGATCCATTTATAGTGCAGTATGCCTTGCATTGCACCTTTGAAGACCGCAAGGAACACCTCCATCTGTCACCATCATTAGTGGAATAGGAGTAGTTATACGTGTGTCCATGTAGCAAGAGAAGCTGTTTTCCCCTCTTTGACCGAATGAAAATCCCTACAAAAAAACACAAATTAAATTACTTAGCACCTTATATATTATATATTTTAATCTAGTGAGTGATCAAATTAAATCAAATCAAATCAGTTTATTATCTTAACAGACATTACAAACAATAGCAATGTTTAGGGCATCTATTGAGTACAGGTAAAATATAAAATTTACTATATAATACCAGGAACGCATGAAAAATGGTTGACATTAGGAAGACAATATATACCCTCTAAAGTCAAGAGTATTTGTCTTCTGAACGTACTTTCACTTGTTTGAAAGACGTCGATCTCCGGGGAGACCACGTTCAGTAGACTGATAGCTCTTTCCACCGGTGTCACCAGAGGTAGATTGGTTCTGGCAGCCGGTAGGTAAAATGATCTTTGGAGTCGTTGTCGGAGTTATCTTTCAGGGGCAAAAAGACCAACGTCCTCCACCACGGCCGAGTTATCGAAATATCTCCTGATTAATCTAAAGAAATGGGTTTCTCTCTCTCTCTTCGCCTCTTCGAAATGCTGTGGGATAGAGCCACGGATAGCTACCATATTCCCTCATACAAAAAATGTAAAATTTAATAGATTAATCTTCTTCTTTCTGTGTCCTGTCAGGTCTCCCTAACGTTGACAATCACCCTTCACAGTGATGACCTGGGGAAAAATATCCAGAGTGGTATCCCCTTGCCTTCTCTGGAGAATTTTCCGTCGGGTTTACCTTCCCTTAGCTGGGTGTATCCAGTTTTATGGCGCTGGAAGCTCGCCATTCGTCCTCTCTCTATCTGCTATGGCACTAAGTGATATGTGCCACATTGCCCGGAATTCGCGGGGTCTTTAAAAAGACCTCTCGTGGACGCTAGAGAGTTGGACTTGATAGTAGTGTTGCTGTTGTAAATGCAACATGGCGCCTTACGACATTTTGTGCAAAACATACCCCATCGTAGCCCTGCTACCCTTTTGAACCCCAATAGATTAATAATGAAATTAAACGATTTTGTTTAATAACTCCCATTCTTTCACGTTTGTCATTGGTCAGGAGTCTGTCGATGCTTGCTAGCCTGTCAAAACCGTTCGCTGTCGAAATAAAGACAAAAGTAAAAGCAATTATTAATAAAACATTATTATTTCAAATGAACTCCCATTAAAAGATTTCCTTAACATCATTATATTATTTAAACGATTGTTCCAGGCTGACGGACTGGCTACCGCAAAAGCATGGTCGCCAATAAATGAGGGCAGCGTTTCGCCACAAGTAATCTATCCATCGCAGAAGAATTTGAAAAATCAATTAGATGTACCTCAAATTTAGAATTTTCGGCAAAGTACATTAAATAATACTCTACAAAACTATATAATACCGAATGAGGTCCCATAAATTCTACAGAATGTTCTATCATAAATCTACTGTTTCGTTGCGTGCGAGGAACAGCTCTCAGTTATAAAAAAAAAAGTCTTCTAGAACGGTGCGGATATTTATTACAGCCGAAGGTAGGTAAACTTTTATCCATAGTGTGTTGCAAGCCACGAATAAAATAAAAATAAATGCATAATAAAACGCAAATTCCAAGTATGTTATATTTATTCAATATAATATCGCAGAAAAAAATAATAACATATGTTTCTTTTTTTAAATACTTCGTATACAACACATAGTACATTATTAAAAAAATAAAAATAAAGGTAAAAACCAAACATGTTTCGGACACACAAGTCCTTCATCAGTGATAAATGATAGATATTATATAAATATTACAAATATAAAAACTGTCAAAACTGGCAACATTCATTAATTTTTTTTTATATATTTAATATTTATTATAATTTATCTTTTATTATTCATTACTACTAGTACTACTAGTTTTCTCTTTAACCCATTAAAATGTTACTTTACGTTATATTCTTCTTATTTATTTAACCTTATGTCCGTTGTTATATAATATTTGTGGTAGCATGTAATAGCCCTTGTTTTGTTGTCTCTGGGTGTTTGTATTTATATACTGTATTAAAAAAAAAAATAATAATAATAATAATAATAATAAAAATAAAAAATACCACTGATGAAGGGCTTATGTGTCCGAAACGTGTTTGGTTTTAATTTTTTTTTCATAAAGTGTGTGTTGTATTCAAAGTATATATAAAAAAAGAAACATTAAACATCCGCAACACAAAGTTATGGCGAATATAGAAGAATAATAATAAAATGTTATCATTACATGAATGTATGAAAATATTCCGAAAGAAATTATACGAATACATGAAAATGAATATTACAAGTCAAAGTGATTAATTTGAACTACAATAGTATAATACATCAAAAAATCACGTAAGAATAGAACTCTATGTTTTCATCTTACTCAATCCATATTCAGAATGGGTTGAAACTCTACTCAAATTTTGATGTACTCCCCATCAACTAAGACCAATTTCTTTGGTTCGTGGATGTGATTTTGGTACGCTCTCACAACGGTTCCATCTTTCACGTGGCAGTAGGCTTTACAAGGCAATCTAATGGACCGCTGTGAGCAAGCCCATCTCTCGCCGCCCAGAGTGGTGCAAACGAAACAATAGGTGTGCCCGTTCATCATCAATAGCTTTTTCCCTCTCTGAGACCGCATGAAATAGACTACAACAAATTAAGCAAGAGTATATTCATTATTACATTTAAAATAATAATTAAGCCATTAAAGTATTATATAAACGAAAATGTGCCGATAACCACGAGTTTCAGGCAATTAAAAATACTAAAGTAACGTATTTATTGTTTCTTGAACAATGATGTAGAACTCCATATTAAATAATAAACACGAATGAAAACTTCTGTTTCTAGAAGTTTTATTATAATTAATGTGAATGGCATGTTTCACATGTCTTATGCATCAAATGTTTGATTATGCCTTAGAAAGGCGAAACATGTCATCACATAAATTATTGTAAAACTTCTAGAAAACAGACGTCTTCATTCGTATTAATTACTAAAGTATTAAAATGCATAGTGTATTTTAATACTTTAGTAATTAATACGAATGAAAATTTTATATTAAGAAACACATCCATTTAAAAAAGTTTAATGACATATGCCAAATTTAACAGTGCGGTATCAAATGTAAATGTCCTAGCAACATAAAAAAACACTATATTTTTATATCGTAAAATCACCATAAAACAGTACTATTCATCAATAACGAATATTCAATATACCATATATAACTAAAAACATCAAAACACTCCAGGTGTCATTGGTAGTGTATTGTTTGTTTAAATTGATTCTAAAAATAATAATATAAATAAATTAAAGTAAAAAAAAACAAGGGCTTACATCTTCATCATCGGGAGAAGTTTCTATCGTTCTCCCGATGATGAAGGTGTAAGCCTTCGAAACATGTCGAGAAAAATAAACTCAAAAGTGGAATAAACAGCGTTTTAATTAATTAAAATTCGTCATTATGGAATTCCAGTGTTGACGCCTAAAGTTTACCTAAAATTAAAATAAAACAAATAAATTTGAACATTGCTGTTATTATATTATTGAAAAATGAGCTCAGCACACTTTTAATAATACAAACATTGGGTGAAAAGAGAAGGATGGAGTGCGAATCGGTTAAAGTGTGAAAGTCCATTCTTTCTGCCTACCCTTTCGGGGAGATGGCGTGATGGTTAGTTAGTTTAACACTTAACAATTTACAATTGATAAACAACTATAATACATATATCTTGCTCTTAACACATTTTCTTAAAATTTTATCTCACATGTGGAGGGCGCGATAGAAGAAATTGACTTCGGGATGGGATTTTGCATTAATTTTCCATTGTATTACCCCCTAAAAGTTGTCCATAGTCAAAATAAGAAAGCGCAATAACTAGCCATTTTCTATAAAAAAAATCCTATAAATCTCACCGATGCTTATAAAAATAAGGTTCGTCACTAGTATCAACAGCTGGGTGGCTAAGCGGATGGCTTGCCTTTTCTACATCTTTAACCGGCTTGTCTCCGGTTCAAATCCCGCGTCACGCGTTTTTTTAGCAACAGTGAAAAGTACAAAAACTTTTTTCTAGAAATGGTCTGGATATTACGCTTTCTTACTTTGACTGTGGACAACTCTTAGGGAGTCCTGGATAATCCCATCCCAAAGTATTTTTTTTATTGTGAAAAAAAAATAAAAAAATCGTCAGAAAAATGCAGCGAGCTGCCGAAACCTAACCGTGGACTTTAACTAAATATACATTTATAAAAGATTTTTTACAACAAAAAATATATTTTCATTATTTACCATGAACTTCTACGATGAAATTTCAAAAAAAAACTTCTTATGTCGTGCCCTCCCTTTATTTTGAATAATTTCCTTCCTGTGCATACAAAACATTTTCAAACGTTATATAAATAATAATAAATGAATTATAATAAAAATCATAATTAGTTTAGCACTTAACATATTCCCCGTCTTCAGTGCGCAAATACTTTGGAGGATCGTGAATGTGAACACCAATTATCGACACAACTTTGTCATCCTTAATGTAACAATGTGCTTTACATGGAAAATTGCCGTTTCTCCGAGAACATCGCCACCTATCTCCATGGAGGGTCGAGTGCACGAAGCAATAGGTATAATTTCTCAGCATAAAAAGTTGGTTCCCTCTGCTTGACGGAATGAAAAAACCTGCATAAATGAAAATCATGTTAAAAACAAGTTAAACTGTAAATTTATTGTTTTATATACAATCAACATGTTACCAATAAGCCTAAGAGACAGATTCAGAAATGATACGGTGAGAGAAAAAACAAAGGTCACTGACATCATCCACCGGGTGGCGACTCTAAAATGGCAGTAGGCAGGTCACGTAGCCAGAAGCTCAGATGAAAAATGGACAAGAAGACTGCTGACTTGGAAACCGTGGACGGCAAAGAGAAATGCAGGGCACCGCAACAACGGTGCAAGGATGGTCTGAACAGACAGTTCGGAATAACCTGAATGCAGTCTGCATAAGACAGAGTGACATGGAAGCGAATGGTGGAGCCTTTGTCCAGGAGTGGACGAGAATAGGCTGAGGAAGAAGAAGAAGAACATATGCAAAACTCTATATTCAATCATGTACGAGTATACGAATGAAAACGTATGTTTTAATTCACATCAATTATTTAATAGAAATTTGAGATAGCCTTAGACAGGCGAAACATGTTGAATAACATGTTTCGCCCTAAGGCTTCACAAAAAATATAATAAAACTAACTAACTAACTAACCATCACGCCGTCTCCCCGAAGGGGTAGGCAGAAAATTCTTTTTTTCAAAAAAGAATTTTCTTCAAAATTCTTTCTCAAAAAAGGCAGAGTTTCTACACTTTAACCGATGCGGCACTCCATCCTTCTCTTTAATATACCCGTATAACCAATCCTCACATATGGCATTGAATCGAGGGCAGACACTGTCAAGACAAAGAGCATGCTCAGGACAACCGAGATGAAAACACTCTGCGCTATAGCTGGCAAGACCCTACGTGATCGAGTTAGGAATGCAACAATCCGAGAAATCTTCGAGGTCGAAGATGTGGTCAGATGGGGACGTCAAAGACGGCGATACTGGCATCAACACGTAGAAAGGATGAGCTCAAATAGGATACCGCACATAGCTCTCTTTGGAACGCCAAAAGGACAACGCCGACCAGGAAGACCCCCGAAACGGTGGAGAGAAAGCTGGAGTTCAGCGTCTCAAGAGAACCCGCCTGAAATAACAGACTCCTGAGTCTACCAAAAGTGAAGAAGAAGAAGTATAAAACAGACGTTTTCATTTTTATTAATTATTAAAACTGTAAGAATTTTTTTGAAGTTAAAATTCTTTTGGCGCGCTAAGTAGGGAGTAAAATTAAGAGCTGCGCATGCACCTTACTACGAAAGTGCTACATGATGAAGTAAGCCATCAATGATGAATAATGGTCGGACGTTTCACGCGTGTCAACTCACGTATTTCGAAAACATGTCATGAGACATAAATGAAGTCGGTAGTAAAAAGTGTACAAATATTCGAACGATCTGTTACATTTTAGTGGAGTAATTTCGAATATTTACAATCGTATTACAATCAGTATTACAATCAGTGACAAAACTTAGGTTTTGAAACTTTGCTGGAAAACGTGACACGATCAAATTAATTATCAAATATCGACGTGCGCACATGACGCGATGTGTATGAATATTGGGGAAGCGAAAGAAATATGAACAGTGTGGCGGTCCATTCTTTTAAACTATCCCTTCAGTGAGATAACAAAATTCTTCTCCTTCTTAGAGTGCCATGTCAGGTCCCCCCGACGTCGGCCTTCACTCTGGCGTAGGCATAACATAAGTAGTTACTTAAAAATATTAATAAAATCAGAGTTATGAAAAAACTTATTTTTATTAAATGTTTAAATGAATTATAATATATAAAACAAAATTAACAATTACGTCTTATATCGTATAATAACATTCAACTTATAAAAAGGCATAGAAGTTTAAATAAGCATAAAATAAGTAATAATAAATAAGCGTTAAATAACCCTTAGCACTCCTTTGCCGAATGCCAGCCGACATCGCTATATGTATGCTACAACTCAATTGTCGGCTGGCGAAGGACAAGATAAGACTTGCGCGCGCGGTGTATTTTCGCGAGCAAAACTTGACTTTCTTGTGATTATTCGTTAAAAAAAAACATTTAATTTCACGTTTTAATAAGATTTTGACTGTTTTACGTTTTTATTTTACTATAAAATAATCCTTGCGAATTCACCTAACCTAAAATGGCGGAAACTTCGCTGATACGTCATGCAGAGGAGCAGTTAGAGTACAAGTCCCACTTAATTGCAAAACTGGACAAAGGTTCTAAAGACTGTAGGTACTGTGTGCAGTAACAGAAAGATTCCAGGGGGAAGACGGGAAACAGTGTAGTTTTGTGAGACCTGTTCCAGAAAACCTGGTCTCAATACATATTTTTTTATAATCAAAGCTTTTCAAATATGTATAATTAAAGTTTGACGTACACCCCACGCACGTTCATGTACCTTGGCGGCTCGTGAACATGTTCTCCGACTATTTTCATGGTAGCTTTATTTATAGTGCAGTATGCCTTGCATTGCCTGGCGGACCCCAAGGAGCACCTCCATCTGTCGCCGTCATTAGTGGAATAGGAGTAGGTATACGTATGTCCATGTAACAAAAGAAGCTTATTCCCCCTCCTTGACCGGATGATAACCCCTACAAAAAACACATTAAATTACTCAACATATAAAATATTATGTATGGAAGCGAAGCATGGAACTGACAAAAAAGAATGAAAGTAGAATAAATACAGTAGAAATTCTCTCTCTCTCTCTCTCTCTCTCTCTCTCTCTCTCTCTCTCTCTCTCTCTCTCTCTCTCTCTCTCTCTCTCTCTCTCTCTCTCTCTCTCTCTCTTTCTCTCTCTCTCTCTCTCTCTCTCTGATGAAGAAATGGGATAGAGCCACGGCTAGCTACCATATTCCATCATACAATAAAATGTAAAATTTAATAGATTAATACTGAAATTAAACGATTTTTTTAATAACTATCATACTTCCACTTTCGTCATTGGTCACCAGTCTGTTGATGCTTGCTAGCCTGTCGAAACCGTTCGCCCTCGAAATAAAAACAAAAGTGAAAGCAGTTATTAAAAAAACGTAATCTATCCATCGTAGAAGAATTTGAAAAATCAATTAGATTTACCTACCTCAAATTTAGAATTTTCGAATGAGGTCACATAAATTCTACAGAATCTAAATTCTATCACAAATCTACTGTTTTGTTCCGTGCTGAGGAACAGCTCTCACTAACATTAAAAGGTATTTAGAACTGTGCAGGTATTTATCACAGCCGAAGATAGATAGACGTTTATCCTCCAAGGCACGAATAAAGTAGAAATAAATACATAAATAAAGCAAAAATAAATGCAATAAAACACACATTCCAAGTATGTATTATTTATTCAAAATACTTATATTTAAACAATTCTAGGTAAATACATCACAGCAAAAAAAAAAAAATAATATAAGATAATAAAATATGTGATAATTATTTGAATGTAAAGAAATTATGAGAATACATAAATCAATATTCTCAAGTCAAAATGATTTATTTGAACTATGTATATTTAATACGTATATAGGTGCAGACTGAGGGACGCTGAGGGCCCGGAAGGGGACAAATGTCCTGGCTGCGAAACGTGAGGGAGTGGACCGGCATCCGAAGTGTGGAGGAGCTGTTCCGAGCGGCGCAGGACAGGGACAGGTTCGCCGAGGTGATCGCCAACGTTGGGGGGACCCGACAGGGCACTTGAAGAAGAGAAGAAGATAGGTGCAAACGATTCGCGAACCACCTAAAGAAACATATATTTGACATATGCATCTTTCCAGTTTTGAAATACGGGTTTGAAACAATTACGTGCCCAAAATGAACAGTACAGAAACTCCGAATGACCCAGCGGCCAATTGAGAGGAGAATGTTGAACATTTGTCTGCGAGACAGGTAACAAAATGAATGGACCAAAGCTGCTGATGTTGCGTGCAAAATAGCTTCGTTGAAGTGAAATTGGACCTGTTATATATGTTATGTATGTGTGTTATAGTGAGAAAAACGGATAATTGATGGACCAGACGCATCCTGAAGTGGTGACCGAGAACTGGCCACAGAAACCCAGACATACAACAAACAAAATGGTCTGATGAAATAAAACAAGTTGCAGGAAGTCAATGGCACAAAGTGGCGAGGGATTATGGAAGTCAGGATGGAAGGACTATGCCGAACACTGGACGACTAATGGCTGATGATGATGATGACATACCTATGACATACCATACTGATGATATATCTATCTAATTATTATATGATACAATCAGTATTGAAATTAAGTTCACGAATAACAAAATAGTGACGAGGACTAATTTCGGAGATCGGGCTTTCGCGGTGGCACAGGTGCGTCCGCCTGGAATATGCTCCCTACACGCCTCAGACACATTGACAATCCGACAAATTTTAAATCTAACCTAAAAACCCACCTTTTTTCAATATCACATAAAGTATAAAAAAAACTTTTTTTTAGATAAACTTAAGACGTTGTTAACACTGTGGAATTCCATAATGACGAATATTTTATGAATTAAAACACTGTTTTTTTCACTTTTGAGTGTATTTTTCTTGACATGTTTCGAAGGCTCTAGTAGTTTATATCGTTCTCCCGATGAAGAAGGTGTAAGCCTTCGAAGCATGAGAAAAATAAACAGGAAAAAACAGTGTTTTAATTCATAAAAAAAAATTTAATCTGATTGCTGGTGTCAGGTGCAGCTCATGACTAAAACATTGTCAAAGCGCCCTTGAGATTAGTTATTCAAGAAAACGGTGCTATACAAAATATTAAATTATTATTTATTATTACGAGTATTTAATAATAATTAAGGTTATCCGGATTTACCACAAAATAGTTTCTTTCTTACACAGTTGAAATATATATTGTGTAATAAAAAAAAACAATTACGACTCAGATCAAAGAAAACTCGTAGAGAAAATGGTATTAAATCGTACTGGATTTGTAATAAAATAAAACTAAGAAAATATATCGTAAAGAAATAAGAGTTCTGTTTTATTTACAAGTGTGATTTCCGATACAAATACCATGTAGGCCCTTCTTACAGCGCGGGCATACAAAAGATGAACGTTTTCTTCCCGCCCCATCTCTACGGTTACATACGACACAACTTCTTAACTTAGTCCCTGGTAGTTTTTCTAAACCTAACTTCAGAGCAGAATTTATTTTTGATTGACCGTGTTTATATTTCTCATATCCTTCAATAACATCGGAATGTTTGCCAGGAATAAAAATGGTCTTGAAATATATTGTATCTGTAAAAACACAAATTTATTTAGAAACGCAATCGATTCATTAATATAATAAGCTTAGTTTTTTTTTATAAGAATATGAAAGCTACTAAAAAAAATCATCGGGGTAACGATATAACTAGACTATTAATGATGAAGGTGTAAAGACTTATACAAATTCATCAAACCTATTAACAACAACAACAACAAACAATCACGCCGCTTCCCCGCAGGGGTAGGCAGAGCGAATGGACCGCCACACTACTCTATCCTGGCAAACCTCTCTAGCTTTCTCCACATTCATACAACGAGTCATACACGCACGTCGATTCCTCCGACTTCTAACATGACCAACCTTTAAAATTTGATTAATTTGGTCATGCCATGTTTTCCTCGGTCTGCCTCGACTTCGTACCCCATTTAGATCATTAACGTATACTTTCTTAACTATTCTTTCTCCATCCATGCGTTCCATATGTCCGAACCAACGCAGCGATCCTTTCATAATTTTGTTCATAATACCTTCTTCCGCTCTACATTCCTTTCTTATATCAACATTTGAGATTCTGTCGTATATCGTTCTACCACACATACGTCTTAGGGACCTCATCTCTACCGCATTTATTCTACTCTCATCCTTCTTCTGCTAGTTCCATGCTTCGCTTCCATACATTAGGGTTGGGACCAGAACTCCATTGTGAACGGCCGTTTTCGCTTTCATTGATAAATTCTTGTTTCCAATAACTATTTTTAAAGCTCCATTCACTTTGTTACCCGCACCAACCCTTCTTACCTATTAAGGCCTGGTCAAATGGAATGCATACGGTCGCAGCGAACAGCGAAATTTTGTTTGCAGCAAAATGCAAACCGATTGTAATTTATGAATCCTCTCAACGCACTTCACACTGCGAGCAATTTCTCGCAGTTGGTAGCGTTGGTTTGCTACCAGTCGTCATGTAAAGCAGATTTTATTTTATGCTGCAAACTGTGAAGACAATTTTCTTGTTTACATTCTGTTCACGTTCTGTTTGACAAGGTCTATTCAAAAAGTAAAGATAACCCGATTGTCATAAATGTATAATGGTATTTTATTTCATATAAAATATGTGAATAAGTTGAAAAAAAGGTTTGGAAAAACAATATATAATAACATTATTAGGAATGCGACCTGAATATCAATGCTTAGAGCTGGCAATAATATGAATGGTTATTTGGTCACCGCCTGGGATCCGAATCCGGATCAGAAAAAAATTCTGCGCTTTCTTTACCTCAGGGAGCGCGGTTATTACCCGTGGCTCTTTCCGACTGAATTCTTGCTAGGTATGCTAAGCTACCAATCATTGGAGAGAAGGAGGAACATTCACTTGGGAGTTCACTTCTTTCAGCTGATTGGCGGCCGTATACAGAACTCGGATGTCCTGAGTGATGTAGGTCTATTTGTCCCTGATAATTACCTTCGTCAAAGACAGCACAGATTGTTTTATTTGCCACGCTGCAGAACCAACCTGCCAATGGTTTTGCCTGTGGGTAGGGCAATCTTCTTGCTTAATCGGATCGCCTCGGAGGTCGACATATTTCGTGATAGTATGAGTTGCCTTAGGGATGCTTAAACTTTTTTATTTATTTATATGTTTTTATGCTTCTCTTTTAAATTCTTATAATGTAATTGCAAACGATCTGGAAATATTTCTGTAATGTTTGTAATTTTTATTAAAATAAATGAAATGAAATGAAAATGATGAAAGTAGGATAAATGCCGTAGAAAACAGATCACCGAGAAGAATGTGCAGAAAAAAATATGTGATAGAATACCGAAAGAATAAAATTGAAAGGAATGTGAGGCAGATGAATGCGTTATAAATAAAATAATGGATATATAGTACATATGGGTGAGGAATGAATGATAAAAGGATATATAGGTACCTACAAGCAGTGTGAATGGAAAAATAAACCGAAGAATGCCATGGCTAAATTAATCAATTACGAAGATGCGAGCATGTTCGAAGTCGAAACAATCGACGAACGTGCGTGACACGGTGTATGAATATAGAAGAGGCGCAAGAGTTATACTAAGAGAGGACAGTGTGGCGATCCATCCTATCTGCCTACCCTTTCCATGAAATGGCATGATGGTTAGTCAGTTAGTTAATTATATAGAGGAATACCTTTAATCGCAAACATAAATATTATTTTATTTATTGTTTCTTGAACAATAGCGTAAAACTCCATATTAAATAATTAATACAAATAAAAACGTCCGTTTTCTAGAAGTTTTATTATATTTTATGAAAATGACATGCTTCACCCTTCTAAGGCATTATCAAATGTCGACATTTGATAATGCCTTAAAAGGGCGAAAAATGTCATTCCCATAAAATATAATAAAACTTCTAGAAAACTGACGTTTTCATTCGTAGTAATTATTTAATATGGAGTTTTACGTGATTGTTCACGAAACAATAATTATGTTTTTTTATAGTTTATGACAATGACACGTTTCGCACTTTTATGGGATTATTAAATGTACAAACATTTGATAATGCCTAAGAAAGGAGAAACATGTCCCATAAACTATAATAAATCCTCGACAACTTTCGTGGCACAATGGCAAAAACCATGACTGCCACATTGATGGTTCCGGTTTCGATCCCCGGCAATGTCAGTTCTATTATCACACTGTCAATAAAATGGTGATAGATTAGCTACCTATAACATGTCATGAGATGATGATCAATATAACAGCTAAAAACAAATTATATACAGTAATTGGATAAAAACGACCTGCTGTGTTAATTTTTATTTATTAGAAAACAGGCGTTTTCATTAATATTAATTAGTAAATATTGACATTAGGTGAGTTACTTATTTTATATCTTTACGTATTGGCCATCTTCAGTGCGTATATACTTTGGAGGATCGTGAATGTGATTACCGATTTCCAACGCCACTTTCCCGTCGCGAAGGTAACAGTGGGCTTTACACGGAGTCTTGTGGGTTCTCAAAGAACAACTCCACCTTTCTCCGAGATGACTGTTGTTGACGAAACAATAAGTATAGCTTCTCAGCATTAAAAGTTTTTTCCCCTTTCTTGAAGGAATAAAAAATCCTGCAAAAAATAAAAATAATGTTAATAATAATGTTTAACGTTTAATAGTCATTCCCATGAAATATAATAAAACTTCTAGAAAACTCACGTTTTCATTCGTAGTAATTATTTAATATGGAGTTTTACATCATTGTTCACGAAAAAATATATATTTTTTATAGTTTACGAGAATCACACGTTTCGCATTTTTATGGGATTATTAAATGTACAAACATTTGATAAAGCCTTAGAAAGGCGAAACATATCATTCCCATAAACTATAGTAAAACCTCGACGACCTTCGTGGCACAGTGGCATAAACTATGACTGCCATATTGATGGTTCCGGTTTCGATCCCCGGCAATGTCAGTACTATTGTCACACTGTCAATAAAATGGTGATAGATCAGTTTAATAGCTAAAAAAATAATTATATACAGTAATTGGATTCAAACGACCTGCTGTGTTAAAAAAACTGGTAGAAAACAGGCGTTTTCATTAATATTAATTAGTAAATATTGACAAAAGTGAATTACTTATTTTATATCTTTATGTATTGGAATTTGCTATTTGTTCCATTTTGTATTGGGTTTAGTTATTTTTAAGTAATTTTATGTATAAATTTACACTCACCTAAAATAAGTATATTGACTAGCTCTAATAATGTTCAAAAGAGCCACTCATGTCATAAATAGTGGGGTATCAATAATGAGAGTCCTCTCACGATACGCCGACATTGAATCGAATAAACAAAAATAAGTAACAATAAAATAAAATAAAAACAGAAGCGAGTTTTAACTTTTAATGTAAAATTGTTTTCACATACGTTAAAAATTTCACAATAGAAGGAACTGGCAAAATAAGGATGAAAGGAGAATAAATGCAGTAGAAATGAGATCTCTAAGACGAATTGATGGTTCTGGTTTCGATCCCCGGCAATGACAGTACTATTGTCACACTGTCAATAAAATGGTGATAGATTAGCTACCTATCACATGTCATAAGATGATGATCAGTTTAGGATTCAAACGACCTGCTGCGTTAAAAAAAACTTGTAGAAAACAGGCGTTTTCATTAATATTAATTAGTAAATATTGATATAAGTGAATTACTTATTTTATATCCTAATGTATTGTCCAATTTCAGTGAGTATATACTTTGGAGGATCGTGAATGTGATCACCGATTTCCTTCGCCACTTTCCCGTCGCGAAGGTAACAGTGGGCTTTACACGGTTTCTTCTGGTTACTCAAAGAACAACCCCACCTTTCTCCGAGATTACTGTTGTTGACGAAGCGATAAGTATAGCTTCTCAGCAATAAAAGTTTTTTCCCCTGTCTTGAAAGAATAAAAATTCCTGCAAAAAAATAAAAATAATGTTTAACTAGTCGCGACCCGTGAAATGTTCACGGAAGTTAAGATTTTCTACCATTTAAAATCTTACCGGAATTCGCTATTTGTTCCATTATGTATTTAGTTTATTTATTTTTATGTATTAATGTATAAATTTACACTCAATTAAAATAAATATATCGACTAGCTCTAATAATGTTCAAAAGAACCACTCATGTCATAAATAGTGGAATTAATAATAAGAGTCCTCTCACGATACTCCTACATTAATTCGAAAAAAAATAAGTAATAATAAAATAAATAAAAAACAGTAGTAAGTTTTAACTTTTAATGTAAAATTGTTTTCGCACACGTTAAAATTTTCACAAAAGAAGGAACTGGCAAAATAAGGATGAAAGGAGAATAAATGCAGTATAAATGAGATCTCTAAGACGAATGTGCGATAAATCTATATATGATAGCGTCAAATGCAAATATAAGGTGTGAATGCGGTGCGCATGAAAGTCTAATTAACAAAATAATGAAAAAGTCATTAAAATGGTTTGGAAACTTGGAAAAAATGAGTGAAGACAGAATAGTAAAAAAGGTATATGTAAACGATGTAAACGAAGGTAGAAATAGAGGAAGGCCGAAAAAAACGTTGACACGATCAAATCAATCTAATAATAAATGTCACGTGAGAGGTCGGATATGTCAACGTTCGTGGATGACACAATGTATGAATATCAGTCAGGACAGAACAGTGTTGCAGTCCATTCTTTGTAGCTACCCCTTCACGGAGTCGGCGTGATGGTTTGTTAGTTATTTAGTTTCTCGTCGATAAAATTAATAGAGCAATTTTAGACTTACACTAGTAAAATAAAATAATATCGTTTTTAAAATTATGTTTATTTATTCAGGTAACAAACAACTATTAAAATACACAAATAAAAACAATACAAATAAGGACAAGTACATGCTACCACAGACATAATGGTAAATAATAAAGAATTAACAGTAAAGACTAATTAACACTATACTAATTGAAATTAAACTCAATTCCAACAAAAGCAAAGTAATATTTTATAGAGTTAAATATAAAATATAAAAGCAAAATATTAGAACATTATACGAGTAGTATCATTCACGCCAAATGGTTGCTCTGATCATTTTTTTAATATCACATTATTATGTTATTTTCTATAAAAACAAAAAAATATTGGTGGTTAAGAATAAAATGCTGTTTATTCTATAGAAGAGAAAAATTACCTAAGAAGGCATTTGAAATGTATTTTTATATGATACCATGACTAACAGGCAATTGTAGTCTTCTTGACCTTCTAGACTTGAGTGGCAAGAGCTACGACTACCACACCGAAGTTCCCGGATTCGATTCCCTGTCTTTGGTCTGATGTAGAATTCACGTGACAATAAAATGGCGATAGATTAGCTACCTATCACATTTATATTGTGTCATACAGAACAAAACTGTATACTAAGTTTTTTTTGGTACTAAGTGCCTATTTCACTTCAACCATTCAGTTTGTTACCATATGAAGCTCCGCTTGAAACGAAACCGGTAGGCGATTTTAAAAAGCAAACAGAGTGGTTTTAAAACAAAATATTAAAATGTTTTCTTTACTTTTAAAAATGTTACACCGCCAACCACGTTCTTTATAGAAAGTATAAATTTAAGCCGAAAGTAAAGGTTGTCTCAAAAGAAAGTTTATATTTATGGAATCAATTTTAAAATGTAAGCCATTTATCGAAAAAAATGTTTATTAATTATTAAAGTACATTATAATATCGTCCAAATGTAATCCCTCGCGTTCGCGGCACTCATTTAGTCGAACAGTAAAATTTCTTATAACGGCTCAGCTGACTGATAACCGACGGACTGATTAACTCTCTCCACGTTTTCAACCATTCTTGATGATCTTGGTGGCCCGAATTTTTGTTTTCCAGTGTTATACCGATCCCTTCTAACTTTTTGACCTTATTATTCATAGCGAATGAATTCTCAAGAGCCAGGCTTACCGATTGACATAGCCCTCGTTCCCCTCGGATGCGAAGCATTTTCGCAGTGAGCTAGATAAACATAAACTTTCTAAATTAATACGAATGAAAACGTCAGTTTTCTAGAAGTTTTATTAAATTTTATGGGAATGACATGTTTCGCCCTTCTAAGGCATTATCAAATGTGACGAAACCTCAACTCGTTGCAGTTTATATACGAGTACACTAGTAAATGGAGCAGAATATGGTAATTAACGAAAAATGATGTGACGTTGTACATTTTTAACAAAGAATTATTTGGGTAGGTCCAGAAATATCGGAAAGTGTTTCTTTGAACTCGTTAAGAAATTTTATGACAATGAAGACATAGTTAGGGGATACTAAATTATTATTATTATTATTATTATAATATTTTGTTGAATCGCTCTTTACGTCATGACAGCACGAGCCAAATCGATGTAAAGGGTAATCATAGCTATCATAGTGATTCTCGTGACATGTGATATAGGTAGCTAATCTATCGCCATTTTATTGTCACGTGAATTCTACACCAGACCAACGACAGTGCGACAATCACACTGCCCTCGCCGGGAATCGAACCCGGAACCTTCGGGGTGGCAGTCAAAGCACTAACCACTCGGCCACGAAGGTCATCATAAATGATTTTATATAAATCAAAAATAAGTTATTTGAGGTAGGACGAAATAAAGTGTTAATAATTTAATATGGAGTTTTACATCATTGTACAAGAAACAATAAATAAACTTTCTTTTGAGACATCTGGTATTTAGTACGTTTAGATAGACGAAAGTACGTTTAGATTTATAAGCAATCAAATTAAATAAAGTCTCTATTAAAATCTCACATGTTTCCCGTCATCGGTAACGATGAATCGAGGAGGCTCGTGTGAGTGTTGGGCAAACACTCCGGAAATTTCTCCATCTACGATGTAGCAGTAAGCCTTGCAAGGATTATTCCTCGGTCTTATGGAGCACAGCCATCGTTCTTTATTATTTTTGACGATATGGCAGTAATAAGTGTGCTTGTTTAGCAAAAGAAGTGGCTTGCCTCTTTGGGATGTAATAAATTTAGCTGTAAAAAAAAACTAAAATTTAGTATTGTCTGTATTGAACATTTTTAATTTCCTTTTAATTAATTATATATTATATAATATTATATTAAGAAAAATAAGCGTCAATTGAAAACAACACATCTAATGAAAAACACGTACGAAAATTTGCTATGAATGTTCGCCTGCAGTTGTGTTGTGGATTCATATTTGAATAAAACTGCACTTTGTATTTACGAGTATACAGCACTTAATTACATTTTTCACACACATGATTTGGTTGCCTTCCAACCTTTTTCCATGCATTATTATTTTTATAATTTTATTTTGTACATCAAAAAAGGTATGAACGATAAAACAATGTTTGTGAAAAGTGTGCACAATGGTGTTCTTCTACCGACCCTTATGTATGGAAGCGAAGCATGGAACTGGCAAAAGAAGGATGAAAGTAGAATAAATGCAGTTGAAATGAGATCTCTTAGAAGAATGTGTGGATACTCTGTGTATGATAGAGTGCCGAATGAAAATATAAGAAGTGAATGCGATGCGAATGATGGTGTCATGAACAAAATAATGAAAGGATCATTAAGATGGTTTGGACATATTGAAAGAATGAATGAAGACCTACCTTATCGATGCAGTGTGTAATTAAACTAAATATGTTGATTTTATTAAAACAAAGAAATTTTAAAAACAGTTTAATTTACTTTATTTGTACGTTTGTTTGTGGTACAAATCTTGCAAGTACATTTTTTTCACAGTTATAGTTCTCGAAATGGACCCCATACACCACAAACTTCTTGATGGAAAATAGTAAGTTTACCGTGTTTGGGACCATTTTGATGTTTGATGAAGTTGCATATATTTAGTAACAACAAAATAAATTTAGGTAATTTATAAATAATTTCATACACTTTTTTCCGTATTTCAGAAATGTCGATAGGAGTAGGTAGGGCAGGAATTCGAACCCATGACCATAGATTTGAAATCAATTAGGTATTGTTAGGTACTTATAACTTGTGTACAGTTGACTGTTGTGCTGCTACTGCTTTGTCTTTGATTTCGCTTTTTGATTCCGTTTTTGTTGCCTCCATCGTTTTCTTCTAGCGCTTTTTTGCTCTTCGGTTAGCTCATTTATCTTTTTAAAATGTTTCTTCAGTCTTTTAAGCTCCTTTTTTTTATGAAGTGCATGCTTTTCTGGGTTTCGCTTTATTTTTTCCCTATATCTTTTAGATCGTTCCGCAGCCGTCAACGCCATGGTGAATTCTATAAACAATAATAGCTTACTTAGAAATGCCTTAGCGAGGCGAAACATGTCAAAATAAAATAAAACTTTCATTTGCATTAATTATTGTAGAGAAATTTACTGACCGATTTTGCTCCAAGCGGAACTTCACAAGGATAAAAATCAAACTACAATAGTAGTTTTTAACAACAACAAAAAATGGTTAGTTATCTTATGAAGCTCCGCTTGGATGGAATCCGATCAGTGGTTTTAAAAACAAAATGAAGTGGTGATAAAATGAAATATTTAAGTGCATCTATTTCTAAAAATGTCACACCACAAACTGAATGATTCATATATTTTTATTTATTTAAGCCGAAAGTTTTAAGTAGCCATAGAAAAAAAACAATTGAAACATAGCGTCAGTTAAATTTTCACGTATTTCCCGTCTTTGCTAACGGCGTAACGAGGAGGGTCGGGCGTGTGATGCCCAAACACTCTGTAAGTTTTTCCATCTACGATGTAGCAGTAAGCCTTGCACGGTTTATTTTTCGATCTTATAGAGCACCGCCACCGTTCTTTACCGTGGGTGACCAAGTTGCAGGCATAAGTGTGCCCGTTTAGCAACATAAGTGGTTTTCCTCTTTGGGATGTCATAAATATAGCAGTAAAAAAAATGCAATTTAGTGTTTTCTATTGCATATCAAAGATTTTAAATATTTTTTTAAATTAATTATATATGATTTTAACAAAAATAAGCGTCAATTAGGAACAATACATCTAACTAAAAACACGTGCCCAAATTTGCATCCATGAACTGATATAATGACCTTTTGAATAATATTTCTAAACAATTATTCTGCATGCTGACAAACTAACCCTCGCCAAGTCGACCATAAGGAGACTCCGTGTAGCACAGAGGAAACACGAAAGAGTCACGCTACACGTGTGTAAGACTATCAGACCGTATAAAAAATACTGAAATACGTAGTAGGTCGGGAGTAACAGATGTCGTCGCAAGGGTAGCGAAGCTCAAATGGTCATTTGCGGGACACGTTGCCAGATTTGTAGACGATTGATGGACCAGAAGGGTGGTAGAGTGAAGACCCCGCGAAGACAAACGAAACACAGGGAGACCCCCCACACGATAGTCCGATGACATTACAAGAATTGCTGGCGATTGGATGCAAAAAGCATAAGATAGGGATACGTGGAGAAGTATGGGGGAGGCCTATGTCTAGCAGTGGACGACAACGGGAGTCTAAGTTAATCAAGTAATGCTAACAAGGTAAAAAAAATACTACTCTTGTCAAAGAACGCAATGACGGATACTCCCCATGGCGGAGTTTTTGAAGTATCTCCTGATAAGTCTGCACTAATTTAAATTATTCAACAACTGTCATCAATGATTAATAGTTAATATTTTTTTTATTTTAAGACCGATAAACAGCTGGGAAAGGAGTGTAGTGTAATTTTAACGATAAACTTTTTTTCGAATTTAAACGTCTTATTTAGAAGTTTTATTCCAGTTTATGTAAATGACATATATCCCATAAATTATTATAAAACTTTTAGAAAAGATATGTTTTCATTCGTATTATATTAATTATTTAATATTGAGTAATACATAATTATTCGAGAAACAAATAAATAAACTTTTTTTTTGTACTAAACAGTATTTATTGAAACAAATCAATCATCGTAAATATGCCAAAAAATAAAAACAATTTAAACTCTCGTATAAAGCACCTATTTTGTGGTGTTTCACTTTAAAAAATAATTTAATACATTGGTGTACTTGTTTTTATAGTTCTTTATATTTATGTCAATAGAAATTAATAAATTAGTGTAAGTACAGAGAACACAAATGTTTTAAATGATTTTCGTCAGTCAGTAGTAGTGTATTATTTTAGTCAGGGTCTCGATTTGATCGCACAAGCGAAATGGTGGCATCCCTTGTGGTCGACTTCACCCTATTTTCCCCATTATCATGAGCCTTTCAAGGTTGTCACGACCTCTACAGGCTATGTGATCAAAATATTTTATTTTTATTATTTAACACACTCTGATAACACATCGAGAGTCTGGGTATGCGCAGCAATTAGCTTTTCAATGTTGTCCTGATCTCTCTGGGCTATGTGACCATAATAGTTTAAATATTATACAAGGATTTGAACCAGTCACATCTCGGTATTATTAGATATATTTTTAAGGATTAATTGTATTTCAATAGAGACGAAGAAGTAAATTGTTTTCTGGGAACAGAACATGGTGGTCAAGGCGCTTACAGGACTTATGACCTGTCATTGGTTGGGTTAAGCGATCGCTTTAAGTTAACAACATTCCCCATTCCGCCCTTCTTACGACCACCACGTCTGACAATTTTTTGGAAGATGTATATATGCTACAATGTTGAGAAACACTTCACATTTTTTAGTTCAATCTACACTAGCGCCATCTATTACGATTAGGTAGAGATATTTTAGATTCAGATTAGGTAGAGATATTATATAGAAGAGATATTTTTGTCTTGTTATACTCGTAACTTCGGAACTCTCTATTACCCCCCTCAGTCAATTATAAGTCATCCCATGTAGATAAACTCATTTATGATCTCCAAGTTTGGAGAAGACCCATGTTTGTGAGTTTATTAGTTATGTTTATTGTCATAATCTTTTTGTCGACTACATATCTCAAATTATTAATTCCTAGATCCAGCAACCACTAAGCCGTGCTCCCGTTCTTTCGAGGCTTTAGTTCTTTAAGGCGAATTATATGTGATATATTAGGGTGACCCTTAAAAAATAATTATATATTCTCACCCCCCAATTATTTTCCTTTAAAAGGATAAGTGAGTAACTGGTATTTTTTTGTAATTTTTATTTAATAATAACACGTGCCACAATGGGTGTGAAAATTTAACAAAATTAGTTAAATTCTTAAATTTTCGCAAAAACTATTTTATTAATTTTGTTTCAAGTTTAAAACAAATATTAAGAAGTCAAATAACTAAAACAATGCCTAGAACTCCTCAGCAATAATTTTTTTATATGTAATACAATAACAGTACATTTTTATTTTAAAGTTTCTTTATATTTTCTGATAAAGAAATGCTTTAACCCTTAACGTACCGTGTTCAAAACAAAACGCTCGCTCCCATGTGGTAAATTCAGTTTACCGCTAACTTTATCTAAATATCAAGCATATGACTCGATGAATCAAAATTTAATTTATGTCATCTTGTAGGGAATTTCATTAGGAATAGATCGATATCTATAACATACATGGATTATTTGAAAAACATATCATTATTAATTTTTTTCTGGAACCATGCGATTTCTGATATGGAATGCGTCACAGCATACGAGCGACTGACATCAAGTATAAACAAGCGCCGCGCGGCGCGGCCCACTAAAGGCACCTAGGCAAAATGTATAGTACGTTCAAGACAACGAGTACGTATTAATATTTGTCCCTTTTGGTAAAGTGTTAATATTTTCACAGTTCTGATATTATTAAGTTGCGTCCTGCGTTTCCGTCCACAGTCGGTATTAATTCGTACATATTGAAAAGGCCAAAGATATAATTTATAATACGTTCAAAACAGCGAGTAAGTATTTGTCACTTTTGATAAAGTTGTAAATATTAGCAAAACAAATTCTACCTTAACACGAATGAAGGTGAGGGCAGTCTTAGAAAATATTTTTTTTTGGGATGAAGGAAGTAATTTTTTGCTTTTTTTTTATTACGAAATATTGAGAACACTTCAATGGAGGATTACAATTTTTTTTATAATATTAGGGTCCATAGGTTTTAAGAAAATCAACTTTAAATTGGCAGTGGAAACTCAATTAACCACATGGCAACGCGACGGTTAAGCCATATGGAAAACAGTTCCGTTAGTATTTACGACTAGCTTTTAAGGTATTGCTTTTGCTCCTCATCATGTGTTACAATATTGCTGTATTTGTACATAAGCTTCACACCTATTTCTGCGATGTCATCGATAACTATAAGGTTTTCTGACCACTGTAAGATCATGTTGATAATCATGAAGTGAATTCCAGTTCGCAAGACCAATAAAATCAGACGATATTTTACGCCGCTCAAAAAATTTCAATGTGCTTTTTGACACAAAGTTATTTATGTGTTAATTCGGATATTTCCTTTAAATCGAAATTGTGGATCTAAGTGTCCCACTTCGCTTCACTTTGAGGAGTTCAAGACATTGTTTTAGTTATTTGACTTCTAAATATTTGTTTTGAATTTGAAACTTCTACCCACTAGCTCTAAAGGAAAAGAATTGGGTGGTGAGACATTTTAAATTTGAAACAAAATAAAAAAATATTTTTTGCGAAAATTTAAGAATATAACTAATTTTGTTCATATTTCACCCCCTTTGGAGCACGTGTTATTATTAAATAAAAATAACAAAAAATATCAGTTACATACTAGCCTTAAAGGAAAGAAATTAAGGATGAGACTTATAAAAATATAAAATAAAAAATATTTGCCGTATAGCAGAGCCACAATAATGATATATATTATATGTCGCAGTATACGTAATAACAAATTTTTGTAGGATTAATTTTATCTAAATAAAGACGAAGATGTAAATTCGTTTTTTTTTTTTGGAAACAGAATTTGGTGGTCGAGGCGTTTACGGGACTTCGCGTCATTGGTTGGGTTAAGCGATCACTTTATGTAATACAACATTCCCCATTCCGCCCTTCTTACGACCACCACGTCTTTTTAATAAACGAAAATGTCGTTTTCGTCAATATTAAATATTTAACGTGGTGTTACATACCGCTGTTCAAAAAACATGAAACCAAAACATTTACTTAAATATTTACATACAAGGCTTAAATGATCAGTAATGAATATATATTTTTTTTAAAACTAAACTAAATATTACACTCTTATGTAATGTCCCTCCAAAGAGACGACAAACTGAGGAGCCTTGTGAATGTGGGATCCAATCTGTTCAAGGACCCGCCCATCCTGGAGCAAGCAATGCGCATAGCACGGGAGCTTGGAGGATCCTATCGAACACTGCCATCTCTCTTTACCATAACTGATGCGCTTGTGGAAATACGTGTGACCGTTATGCAACAGGAGTGGTTTACCCTTTTTGGACAAGAAAAACTTTGCTGAAATATGAAGAAAAAATATTAATATTCAACAACCAATCTTGCATTTAAACCCAAAATTAATTAAATGCCTCCTGATCAAAATGTAACAACACGAGAAAACGATAAAACAAATAAATACAATAAAATCATTATGTACAGTCGAACATGTATTACAAAGAAAACGGAACCGACTGATAAGCGAAAGTCGTTATATCATAGCAAATGTATTTTTAAATAGTCCATTGTTTTGGCTGAAATATTATTGATATGTCCAAGAAGCAGTTCGTTATGAAAGTGAATCAATGTATAGAGAAAATCATTTACTAAAATGTTAACGAATGTTTCCATGCTACATCCAAGATATTGCTATTTTCGTGATCGTGATAACCGAATTCGGCTGTATAAGGTATATATAAAACAAACAAACAAACCATCACGCCGTTTCCCCGCAGAGGTAGGCAGAGAGAATGGACCGCCACACTACTCTATCCAGGCAAACCTCTCTAGCTTCATACAACGAGTCATACACGCACGTCGATTCCTCCGACTTCTAACATGACCAACCTTTAAAATTTGATTAATTTGGTCATGCCATGTTTTCCTCGGTCTGCCTCGACTTCGTACCCCATTTACATCATTAACGTATACTTTCTTAACCATTCTTTCTCCATCCATGCGTTCCATATGTCCGAACCAACGCAGCGATCCTTTCATAATTTTGTTCATAATACCTTCTTCCGCTCTACATTCCTTTCTTATATCAGCATTTGAGATTCTGTCGTATATCGTTCTACCACACATACGTCTTAGGGACCTCATCTCTACCGCATTTATTCTACTCGCATCCTTCTTCTGCCAGTTCCATGCTTCGCTTCCATACATTAGGGTTGGGACCAGAACTCAATTGTGAACGGCCTTTTTCGCTTTCATTGATAAATTCTTGTTTCCAATAACTATTTTTAAAGCTCCATTCACTTTGTTACCCGCACCAACCTTTCTTTCGACGTAACTATCCTTTAGGCCATCTGCTGTGAACATGCTACCTAGAGTATATATATACTACCGAGGTATATATATGTTATCATTTATTATGATTGGTTTGTAGACAAGTCTATTAACACCTTTGCTGGTTCTTGGAATTCTACTTCGACCTTATGGGGTATGAAAGGTATGAAATAATGGAATGACACCCTGTGTTCTCCTGGCATATCTGGTTTCCTCAACATTCATACATCGTGTCATGCACGCACGTCGATTTCTCCGACTTCAAATTTAACCCAAAACAAAAATAATACAGATACATTTTAATGAATATATTGAGGCCGATATTTTATAGGCCATAAATAAATAAACAAACTTATTCAATTATTTTAAATACGTTTATTTGTTATTTATTTTAAAATATATAAACCCCTACGACTTTTATGTACTCGTAATACAAATTAAATGAAATGTTGGTAACAGCCGGTTTGACAAACAATAGATGTTCCTACTTATTTCATGTAAACTATGTAACATAAAGAAATGACGAAAGTAAAATATTCGATAAATGTGATCTTATTATTGCAATTAACACTCTTTGATTTGACAAAAACTACTGTATATTTACAAAAATTTAAAACATATTTTTAATAATTTTAGGAGATATTGAATTGGCTTACATAACTATTGTTTTGATACAATTCCATATTCAATCATTAATATGAATGAAAAAGTTTGTTTTCTAGAAGTTTCATTATATTTCATGGGAACAACATGTTTGAGCATGCTAGATTATTATCAAATTTAACGATAATGGCTAGCATTAGAAATGCCGTAGCGAGGCGTGACGTGTCAAAATAAAGTAAAACTTTCATTTGTATTAATTATTATTTGCATGGAAACACACTAACTTGATATCGTCGGTTCAAAGGTAAAACTCATTAAGTGACATTTTAATTTTTTTTTTTGCAATTTCTGTATCAGACTTGTGAATTCTCCGTCAGAAAATAATCACCAAGTGTATTTATTAAAGAATAACAGTTATTCTTTAATAAAAACACTTGGGGATTATTTTCTGACGTAGAATTCACAAGTCTGATACAGAAATTACAACAACAAAAAAGAATTAAATGTCACTTAATGAGTTTTACCTTTGAACCGACGATATACTGTACGAATATTGGGAAGTAATGAAAAAATGTAAAAAATCTTTTTTAAGTGTATATTTAGTTAGAATCCACCGATGTTTGTGTCTTCGACCGGTTTCGGCAGCTCGCTGCCATTTTCTGGACCAGAATTTACTAAATATATTTTTTTTTTACAATAAACTTCACCATGAAATTTTAAACAACAATTTTATTTATTAATTATTGGGAAGCCTAGAGAAAGGTACTTGTACTAAGATTTTGCCCCAAGCGGAATTTTACTAGGATTAAAAAGAAAAGACAATAGTTGTTTTATTACCAAAAAATGGTTTGTTTACTTATGAAGCTCCGTTTGGACCGAATCCGATCAGTAATTTTAAAACAACCACTTAAGTAGTGTCAAAACAAAATATTGAAGTGTTTCATCTATTTCTAAAAATATCGCACCACAAATCGAATGATTCATAAAAAATATTAATTTAAGCCGAAAGTATTAAGTAGCTATGGAAATAAACAAACGAAACATAGTGTCAATTAAGCTTTCACGTAGTTCCCATCATTGGTAACGAAGTATCGAGGAGGGTCGTGCGAGTGTTGCCCAAACACTTTGGAAATTTCTCCATCTACGATGTAGCAGAAAGCCTTGCACGGATTTATTTTCCGTCTTATAGAGCAAAGCCACCGTTCTTTACCGCCGGCGGCCGCGATGCAGGAATAAGTGTGCTTGTTTAGCAACAGAAGTGGTTTTCCCCTTTGGGATGTAATAAATTTAGCTGTAAAAAAAACTAAAATTTAGTGTTGTCAATGGTATATTAAAAATGGTTTCAATTGTGTATTAAAAATTGGTTTGTCAGTCAGCTGTTTGTTATATGCAGACGATGCTGTGTTAATCGCTGACAGTAGAGACAATTTGCAAGTCTTGGATGTATGAGGCATGCAAAAAGAGTGACCTGGTGATGAATGTGTCTAAATCTTAAGTGATGGTTTTCGAGAAAGAAGAATGTATGACGATTTGTGATATAAGTGCGATGGGCGAGAAATTGGAGCAAGTTACCGAATTTACGTATCCGGGAAGCATGTTTACAAGAGACGGAAAAATAGAGAAAGACATCGAAAGAAGGGTTGGTGCTGGGAATAAAATAAATGGCGCGCTCAAAGTCATTACTGCAAATAGAAATATATCTACAGAAGCAAAAATGCCAGTACACAACGGAGTTCTAGTGCCAACCCTCATGTATGGAAGTAAAGCCTGGAGCTGGCAAAAGAAGGATGAAAGCAGGATAAACGCCGTAGAAATGAGATCACTACGTCGATTTCTCCGACAAATTTTAATCAAAAGTAAAATAATAAAGACACATTTTAATCGATATTTTAAAGGCCTTAAATAAATAAATAAACTTATTAAAAATTTAAAAACGTAAATTTATATTTATTTTATTATATTCAAACCGCTACTACTTTTATGTAATACAAATTATAGTTCGTAGTAACAACCGGTTTAACAAACAAAAGATGTTCTTACTATGTACCTAACATAAACTGATGAAAGAAAGTTCAATATTTGGTAAATATTCGAAATTGTCAAAATTTTAGTATCGCAATTAACACCGTTTGATTTAACAAAACACAGATTTTTAATAATTGTAGATGTTGAATTTGCTTACATAACTATTGTTATAGAACAATGATGTGAAATTCCATATTAAATCATTAATATGAAAGAAAAAGTCTGTTTTCTAGAAGTTTAATTACTCGTATATTTCATGAGAACAACATTTTTCGCCATGCTAGGTTATAAGCAAATTTAAGGATTAATGCCTTACATTGAAATGCCTTAGCGAGGCGAAACATGTCAAAATAAAATAAAACTTTTATTTGTATTAATTTTTGTAGAGAAATTTACTGAACGATTTTGCTCTAAGCAGAACTTCTCAAGGATAAAAAAGAAACCACAATAGTTGTTTTATTACCAAAAAATGGTTTGTTATCTTATGAAGCTCCGCTTGGATCGAATCCGATCAGTGGTTTTAAAACAAAATTAAGTGTTATGTTTGTTGTGTTTTTGGGTAACCAAAAACACAACAAACATATTGCTGCCAACCGTGAAAATCTACGCAATTACCCAAAATTAAGTGTTATCAAAACGAAATATTGATGTGTTTCATCTACGAGTATTTCTAGAAAAGTCACACCACAAATTGAATGATTCATAAAAATATTAATTTAAACCGAAAGTTTTAAGTAGCCATAGAAAAAAAACAATTGAAACATAGCGTCAATTAAATTTTCACGTATTTTCCGTCTTTGCTAACGGCTTAACGAGGAGGGTCGTGCGTGTGAGGCCCAAACACTCCGTAAATGTTTCCATCTACGATGTAGCAGTAAGCCTTGCACGGTTTATTTTTCGATCTTATAGAGCACCGCCACCGTTCTTTACCGTGGGTGACCAAGTTGCAGGCATAAGTGTGCTTGTTTAGCAACAGAAGTGGTTTTCCTCTTTGGGATGTAATAAATATAGCTGTAAAAAAACTGCAATTTAGTGTTTTCTATTTCATATTAAACATTTTATATCATTTTTTTATTAATTGCTACGTATATATTTTTTTAAATTAACGTCAATTGAGAACAATACATCTAACGAAAAACATTAGCCAAATTTGCATGAATGCACTGTGATATAATGACCTTTTGAAGAATATTTCTGAATAATGATTCTGCATGCTGACAAAGCAAAAAAATACAAATTTTGTCAAAGAACACAGTGACGGATACTCTCCAAGGCGGAGTTTTTGAAGTATCTCCTGATAACTCTGCACTAATTTAAATTATTCAACAACTGTCATAATTGATTAACAGTTAATATTTTTTTCTTTTAAGACCGATAAACACCTGGGAAAGGAGTGTAATGTAACGTAAATAATAAACTTTTTTTCAAATTTTAACCTCCTTTTTTAGAAATTTTATTAAAAGTTTATGTAAATGACATATATCACATAAACTATAATAAAGTTTTTAGAAAAGAGATGTTTCCATTGGTATTAATTATTGAATATGGAGTTTTACACAATTATTCAAGAAACAATAAATAAACTTTTTTAGGTATAAATCAGTATTTATTGAAACAAATCAATCATCATAAATATGCCAAAAAGTAAAAAAAATTAAACTTGCCTATTTTGAGGTGTGACATTATAAAAAAATAATTTAAAACATTCGTGTACTTGTTTTTACAGTTCTTTATATTTATGACAATAGAAATATATAAATTAGTATAAGAACAGAGTACACAAGTATTTTAAGTAATTTTTGTCAGTCAGAAGTATTGTATTATTTTAGTCGGGCCTCTATTTGATCGGACAAGCGACATGGTAGCATCCCTTGTGGTCGGCTTCACCCTATTTTCCCCATTATCATGAGCCTTTCAAAGTTGTCACGACCTCTACAGGATATGTGATCAAAATATTCTATTTTTATTAACACACCCTTTTCTTTATTTACTGATAACACACCCTCGAGAGTCTGGGTATGCGCAGCAATTAGCTTTTCAAGGTTTCAAGAAGAATTTAACTAATTTTGCTCAATTTTCACCCCCTTTGTGAAAATTGATATTGGGTTATTATTAAATAAAAATAACAAAAAAATATCAATTACTAACTAGCCCTAAAGGAAAAGAATGTGAAACTTGTAAAAAGATTTTTTTTAATTTGGGCCACCCTAATGATATACCTACAGGGCCACAATAATGATATACTCCTATATTATTAAACCATCTCTTATGCGTTCCTGGTACTTTGTTGTATTTTTATAATATTTTACCTGTACTCAATATATGCGTTAAACATTTTGCTATTTGTAATGTCTTTTGAGTTAATAAACTGATTTGATTTGATTTGATTTTATACCGCAGTAATAACATATATTTTTAATCAAGATAACTGTTATTTTCGTCAATATTAAATATTTAACGTGGTGTTTCACAGCACTGTTCAAAAATATTAACCATAACATTAACTTAAATATTTACATACAAGGCTTAGATCATCAGTGATAAATATAAATATATTGAGAAAAAAAAACTATACTAAATATTACACTCTTATGTAATGTCCTTCCAAAGAGACGACAAACTGGGGAGCCTTGTGATTGTGGGTTCCAACCTGTTCAAGAACCCGCCCATCCTGGAGCAAGCAATGCGCATAACACGGGAACTTGGAGGATCCTATCGAACACTGCCATCTCTCTTTACCATAACAGACCCGCTGGTGGAAATACGTGTGACCGTTATGCAGCAGGAGTGGATTACCCTTTTTGGACAAGATAAACTTTGCTGAAATATGAAGAAAAAAGTTAATATTCAACGTACAATCTTACATTTTAACTCAAAATTATTTTTTTAAGATAATCAAATGATTTTACTGAAATCTCTTAATGAAAGTTCATTTAAAATAATAATTAAATAAAGCGATGTTTTTTAACTACTTCCACTTCTGTCTTTATTTCGACAGCGACCGGTTTCGCCAGGCTCATGGCAGACCAGTCCGCCGATTAAAAAAATTATTTTATAGCCAACAACATGAGAAAACGTAATAACGAATAATTAAATAATAATCATTATATACAGTCGAACTTGGTTATTACGATGAACATGGAACCGACTGAATTTGCTCGTTATAAGCGTTACTCGTTATATCATAGAATAGGTATTTTTAAATAGTCCATTGTTTTGACTGAAGTACTATAATACTTCAACATTTTTTACTGTTGAAATTTATGATATCACATTTGTTATTTTTCCCTTTTGGGAGTGTCGCGACAGGTGTTTCGTTAACCGATGTTGTCGTTGTTTGTAACACCTATTGATGCCAACCTATTGATGTTGGCAAAACAGCTATCACGAAACTTCCAAAAAGTGAGTAATAAAATTTGGGATATCATAACAGTGTTATAAATTTTAACAGTTAACTAGTATTTTAAAATGCTTACCAACATACTCATCACATGAAGACATGGAATATATGGACTGTCTAGATTATATTATAACATTAATGGTTTTAAGAAAAATTATGAATAAAATATTCCGCGGTATGCCCTAGAAAGAGTTCGTTATAAAAGTAAATCAATGTATGGAGAAAATCATTTACTTAAATGTCAACAAACGGTTCTATGCTACACCCAAGATCTCGCTATTTTCGTAATAAGCATGTTTGACTGTACATAATGTATATTTTATGAGTATATCAATAATAAGGATTGGTTTGTAGACAAGTCTATTAAAACCTTTGCTGGTTCTTGGAATACCATTCCGGTCTTATGCGGTTTGCAGAAAGAATGGAAGGCTACCCTGTTGTCTCCTGACATACTCTGTTTTGCCCAACATTTATACATCGTGACATGCATGGACGACGATTTCTACGACAAATATTTATCAAAAGTAAAATAACATAGATTCATTTTAATCGATACTTTAAAGGCCTTAAATAAATAAATAAACTTATTAAAATTTTAAATACGTAAATTTATTATTTATTTTAATATATTCAAACCGCTACTACTTTTATGTAATACAAATTACAGTTCGTAACAACCGGTTTAACAAACAAAAGATGTTCTTACTTATTTATTATAAACTATGTACCTAACATAAACTGATGACGAGAGTTGAACATTTGGTAAATGTTCGAAATTGGCAAAATCATAGTATCACAATTAACACTGTTTGATTTGACAAATTACACTTTTTATTTATCAAAAAATAAACACAGATTTTTAATAATTCTAGAAGATGTTGAATTTTCTAACGTAAATATTGTTATAGAACAATGACGTGAAATTCCATCTTAAATCATTAATGTGAATGAAAAAGTCTGTTTTCTAGAAGTTTAATTACTCGCATATTTCATAGGAACAATAATTTTCGCCATGCTAGGTTATGAGCAAATTTAACGATAATGCCTTACATTAGAAATGCCTTAGCGAGACGAAACATGTCAAAATAAAATAAAACATTCATTTGTATTAATTATTGTCTAGAAATTTACTGACCGATTTTGCTCCAAGGGGAACTTCACCAGGACAAAAAAGAAACTACAATAGTTGTTTAATTACCAAAAAATGGTTTGTTATCTTATGAAGCTCCGCTTGGATCGAAACCGATGAGTGGTTTTAAAACAAAATAAAGTAGTATCCAAACGAAATATTAATAAGTGTTTCATCTATTTCTAAATGTGTCACCCAACAAATTGAATGATTCTTAAAAAATATTAATTAAAGCCGAAAGTTTTAAGTAGCCATAGAAAAAAAACAATTGAAACATCGTATCAATTAATTTTTCCGGTATTTCCCGTCTTTGCTAATGGCGTAACGAGGAGGGTCGTGCGTGTGATGCCCAAATACTCTGTAAATTTTTCCATCTACGATGTAGCAGTAAGCCTTGCATGGATTATTTTTCGTTCTTATGGAGCACAGCCACCGTTCTTTACCGCGGGTGACCAAGTTGCAGGCATAAGTGTGCCCGTTTAGCAACAGAAGTGGTTTTCCTCTTTGGGATGTAATAAATATAGCTGTAAAAAAAACTGCAATTTAGTATTTTCTATTGCATATTAATCATTTAAAAAAAATGATATTACTATATAGTCATACTTTGTGTTCTTATGATGGTTTAATTCTGTTTATCTTTTTTATACACTTTGCGTATACAACAGTTTTATTATAAAAATAAAATTATATAGACATGTTTCGGACAAACAATATTTCTTCAGTAAAGATACATATTTATAAAAATATTATAAAATTGTTGTTGTTAACTACATTACATATATTTTTTTTAAAAAAGCGTCAATTGAGAACAATACATCTAACGAAAAACACGTGCCCAAATTTGCATGAATGCAACAACAACAAACCATCACGCCGTTTCCCCGCAGGGGTAGGCAGAGAGAATGGACCGCCACACTACTCTATCCTGGCACACCTCTCTAGCTTCCTCCACATTCATACATCGAGTCATACACGCACGTCGATTCTTCTTCTTATTTCAGTAATTTCACTACCGCTGTTCGTGCAACTCTCATTTGTAAAGCTCATTCTTATTGAATCTTCAGTCATTTCACTGCCATACATATCTTTAAAGTACTCCATCCATCTTCCTTGTATACTTTTGAAATCAGTAATCATTCTTCCCTCACTACTTAAAATTGCTTTCGCACAACCACTTTCGGGAGGATTTCGGGCTTTTTTGACTTCCTTCCAGAACATTTTTATGTTTCTCTGGAAGTGATTCGTCATCTTAAGTCCGTCATCCTCCTTCAGTTTATCCTTTTACGCTCTTACTTTCAACTTGACGTTCATCTTGCAAACTTTGTACGCTTCTTTTGCTCTTTGATATTTCACGCAGTCACTTTTATCCACAGATAACATATTTAACCATGCATCCTTCTTTTCTTTAACAAGATTTTTTACACAGTCATCCCACCAAGCATCTCCATTTCTCCTCCCTTGCACACATGTACCACATACCTCTATCGCTGCTTCACATAGACTTTCTTTCAGTTTCTTCCAGGTCTCATCTATGCTAATACATTCCGATTCTCGATCACTAAGCCTATCATTCACTTTCATCATAAAACTCTCTTTTACGCCATCGTTTTGTAGTTTTTCGACTTTTACTCTAGACGGGGCGGTCACTGTCTTGTTCCTCTTGGTGCGCCAGCCTCGGAACAAATTTACCTTTGTTACCACCAAAAAGTGGTCTCTTCCGAGTTCGGCCCCTCTGAACACTCTGGTATCTACAGTGTCCGCCCGTAATCTAGAGTCCACGATGACGTAATCGATCGTCGTCCTTTCATTTCCTCTCTCCCATGTATACTGGTGGATCCTCTTATGATCAAACATCGTGTTTGACACAAAGAGGCTCCACTCCAGGCACACACCAAGCCAATCTCTTTCCATTATCATTCGTTCTACTATCACCATACTTTCCGAGACATTCTTGATAACCAGCCCTTTGAATTCCTACCCATCCATTCAAATCTCCTGCTATAATAATTCTTTCGTTCGCATTTTTACTCGCTGCTATCTCGTTTACTCTATCCCAGAACTCATCTTTCACAGCTTCTTCTTCGCTATTAACAGGAGCATACCCAATTATGAGTAGTACTCTTGTCAATCCAATTTTGAAGCGGATCCACATTAGTCTAGGATTCACACATTCGTATCCTTTCATGCATTCTATCATCCTAGGAGCTAAAATTGCTGCCACACCCTGGCCTCCTCTTTTTTCTTGTGGTACCCCTGACCACATGAATGCACTGATATATGACAATTTTGAAGCGGATCCACATTAGTCTAGGATTCACACATTCGTATCCTTTCATGCATTCTATCATCCTAGGAGCTAAAATTGCTGCCAAACCCAGGCCTCCTCTTTTTTCTTGTGGTACCCCTGACCACATGAATGCACTGATATAATGACCCTTTGAATGCAACCAAGTAAAAAAAATACTACTCATGTCAAAGAACACAATGACGGATACTCTCCAAGGCGGAGTTTTTGAAATATCTCCTGAAAAGTCGGCACTTATTTAAATTATTAATAATTAACGGTTTATATTTTTTTTCTTTAAAGACCGATAAACAGCTGAGAAAGGAGTGAAGTGTAATTTAATTAAAAAAATTAATATATATATATATATATATATATATATATATATATATATATATATATATATATATATATATATATATATATATATATATATATATATATATATATATATATATATATATATATATATATATATATATATATATATATATATATATATATATATATATATATATATATATATATATATATATATATATATATATATGTAGTGGTGTATTATTTTAGTCAGGGCCTCTATTTGATCGGACATACATCCCTTGTGGTCGGCTTCACCCTATTTTCCCCATTATCATGAGCCTTTCAAGGTTGTCACGACCTCTACAGGCTATGTGATCAAAATATTTTAATTTTTTAGTAACACACTCATATTAATCTTTATTTACTAATAACACACCCTCGAGAGTCTGGGCATGCGCAGCAATTAGCTTTTCAAGGTTTCAAGAAGAATTTAATTAATTTTGTTTTATTTTAACCCCCTTTGGGGCACGTGTTATTATTAAATAAAAATAAGAAAAATATATATAAGTTACTAACTAGCCCTAAAGGAAAAGAATTGGGGGTGAGACTTGTAAAAAGATAAAATATTTTTTGGGCCACCCTAATGATATACAGGGCCACAATAATGTTATACTCGTATATTATATGTCGCAGTAATAAAAAAAAATTACTCAAGAAAACTGTCATTTTCGTCTATATTAAATATTTAACGTGGTGTTTCACACTGTTAAAAAACATAAGGCCAAAACATTAACTTAAATATTTACATACAAGGCTTAGATCATCAGTGATAAATATACATTGAAAAAAAAACTATACTAAATATTACACTCTTATGTAATGTCCTTCCAAAGAGACGACAAACTGGGGAGCCTTGTGATTGTGGGTTCCAATCTGTTCAAGGACCCGCCCATCCTGGAGCAAGCAATGCGCATAGCACGGGAACTTAGAGGATCCTATCGAACACTGCCATCTCTCTTTTCCATAACAGACGCGCTGGTGGAAATACGTGTGACTGTTATGCAGCAGGAGTGGATTACCCTTTTTGGACAAGATAAACTTTGCTGAAATATGAAGAAAAAAGTTAATATTCAACGTGCAATCTTACATTTTAACTCAAAATTATTTTTTTAAGATAATCAAATGATTTTACTGAAATCTCTTAATGAAAGTTCATTTAAAATAATAATTAAATAAAGCGATGTTTTTTAACTACTTCCGCTTCTGTCTTTATTTCGACAGCGACCGGTTTCGCCAGGCTCATGGCAGACCAGTCCGCCGATTAAAAAAATATTTTATAGCCGCGTGATCAAAATGTAACAACATGAGAAAACGTAATAACGTATAATTAAATAATAATCATTATATACAGTCGAACTTGGTTATTACGATGAACATGGAACCGACTGAATTTGCTCGTTATAAGCGTTACTCGTTATACTCGTATCATAGAATAGGTATTTTTAATTAGTCCATTGTTTTGACTGAAATACTTTTTTACTGTTGAAATTTATGATATCACATTTGTTATTTTTCCCTTTTGGGAGTGTCGCGACAGGTGTTTCGTTAACAGATGTTGTCGTTGTTTGTAACACCTATTGATGCCAACCTATTGATGTTGGCGAAACAGCTATCACGAAACTTCCAAAAAGTGAGTAATAAAATTTGGGATATCATAAAAGTGTTATAAATTTTAACAGTTAACTAGTATTTTAAAATGCTTACCAACATACTCATCACATGAAGACATGGAATATATGGACTGTCTAGATTATAAAATTAATAGTTTTAATAGCATATCATCAAGATTGAATTTTTATATACTTATGTATAATCTTCCAATTATTATATAAAGAGGTAGAAATGACCAAGTTGGTGAATACTGCTAATTTGTGCGCTTAGAATTTTTAATTTTTGTCATTTTCATAATTAGAAAATTTATTCATACACCTGTAAGGATTTAAAACTTTGAAATATTTTTTATATTTGATTTAGTTCGAGCTAAACATTGAAACTTTTTTTTAAATGTAGATTATATTGTAATTTGAATTTTTAATACTGTACAAGGATTTGAATGGAGTGGCCTATAGAAATATCTGTTAATAATTATGGCTTCTCACACATTAAGCATGTTTGACAGTAAAAATGTATTAACTGTTTAAATATTAAACTTTGTAATAAATATCACAATTGATACTTTGTCACGACGGCTGTTTCGCTAGCCGATGTTAGCATCGTCAGGTCTTACAATCAACTAAAAAACACATCAGAAAGACTTAGTTTATTTACAAAATTATTAGAGTCTTGTGATATTTCTCTTCTCTCAACAGTTAATAATGTTGAAATATCAAAGTGTTACCGCCAAAACAATGGTGTAAAACTAACTTCATATTAAATAATTAATACAAATGAAAACGTCTATCTTCTAGAAGTTTTATATATTTTATGGGAATATTTTTCACCTTATTAAAGCATTATCAAATCAATTTAAAGTAGTACATTTGATAATCCCTTAGAAAGCCGAAACAAGCCATTCCCATAATAAAACTTCTAGAAAAGAAATGTTTTCTTTAGTAGTAAGTAAAAATTTTCATAAAAGAAACTTAACTTGTTGATTCAAGTTATTTCATGCTTTCAAATTATTCCAAATTGTTATTGTTAACCTGAGTCGAAACAATTAGTAAGAATTCATTGTTGTGTTTATATAACTTTGCACTCGATAATTTGTATTGCGAGTGTAATTTTTTTTTTTTTTTTTATATAAATAACTACGGAAATTTTAAACAATGGTCTATGTTTGTTTGTAAATGATAATATGGATTCATAATGATAATTATTTGTATTGAATATTTTTAGTATTATTTTAGTCTTATTTTTATTTAAATAATAAGACTATAACACATAATAAAACTAAATTGTGATAATAAAAAAGGTTCGAAAATCCCTTCCTCGGAACCAACTTGCTCATCACATACTATGGAAGAAGGAATGACCCGATGCCACTCGCCACCCACTCACAAAATAATATTATGTGCCTTTTAAAACAATTTTACTTACCTACATTGTCAAGATATTCCATTATGTCATTGGATATAAAAAATAAAATAAAACTTCTTAATCATATTTTTCTTGAAATCTCGCCTGAATTGAGGATTTTTTTATTAATAAAAATTACCAAATCAAGGCCTCTAGAATTTTTTATTGTTTCTTGAATAAAGATGTAAAACTCCATATTAAATAATTAATACAAATGAAATTATATGTTTTCTTTCACCTTGCTTAGGCATTATCAAATGTATGATTAACAAAGTAGACGTTGAACGATAGAAGTGTGCGCGGGAGATGCCTTTTGGTGGCGATGAGGTTCGCAACCCATCACACCGCGTCTCTCGCGATGGCGAAAAGAGAAGGATGGAGTGCCGCATCGATTAAAATGTGGCAGTCCATTCTTTCTGCCTACCCTTTTGGGGAGACGGCGTGATGGTTAGTTAGTTTTAAGAAAAATTATGAATAAAATATTCCACGGTATGCCCGAGAAGGAGCTCGTTATAAAAGTAAATCAATGTATGGAGAAAATCATTTACTTAAATGTCAACAAACGTTTCTATGCTACACCCAAGATCTCGCTATTTTCGTAATAAGCATGTTTGACTGTACATATTGTATATTTTATGAGTATCAATAATAAGGATTGGTTTGTAGACAAGTCTTTTAACACCTTTTGCTGGTTCTTGGAATACCATTCCGGTCTTATGAGGTTAGCAGAAAGAATGGAAGGCTACCCTGTTGTCTCCTGACATACTCTGTTTTGCCCAACATTTATACATCGTGACATGCATGGACGACGATTTATCCGACAAATATTTATCAAAAGTAAAATAACATAGATACATTTTAATAGATATTTTAAAGGCCTTAAATAAATAAATAAACTTATTAAAATTAAAAAAAACGTTTATTTATTATTTATTTTAATATATTCAAACCGCTACTACTTTCATATAATACAAATTAAAGTAAATGTTGGTAACAACCGGTTTAAAAAACAATAGATGTTCTTACTTATTTCATATAAACTATGTAACATAAACTCATGACAAAAGTAAAATATTTGGTAAATGTTCGAAATTGTTAAAAATTTATTTTTGCAATAAACACTATTTGATTTGAGAAAAATTACCGCACATTTATCAATATTTAACACGGATTTTTTGTTGAATTTGCTAACATAACTATTGTTTTAAAACAATTTTGGGAAATTCCATATTAAATCATTAAAATGAATGAAAAAGTCCGTTTTCTAGAAGTTTAATTATATTTCATGGGAACGTTTCAACATGTTTCGCCATGCTAGGTTATTAAAAAATTAAACTATAATGCCGAACATTAAAAATGCCTTAGCAAGGCGAATCATGTCAGAATAAAACTTTCATTTGTATTGATTATTATTTGTATGGAAGCACACTTGACGTACTGTACTAATATTGGGAAGTAATGAAAATAAATAAATAAATGTAAAAAAAATATTTTAATTCCACCGATGTTTGTGTCTTCGAACGGTTTTACATTTTTTTGAATTTTTTTTTCATTATATACAATGAACTTCTACCATGAAATCACAAAAAAACAACATTTGTTTTTTTAATATTGTAGAGCCTAGAGAAAGGTACTTGTACTACGATTTTGCTCCAAGCGGAACTTCACCAGGATAAAAAAGAAACTACAATAGTTGTTTTATTACCAAAAAATGGTTGTTATCTTATGAAGCCCCGCTTGGATCCAATCCGATTAGTGGTTTTAAAATAAAATAAAGTGATGTCAAAACAAAATATTGGTGTGTTTTATCTATTTCTAAAAATGTCACACCACAAATTGAATTCATAAAAATATTCATTTAAGCCGAAAGTATAAAGAAGCCACAGAAATAAACAAATGAAACATCGAATCAATTAAATTTTCCGGTATTTCCCGTCAGTGCAAACGGCGTAACGAGGAGGGTCGTGCGTGTGATGACCAAACACACTGTAAATTTCTCCATCTACGATGTAGCAGAAAGCCTTGCACGGATTAGTTTTCGTTCGTATAGAGCACACCCATCGTTCTTTACCGTGGGTAGCCTTGTTGCGGGAATAAGTGTGCCCGTTTAGCAACAGAAGTGGTTTTCCTCTTTGGGATGTAATAAATGTAGCTGTAAAAAATAATATTTAGTGTTTTCTATTGTATCTTAAACATTTAATTTTTTTTATTAATTATATATTATTTTAAGAAAACAAGTGTCAAATGAGAACAATACAACGAACTTCGTGGTAGAGTGGTTACGAGCTCTGACTCCCACGCCGATGGTCCTGGGTTCGATTCCCGGCGATGGCAGTGTGATTGTCACACTGTCTTTGGTCTGGTGTAGAATTCACGTGACAATAAAATGGAGATAGCTTGGCTACCTATCACATGTCACGAGAATCAATGTAATAGCTAAAAAATAAAAATTGTATAAAGTAATTGGGTCCAAACGACCTGTTGTGTACATTAAAAAATAAAAAAATAAAAAATAAAAATACATCTGACAAAAAACACGTGCCCAAATTTGCTTTGATTGCACTAATATAATGGCATTTTGAATAATATTTATAATAAATAAGAATCTATTTTCAAGATTTCAATTTTTAGGAATTTGATAACTTTCCTTACCGGAAAACTCTAGACATGATGATTCTGCGTGCTGAGAAAGTAAAAAAATTGTACTTGTCAAAGATACTACTTTGTCAGAAAACACAATGAAGGATACTCTCGAAGGCGGAGTTTTTGAAGTATCCCCTGAAAAGTCATTACAATTTTTTTATTATTCAACTAACGGAACGATAGTTTTCCTCGGTATGCCCAAGAAGCAGTTCATAAAAAAGGTGAACAAATGTATGGAGAAAATCATTTACTAAAATATAAACGAATGTTGGACGATCGAAGTATGCGCGGGAGATGCCTATTGATGGCGATGAGGTTCGCAACCCATCACACCGCGTCTCCCGCGGGGGCTAAAAGACAAGGTTGGAGTGCCGCAACGGTTTAAGTGTGGCAGTCCATTCTTTCTGCCTACGCAGATAGCGTGATGGTTAGTTAGTTAGTTTAATTAATTTTTCTTCGATACATCCAAGATATCGCTATTTCCGAGATCGTACACGAACCGAGTTCGGCTGTACATATATATTTACAGATTTACAGCCAAGTCTATTAATATGTTTGCTGATTCAAAAAATGCCACTGGGGCCTTATGGGATAATAGAATAAAATGATCTCCTAACGTACTCTGGTTTCCTCAACAGTCATACATCGTGTCATGCACGCACGTCGATTTCTCTGACAAATTTTAATCAAAAGTAAAATAACACAAATACATATTAATCGATATTTTTAAGGCCTCAAATAAATAAATAAACTTCTTTAAAAAATATAATATGCATATTTATTATAATTCATTCAAACAACAACTGCTTTTATATATTATAATACAAATTATATGATATGTTAGTAACAGCCGGTTTAACAAACAATAGATATTCTTACTTATTTCATCTAAACTATGTAACATAAACTGATAACGAAAGTAAAATATTCTGTAAATGTTCGAAATTGTCAAAATCTTATTATTGCAAAAAACACTATTTGATTTGAAAAAAACTACTGTTTATTTATCAAAATGTTATCACATGTTTAAAAATTTCTAGGAGGTGTTGAATTTGCTTACATTACTATTGATTTATAACAATTATGAAATAATCGATATGAAATCATTAAGATGAATGAAAAGTCTGTTCTGTTCTCTGTTCTCAAGTTTTATTATATTACATGGAAACAACATGTGTCGCCTTACTAGGTTATTATCAAATTTAATGATAATGCCACACATTAGAAATGCCTAAGCGAGGCGAAACATGTCAAAATAAAATAAATCTTTTATTTGCATAATTATTGTAGAGTAATTTACTGACCGATTTTGGTCCAAGCGGAACGCCACCAGGGTAACAAAACAAACTGATTGTTTTATTACCATAAAATTGTTTGTTATTTTATGATGCTCCGCTTGAAGCGAAACTGATCGGCGGTTTTAAAACAAAATAAGTGGTGTTCAAACGAAATATTGAAGTGTTTCATCTATTTATAAAAACTTCACACCACAAATTAAATGCTACGTAGAAAGTGTTAATTTAAGCCGAAAGTAGTAATATAATAATAAATTGGATAAATTATAGAGGGCCATTTTTATGAATTACTTATCTCAAGGGCGCTGTAGAGGATTCTTCGTTTTATCGACTAGATAAAAATAAAAATAATAATGATAACAATAATAATAAACATATTCAGTATGAGGGCTGCACCTGACGTAGTCGATCAGCCCTTCCTGTCAGGAAATGATAATTTGAAAGGTGCGTTTTGAGTCTCGATCTAAACTCTGATTGATTCTCAATGCACTTAAGGTCTGCTAGAATAGTGTTCCGCAAAGCGTGTGCCGCGGCACACTGGTGTACCGTGGTCATCAGTTGGTGTGCCGCGTAAAAAAGTTTTCAACTCTCACTACTATTAAATCGAAAATAATAGAACGCCTGAGGACGATCAATGAAGAGATGAGATGAGGTATACTGATTTTAGTAATAAATAAATATTAAATAAACATTGTTTTTTCTTTGGTACCTTTAAACTTTATTGATTTGATAGGTGTAGGTACCTTGAATACAAAAAGTTTGCGGAACACTGTGTTAGAAGATTGTTCCAGTAGTAGCCATAGAAATAAACAAATGAAACATGGTGTCAATTAAATTTTCACGTATTTCCCATCATTGGTAACGATGTATCGAGGAGGGTCGTGCGAGTGTTGCCCAAACACTTTTGAAATTTCTCCATCTACGATGTAGCAGAAAGCCTTGCACGGATTTATTTTCCGTCTTATAGAGCAAAGCCATCGTTCTTTACCGTTGGCGACCATGTTGCAGGAATAAGTGTGCTCATTTAGCAACAGAAGTGGTTTTCCTCTTCTGGATACAATGAATTTAGCTGTAAAAAAAACCTGAGAATTTAGTGTCTTCAAATTAAACAATAATTTAATAAAACGATGTTTTTAAACTACATCCATTTTTATATTTATTTGACAGCAACCGGTTTCACCAGGCTCATTGGCATCGACAAACTGGTGACACTGTTTTTCATTGACTCCGTTATATACATATAGATCAGGGGTGGTAAACATGATTCTATACAATAATATTTAAGTAATTATGTAAAATTTACTGAATTTTTAATGTTTATATTAAAGTTATTTAAAATAAATATGTTTACATTGCAATAGAATTTAAATGTATTGCAGCAGAAATATTTATATTTAAGGTTTGAAAAATTGATACTTTTATTAATAATATTACCCAATTTAAATACAATATATTATATATTTTAGTTCGCTGGTTGGCCTCACCTTTTGGTTTATCCATCCATTAGTCCATGTTAGAGCTGCAAAGGTGACATGACAAAACATTTTTTCGGCAGTCATTAATCTTCAAATTAATTATTTTTTATTCATTAAACCTCGTATTTTTTAAAGTTAAGTTTCAATCCCAGGTATTGGTTTGCAGCCAAATCTATTAACATCTTTCCTTTCTTGGGATCTTTCATTGGGCCAATTTGAATGTGTGAGTTACCCGTTTCTTTTCACATTTTTGTGTACAAGTTATTTGAACCCAAATTCTGTATACAAAGTTGTACCTACTGATTCTCACGACATGTGATAGGTAGTTAGTCTATCGCCATTTGTTAATGTCACGTATAAATAAATATTATATTAAGAAAAAAAAACTTACAATTGAGAACAATACATGCACAAAAAACACATGCACAAAGTAACTGCGAAATATTTGTATTTTAAATAATATTCATTCATGTGAAAAAAAAGTTCTCAAAATAACAAAAGTTTGCAATTTAATTACTCTCCTTACTGGAATCCCTAGAGACATGATGGTTCTGCATATTAAGAAACAAAATATTGTTATTTGAATATGCTCGAAAGAAACACATTGACAGATACTCTCTATAGCCTCGATGCTATATGTCAGTATAGATAGACCCCATTCATACGTAAAGTTTAGTTTTCAGGAACTAAAGTAAAAGGTTTATAAGATACTTCAATTATGAAGTGCAAATGTACTCTACCGCAGTTCGAAACCAAGTTTTTGTACCGCAAATGTAGCCAGTCGCATTATAGGGGTTAAACAACAGTTGTATTTGATGAACATTTCAAAATGTATCATTTTACGACCAGAAAGGAGTGTTAAGTATTTTATTTAAAAGAGGCTTTTTTGTAGAAACCTATATTTATTGGAATAAATTAATGGGAATACATCTTGAATATATCAAAAAGTTACAAAACAATTAATACTTTCGTATGAAGCACTACAATATTCATATTTGTGGAGTGGCATTTTAAAAATAATTAAAAAGACTTACATACTTTGTTGTTTTAACACTACTTTATAGTAATGACTAACTAACTAACCACGCGTTTCGCTGCAGGGGTAAGCAGAGGATGAACCACCACACTGCTCTATGCTTTTTTCTATTTCAAATGTAGGCGTATTTTAATAATTTATCAATTTAGTCATGCCATGCTTTCCTCGTCGTCCTCGGCTTCTCTTTCCACTCACACTGCTTGTATAATACTTTTTAACCATTTTATTTTCATTTTAATAGTACTTATTTAAATGGTGAAAATACAAAGTACGCAAGTGTTTTCAACTATTTTTAAACAATTAAATGTTATCTATTATACACACAAACAAGCGCGCGCATACACTTACACACACACACTTCTCTTCATGTTTATATACACTAGTAAATGAAGCAGAATATGGTAACTAACGAAAATTTGCTGTGACTTTATACATTATTTTTCTTCTTCCTGTTAGTTTATGTCGTACGACCTGTTTGTGACGGTGGGCTGTCCTGGTATCATGACGTCCAACCATCTCTCCATCTCTTCGGCGCCTTCCTGATAATCTCTTGCTTATACATTTTATATGTACTTTATACATTTTTAACAAATAATTATTTGGGCAGGTCCAGAAACATTGGAAATTTCGTCACATTCAATAATGCCTTAGAAGGGCGAAACGTGTCATTCCAATAAAATATAATAAAACTTCTAGAAAACTGACGTTTTCATTCGTATTAATTATTTAATATGGAGGTTTGCAACATTGTTCAAGAAACAATAAATAACCTTCTCTTCTTTAGTCATATTCCTTATGACTAAAAAACGTGTCTATCACGTAAACTATCCACCATGACTCACCATGCGCTCCTGTTATCGTTTAGTCTTCAAGCTGAAGATATTGAAAGGCCAGTTAGAGCCCCGTTTTGAATGGACTAGCGCTCGGTGGCCGTCCTCCTGGTCGCTTTCCATCTGCCATCATTGTGAGCTTTTCAAGATTCTTCCCATCAATTAAACTTTCACGTATTTCCCGTCATTGGTGATGATGTATCGAGGAGGGTCGTGCGAGTGTTGCTCAATCACTTTGCAAAGTACTCCATCTACGATGTAACAGTAAGCCTTGCACGGATTTTTCCTCGTTCTTAGGGAGCACGACCACCGTTCTTTATTATTCTTAACGATATTACAATAATATGTGTGCTCGTTTAGCATCAGAAGCGGCTTTCCTCTTTGCGATGTAATGAATTTAGCTGTAAAAATACGGAAAATTTAATATCCTACAATTATTAACATTTAAAATTTATAACACTGTTATGATATCACAATTTTTAGTGTTCACTTTATGAGTGTCGCGACAGCTGTTTCGTCAACCGATGTTGTCATCATCAGTTGTTACAAACAACATGTTATTTGAATGTTGGTACTGTTGAAACAAAAAATAAATACCTAAAATCTATTCATTACCATTTTTTTTATTAAATATATAACTAGTTCCTGAAACATTTCCTTCTTGGCAAACTTGCTTTTCATACCTTTGTTATACAGCCTATATAGTTAAACGCATTTCTAACCAGTTTTACATATTTCATAAATAACTGGAAAAAAGAATACGAGTTTTATCGGGTCATGATTGAAAGCTGCAAAAAAGTCACAAAACGGCTGATTGTACTAATAATCTCGTTTAATGTATAAAAGACAAAATGAACATGAAATATTTAAATTTCTTGGAATTAAAAAAAAAATTATAGATAAAAATATATTTTATTTGTTTTTTAAACAAATTCAATAGGCTTCCATCACATGAGAAATTATTTGTACAATAAGGTAGACACATAGTTATTTTAGAAAAAATAATAAAAAAATTCAATCTAGCATAAAACAATAATTCTGGTTATACCTGCATAAACACATTATTATAGATATTTTTATTCTTTTTTACCAGTAAGTACTTTGTTTCTAATTCATTTATCTAACCGTCACTTGTCATTTTGGATGATATTTTTTTTGTAAAAACGTTGAACGGTAAATGAAACATTATACATTTTTTATTATTTTTTATTGTAGTACACATTCGATAGTACATATTACTAAAAAAAATATAAGGTTACTGCGATAGTTACGCGAAACATTATAACATTAATTTTGTTGTTTAATTCTGAATCACCAAAATGCTAGTTTTTCATATGGTTTCAAAATAGTCCCATTGAATTACAAGCAATTTTGGTCATAAGCGTTTTGATTGGTATCCCTCGAAGCCGAGCTTCAACAGGGTAAATGTTGAAATATAAGAAGCTGACACCAAGGATTTAAATCAATTGTATGAGAATTTATCATACAATCTCCAATATCGGGCTCCAAGAAATCCGGTATTGTCCAGGCTTGAACCCAAGTCCCCTAAATTAGGAGACAAACGTTCTGTCTTTTAGAATCCTACCCGATTAGAAATAAGAAAAATAGATGTTAAGATAGGCGTAAATTGCTGATTTTTTTTGGGAAGAGCGTAACTTGCCTATCCCTCTTAGAACTCAAAATGTATGTATTTGTATACAATGACGATGATGATGATGGAAGATGGAGCCAGAAGGTTACTAAATGGAGGCCAAGGTTGGGTTAAAGAAGAGTCGGGAGACAGCCCACCATGTAGAGTGACGATATTATGCGGGCGGTGGGAAGGGCCCGGAGAACATAGGCGAGAAACCGAGAAGGATGGCGTGGGGGTTGAGAGGTATATGTCCAGCAGTGAATGAAGACAGGCTAACGATGAATACAATATATATTTTTTTATCAATTTTTTTTAAAAAACCCAATTGGGTTTTATGGATACATTTTTGGATCTTATTATTAATTATGTATTGTTTCAGATATATTTTATATTGAGCTGTAGTGAGACTTCTTGTGTCTTTTGGTAGTCCATTGTAAAGTTTCAGTCTATTGTTCAATATCCTTGATTGTCCTGTCTTACTTCGTGCATTCGGTAAGTGAAAACCGTCACAGTTCCTGGTCCAGTGTCTGTGTATGTCTGAATTTTTAGTTAATTTGTAGCTGCTGTCTGTTGTCTTTTCCATGGTCACTCTGTGTACAATTTTTAAGGTCTCATATTTGGTCAGGTCTGATATGTCCATTTGTTTTGTTTGTCTGTAAACTTGTATGGTTGGGGTAAGGTAGTTAATGTTATAAGCTAATTTTATTATTTTATTTTGTTGTCTTTGGAGTCTGGAGATGTCCTTTTGGTTTCCTGTCCCCCGGAAGGGAATCATATATGTCAGTCGGTTTTTAACATACGCTTCGTACATCATAACTTTTTCCCTTCTTGATATGTACTTCTGTATTTTTTAGAATAGGGAGTATAGCGATGTTAACTTGTCTGTTAGGTTGTTTGTGTGTTTTGTCCATTTTAGTGATTATGTTTTAAATGTTGATACTTTTTAAATCTTTAAATAATTTCCGTCTTTACTGATCATATATCGAGGAGGATCATGAAAGTGTATTCCGTTTACCGAACTGACTTCGCCGTTTACGACATGACAGTAAACTCGACAACTTCCCTTGCAACACTGCCACCGCTCCCCCATTCTTATATTGCACTTGTAGCGGTAAGTGTATCCTTTATAATACAAATGGTGTCTGCCTCTTTGTGATGAGATGTAAACACCTATAAGAATACAAGTTCCAGATAAAACATTTAAATTGTCAGAGCCAACTTTGAAAATAATGTCAAAATTTCAAATCAAATCAGTTTATTTTCTCAAAATATATAACAAACAACAATAGTTTAAGGCATCTATTGAGAACAGGTAAAACATAAAAAAAATACCAGGAACGCATGAGAGATGGTTCGACTTTAGGAATACAAGTTACTCTCCAAGTCAAGAGAATTTGTCTTCTGAACGTAATTTCACGAATATGAAAGACGTCGATCTCCGAAGCGATCATGTTCAGAAGTTTAATTGCTCTCCTCACCGGCATCACCAGAGGCAGGTTGGTTCTGCATGCTGAGAGGTAAAACTGTCCGTGCTGAGGCTGTTGAAGATAACCATCCGGAACATAAAGATGAGAGAGAGAGAGAGAGAGAGAGAGAGAGAGAGAGAGAGAGAGAGAGAGAGAGAGAGAGAGAGAGAGAGAGAGAGAGAGAGAGGAAGCAAGTGGGTAACAAATGTGCAGAGGGGCTTTCAACAACCAACGTTGTCATTTTCAGGTGTCGGAATAAAATGTTTTGAAATTATGTGTAAAAGTCTGTGCAAAATATAAATTTATTTTGATAAATACACAGCATTTTAATTAATAAAAAATTATTCATTATTAGGTAAAAATAAAATTGTTAAGGAGAACACTTTTATTTCCAATTATATTGTTCCATTTAAATTTTTAAATATCATAAAAATTGTCTTATTGGTAAAAAAAAGACTCTTTTTAAACCAACCATTAAGACAGGTAATAAGAAAAATTATTGTAATAAGATAAAAAAAAAATAACAGTTATCACCACATCATTAGGAAGTTATTAGGAAGTGAAAAATATGTGTAATTATATAAAGTTTAAAAACACGAATTGATTGCGAAAAATATCTTGAATTGAGTCAACAAGTGAAATGTGACAAAATAATAAAACAACTTTAGGTTGATTAATTTTTTAAAAACACTTATATTATATTTGAAATACAAACCGGATTCGAAACACAGAACCCTTCATCACTGTAAATATTGACCAAATCGTAACTTACATTATTTGATATATAAAAAGCAAAAGAAGGAGAAAGAAATAAAACCAAAAAATTTAAACGATATATGCCATTATATTTTAGTATAAAACATGCAGAGAAAAAGTTTTAATCAATAAATGGAAATTCAAGCAGGTACACATATTATTATTATTATTATAATACAATTAATATTTATTTATTTACATATAATACAATCACTTAAAATTGGGAGTCACTAATAATAGGCGAATATGCCTTTGCCGAAGGTGCATAATATATTCATGTTTAGTTGGTTAACAACTTATGTTAACAACCATAATATTTGTACCTGGGAGCCATAAAATCTTAAGTGAATGTTTGTCTGAAATGAGTTATGTAAGTATTATGTTATCATCGTCACTTCTTATTCTTCTTCTGAATCGTATTCCTCATGATTGAGGGTCGTGTCCATCCTGTAAACTATTTACCATAGCACACCATGCGCTCCTGTCACCCGTAAGTCTCCAGAATGCAGCTAATGATAGTCCAGTCAGATCACTGATTTGATTGGACCAGCAGTTCGGTGGTCGTCCTTGTGGTCGCCATCCCTCCACTTTGCCCATGATGATGCGCTTTGCAAGGTTGTCCTGATCTCTCTGGACTGTGTTCAAAATATTTCAATACTCTCTGAGAGCACATCCGTGAGAGTTTTGCCTTAATACCCAGCTGGTCAATGATTGACTGGTTTGTTTTTCTTGACGTCCAGGGTATACGCAGCTCCGTCTCAGCACCACATCTTAAACCATAAATTTTGGACCTCTCCGATGTTCGCATAGTTCAAGACTCGTAACCACAAAGGAATATGGAGAAAACAAGGATTTGAATCTTGGTGAGCTTGTCATGGCAACCATTTGGGTTCCGCGTCAAATCTCCCTCTCGCATTCCACAGCATATATATTTATTATAGTAAGAATGAGCCACTAAGATAAAAAAATATGTATACACACTAAAAACCATTGTGAAAATTTGACATGACCATCATAAATCATTTCGGTTAAAGACTTTACGGCTCCCATATATACACCGACAGAATATCTATTGAGATATTCAATACATTTGTAGTGGGCAAAGTGACGGAAAAAGGCACATTTGTGACTCAAAAATAATTTTTCAAGACTTAACAAGCAACCACAATTTTACTACGTAATTCATTGTACGAAATAAGATTATACCTACATTTTTAGATTTATTTTTATTGATTTTATTGCCGACGGGTGTCTCTTCTACCCGTATCTAACATTTCGTAGCGATCATTGAAATAGTGTAAATTCGTAAACTTATTATGTTCGTTTCATTATGTACAATACTTAGTGTTGTGTCCACAAAGCTTAATTCAAATAAATTATAAAATATTTATATTAACTATCACTTTTGTAATTAGAATTTTGATTTTTCTTAATTAGAAAAATAAGAAACTAAAAACATTGTTATCGGAACTGTGTATACATATGTTATATTAAAAGTAAAACTGTGTTATTTTTAAAATTACAGAACTGTCGATGAAAGTGATATCTTTTTGGTGAACAAACCAGCGTTGGGCAAATGATTTTGAGGGGGTTGGTGAGCGTGCGATCCATGCTCCATTTGAATAACACCCCCTTTCAAGTGGCAGTAAGCTCGGCAGGACCTTTTGCTGCATGACCAGCGCACCCCCTGGTCCCGGGAGAGAACAATGTGCTTGCGGTAGGTATACCCCCTCAGAAATAATAGTTTTCTACCCCTCTGGGATTGAACATACGACACTGAAATTCATAATAAAAATGGTATTAACATAATATGGTAGAAGAGAAATTCTAAAATATATGAAATGTGAAACACAATATTTAAAAATGCAAATAAATAGCATTGTAAAGTTCTTTCGATATTAAAAAAATACATATTATTAAATTCAAAGTTGAATGTTTTATATGATATATTATTATAGTATAAGACATCTATTGAGAACAGGTAAAATATAATAGATATACTCGTATAATACCAGGAACGCATGTGAGATGGTTCGACATTAGGAATTCAAAATACTCTCCAAAGTCAAGAGTATTTGTCTTCTTAACGTAATTTCACGAATATGAAAGACGTCGATCTCCGAAGCGATCATATTAATCAGTTTGATTGCTCTCCCCATCGGCATCACCAGAGGCAGGTTGGTTCTGTACGCTGGGAGATAAAACAGTATGTGCTGACGCTGTCGAAGATAACCACCGGAACATATCAATCTATCAAACAATCAATCAAATCAATTTATTTCATAAACAAACATTACAAATTTAATTTTTAAGGCATCTCTTGAGAACAGGTAAAATAATATATTGTGTAAAGTATACTACCAGAAACGCATGAGAGATGGTTCAACATTAGGAAGACAAAATACTGTCCAGAATTAAGAGTATTTGCCTTCTGAACGTACTTTCACAAATATGAAAGACGCCGATCTCCGAGGAGACCGCGTTCAGCAGATTAATTGCTCTTCCCACTGGGGTCACCAGAGGCAGGTTGGTTCTGGCGGCCGGTAGGTAAATCAAATCAAATCAAATCAAATCAGTTTATTTCATCATCAACAGACATTACAAAATTTATTTTTAAGGCATCTATTGAGAACAGGTAAAATAATATATTATATATAGTATACTACCAGAAACGCATAAGAGATGGTTCAACATTAGGAAGACAGGATACTCTCCAGAATTAAGAGTATTTGCCTTCTGAACCTTCTTTTACTAATATGAACTCCAGGAGATCGCGTTCAGCAGACTAATTGCTCTTCCCACCGGTGTCACCAGAGGCAGATTGTTCCTGGTGGCCGGTAGGTAAAACAATCTGTGCTGTCGCTGTCGGAGATATCTATCGGGGACAAAAAGCCGAACACCCTCCAGTACGGCCGAGTTCTCGAAGTATCCCCTAATTAATCTAAAGAAATGGGTAATTAGATGTCCATCTCTTCGAAGCTGTAGAGAATTGGTTCCGAGCATTCCCAAAACAATCTATGGTGTCGCTGTCGGAGATATCTATCAGGAACAAAAACCCCAACACCCTCCAGCACGGCCGATTAAGAAATGGGTTATGAGATGCCCATCTCTTTGAAGCTCCAGAGAGTTGGCCCTAAGCATTCCCAAAAGAAATGCTGTGGGATAGATCCACGAATAGCTACCATACTCCCTCGTGTAGAGATACCTCAGATTTTTTTTTCTGAACCCTCTCCAGCATAACGGAATATCTCGCCTCGTGGGGACTCCATATCACAGAACCACTTTCGAGTCTGCTCTGAACCAATGTGTTGTATAGGACAAGATGGATAGCCTCCAAGATGACGGAATTCTCAAAGAATCCCCGATAAGACAGAAGAAATGGGTAAGTGTGCACCCATCCCTCCTTATATGTAAACTATTGTAAACATTTCGGGAGCTATTCCAGCTAAACCATGGTTGCCAGATGTTTCTTTTTGTGATGAACTGTCCCAAGTTTAAAAGACCAATCTAAAGTCCCACACTGCCTTTGAAAATTCCGACTATACAAATGTTGTATATGTAAAAAATGCAGATATAATATCAAATGATTTTATTTTACAAAGCATATCAATGGTTACCAAATTCAATAGAATAAATATCACAACACAAGCACCCACCGTTATTTGCAAATTTAATACATACACTAAATAACAGATAGCGTCATCAGCTATTAGAATTATTTGAAAATCACTCGCCGAACTTGTAAAGGCATGTATCAATATGGTATGTATCAATTTTGCAAAAATCAAAAAAATATATTATTATATATATCTACGATAGTATATAGAATATATACTACATGTTTTTTTTATATAAGCCCGTGAGTAAGTTCATTATTTTCAATAATTTATTCAACAATAAAATACATTGTATATGAAGGTGTCCCAAAATTAACTCAAGATTTGAATTTGCCGCCTTTTGTGCAGTAAATTGTTGGCAACACTGAAAAAAAAACAATTTGGTAGCTGACAGTTTAGGGTTAGTAAAAATGGAGCGTTACACGATACAACAACGTGTTTTCATTATTGAACAATATCTCAAAAATAATGAAAGTTTGGCGGCCGCAGCTCGAAAATTTCAAACAAAATATGGTCGGAATAGTGTTAGAACTTCGTCAACTGTGAAGAGATTAATTGAAAATTTCAGGAAGACTGGATCAGTCGGAGATGCTAAACGCACTGGTCGTCCAAAAACAAGCCGTTATGTCAATATCAAAGAAGTGTGTGAGAGTGTTGGTGAAAATCCGTTTGTCTGTACTCCCTTGTTTCGGTGATCAGAATTGGCCCCCTAGATCGTGTGATTTAACACCATTAGATTTAGATTTTTATAGGGTTATTTGAAATCAAGGGAATTATCACCAAGCCCTCAACCATCGGTGCATTACAGGAGGAAATTAAACGCTGCATCAACGAAATTCAGACACATTTATGCAAAACGGTCATGAAAATTATCGACAAAAGAGTGCGTTTGTGCTAGCAAAGCCGTGGAGGCCATTTGCCCAATGTGTTATTTCATAAATAACTCTATACTATGTACTATATGATTCAATAAAAAAAAATCTGAAGACTAAAAATTGTTATCGATCATTAAAACAAAGCGAAAAAATATTACTTACCACAAAATATATTTTTTAAAAGAACAGTTTATTGTTAAAAAAAATATTATTTTATTTATCGTTTACAACTTGGCACGATATTATTATTTTATATAAATAAAAGTAAATAAATAAAAACAAACACAATATCAAGATACTAACAAAAATATGAAATAAAGATGCGTGACACAACAGGCTATGTGACACTAGATTTTAAGATATTTTCCTTCATTCGTGACAATGTAACGCGGAGGATGATGGCAGTGGATCCCGTTGACCGCCTGGACCGCAGACTCTCTGACGTGACAGATGACACGACATTTCGAAGTGGAACAGAGCCATCGCTCCCCCACCTTCATATCACCGTGGTAGCGATAAGTAAACCCTTTATAATATAAAAGTTTTCCGCCCCTTTGTGATGGAACATATATAGCTATAAAAAGAAGAAAAAAAGTTAACGGTTAACTAATATTGAAATTCACTTTTATAATTGTGTTATAGAGAGGAGGGGAGAGGATGGGTGGGAGAGAAACAGAAAGAGAGAGAGAGAGAGAGAGAGAGAGAGAGAGAAAATGAGAGAGAGAGAGAGAGAGAAAAGAGAGAGAGGGGAAGCACCTGGGTGGCGAATGTGCAAATGGGAGATAGAATAAAATGTTTTTAAATTATGTGTTAAAGTCTGTGCAATATTTGATATGTGTAAAATAAATTTACTTTGATAAATACATAGTATTTTAATTAATTAAAAAGTATCCAATATTAAGTAAAAAATAAAATATTTGTTGAGGAGAACGATTTTATTTCCAAATATATAGTTCCATTTAAATTTTAAAATATCATAATAAGCATCTTATTGGTCAAAAGTAAGACTCTTTTTTAAACCATCCACTAAGACAGGTACCGAAAAAATTAGTAAGTTAAAAAATAATAGTTATCACCACATCATTGAAGTTATTAAGAAGTGAAAATATATGTAATTATTATATATAAAGTTTAAAAACACGAATTGATTGCGAAAAATATCTTGAATTGAGTCAACAAGTGAAATGCGACAAAATAATAAAACAACTTTAGGTTGATTAATCATTAAAAAAAACTTTGTATCACTTCCATTATATTATTTTTGAACACTTATATTATATTTGAAATACAAACCGGATTCGAAACACAGAACCCTTCATCACTGTAAATATTGACAAAATCGTAACTTACATAATTTGATATGTATAAAGCAAAAGATGGAGAAAGAAATAAAACAAAAAAAATAAACGATATATGCTATATTATTTAAGTATAAAACATAGAGAAAAAGTTGTAATCAACAAAATTTAATGGTCACTGTGTAATCAACAAATGGTAATCAACCACCATAACATTAGTATTAGAATTTTGATATTCCTTAATTATAAAAATAAGAAACTAAAAACATTGTTATCGAAACTGTGAATACAATTTATGCTTTTTGGTTTTTTATGCTTTTATAAAAATTGGAGAAGTATCCTCCTGGCATTGTCTAGCAAATGTAGCCTTTCACATTGCATTAATAAAGATTTTCTGCTTAATGCTTACACCTGATCTTAATAGATGGCGCTAGTGTAGATTGAACTAAAAAATGTAAAGTGTTGTCCAACATAAGTAGCATATATACAACTTCCAAAAATTTGTCAGTCGTGGTGGTCGTAAGAGGGGCGGAATGCGGAATGTTGTTAACATAAAGCGATGACAGGTCACAAGTTCTGTAAACGCCTCGACCACCATATTATGTTTCCAAAAAACAATTTACATCTTCGTCTCTATTGAGATACAAACAATCCTTAAAAATGATTAACCCGCAATGGGTAAAATCCAGTATTTGTCTATAAATATTGGTAACATTCAAGATTCTCAGGTGGTTGGTGAGCGTGCGATCCATGCTCCATTTGAATAACATCCCCTTTCAAGTGGCAGTAAGCTCGGCAGGACTTTTTGCTGCATGACCAGCGCACCCCCTGGTCCCGGGAGAGAAGAAAGTGCTTGCGGTAGGTATATCCCCTCAGAAATAATTGTTTTTTACCCCTCTGGGATTGAACATACGACACTGAAATTCATAATAAAAAGGGTATTAACATAATATGGTAGATGCGAAATTCTAAAATAAATTAAATGTGAAACACAATATTTAAAAATGCATATCAATAGCATTGTAAAGTTCTTTCGATTATAAGAAAAATATGTATTTTTATATTTTTTAATTGAATATATTATACGAGTATGATACATTCCGAATTTGAGTATTTCGTTCACAATATTTAAACATTTCCAAAGCTGTTTTTTTACATTGAATAAAAATGGAAAGATGTATTTAAAATAACATATTCCAATAGAAATATAATTTATAAATATTGTTTTATTTATTTATACAGTCAGAGGTGTAATAATAAAATGTTGAATTAATACAAGATGCATTTTTAAACATTTTTCGTCATTAATTATTGTTATTATTATTATTATTATTTTTATGTTGAATCGCTCTTTATATCATGACAGCATGAGCCAAATCGATGTAAAGGGTATCAAGCTATCATAGTGATCCTCGTGACATGAGATAGGTAGCTAATCTATCGCCATTTTATTGTCACGTGAATTCTACAGCGGACCAAAGAAAGTGTGACAATCACACTGCCATCGCCGGGAATCGAACCCAGAACTTTCGGAGTGGCAGTCAATGCACTTACTAATCGGCCACGAAGGTCGTCATATAAATAAAAAATATATTGAGTCATATAAATTAAAGACATAATTACTTAACTTTTTATTTTTAATATATTTTTAGAAAAGTGCACGCGGTTGAGTATGACTTTAGATTAAACCAACATCGTTAATTCTTATTATCGTCACAAATATATATTATAAGATTATTTAACTTACAAGTCAACACTTTACAATGCATTGAAGCTTTGTTCCATACTCAGGCATATGAGGTATTATTATTCCCTTATTTTGCCCCAGATTTATCTAATCTTGTAATAACAACACAAAAACTTTAAATGTGTTATTGCCACAGACTTTCTTAAAAGCAGACACTCGTCGAACGTTCTAACGAACGACTCCCTTCACATTTCAATAAAATACCTGTCAAATTACGATCTGAACACTCCCAGCCATCACAAGCACCCAAAGTCTATCCTCATAGTCATACAGATCAAGCCTCCGCATAAATAAACAACCCACAAAATCATGTATCCGTCATTGTTCCCATCTGTATGCCAGAATATCCAAGAACACGTTGGTCGGAAAAAATACGAGTATATTCATGATACTCCTACTTCCGAACATACTCGTACATACCACCAAACATACAGCAATCGCCATAATAATGGATATATGCAAAGATTTCCAAAATATAAAATTTATTTCATACATTTATTCAACGTCGCCTTACAGTCAATTGATTTCAAATATATTACAATGAAAGAAAAATAAATTGTGTATACTTTATTTGTATTGTAAATTGTATAATTAATCACATATAAGATAGACACCAAGATGTAAAATATTTAATTGTTCTTAGAAATATACTGTTGAAAACGTTTTTTAAAAGAGTTTTTCAGTATTGACTATTACAATTCAGATAGTTTGTATCAAAAAGGTCATTAAATGGTAAATATTATGAGTCAATACGAGGTGCGGCAATTAAATTCCGAGAATTTGTAAATAAAACACAGGCAAATAAAGTTAGCAACCAAATTTTTTAACGGCCTTCACAGTAGTCCCTTCCTAACTCAGAACAACATTTCCAACGTTTCTCTCATGTTTGGAAGTAGCCTTAATAGTCCTCTAAAGTTAGGCCTTTCAAGACGACGGTCGCAGCCTCCTGGACGGCCTCCACACTGCAATGATGGCTTCCTTTGACGTGACTCTTAATTTTAGGGAAAAAGAAGAAGTCACAGGGGACCAAGTCGGGGCTGTAGGGTGGATGCTGTAACGTTGGGATACTTTTTTTCGCCAAATATTCCCTCAAAATCAAGGAAGAATGAGCCGGCGTTTTATCATGGTGCAATTTTGGGTCGTTTACGGAAAACACGCTATCGCAGCCGCTCCAAGACTTCAACATAGAACTTTCCAGTCACTGTCTGGCCCTCAGGAACGAATTCACGGTGAATAATGCCATGAATATCGAAGAACATGATCAGCATTGCCTTCAGCCGTGATTTTGACATCCTTACTTGCATTGGGCGCTTCCCACCATCTTCCACTCACTGTGGGCTTTGTTTACGGTTCTAGAGACATACATCTCCATACACTTGCCGTAATTTTCCTAAGATTTCCGCAGGTTTTACACCAGTTACGACCAAAAATCTGATCACAGCACGTTGCTTAAAAACTGAGTCAGATATTTCTGCGACCGAGTTAAAAAACTTGCATCCAAAAAACACCCGTAAAAACGAACCAGACGCCTTATTACAATGAAATCTTCACTGCGACTGAGTGGAAGAACTTATCTAACAGGCGCATGTGCGCCAGTCATGCAGTATTGCTGGTTCGCACGCCGCAATTAAATTCTCGGAATTTAATTGCCATACCTCGTATATAACGGTACAGTATAGTATAGTATCGTAATAATTATCGCATAGACACTGAACAACCACAACACCGATTTTTATAGCATAGACACTGAATAAATATGATACGATCTCGTAATTGACAAAGACAACAACAACAACAACAACAACAAACCATCACGCCTATTCCGCCAAGAATGGACCGCCACACTACTCTATCCTGGCAAACCTCTCTTGGTTCCTCCAGCGAGTCAGCGATACAGCGAGTCATAAACGCACGTTGATTCTTCCGACTTCTAACATTACCAACCTTTAAAATTTTATTAATTTGGTCATGCCATGTTTTCCTCGGTCTGCCTCGTATACTTTCTTAACCATTCTTTCTCCATCCATGCGCTCCATATGTCCGAACCAACGCAGCGATCCTTTCATAATTTTGTTCATAATACCTTCTTCCGCTCTACATTCCTTTATTATAACAGCATTTGAGATTCTGTCGTATATCGTTCTACCACACATACGTCTTAGGGACCTCATCTCTACTGCCTTTATTCTGCTTTCATCCTTCTTCTGCTAGTTCCATGCTCCGATTCCATACATAAGGGCTGGGACCAGAACTCCATTGTGAACGGCCGTTTTCGCTTTTATTGACAATGAATATATAAAAACAAAAATCTTATTCCTAATAATACTGAATGTCAATTAATAATACGGAATGGTTATAAACAAAAAAAAGAATATATAAGATCTTAAAGAATCAATTTATGTGACATTTCAGTATCATCATCATCATTAGCCGTCTGTCATCCACTGCTGAACGTAGGCCTCTCCCAAAGCACGCCACCGCCCCCTATTCAATGCCGCTCTCATCCATCCATGTCCAGCAACCCTCTTCAGATCGTCGGTCCAGCGGGCAGGGGGACGTACGAATCTCCGGATAGTATAATCCTAATAATGGATCCTGTACGTGGTATTCACTCCAGAACCCGTCTCTCCCATCGGCCGTCGGTTCTCCCACAGATATGGCCATCGCCAATTCAGCCTGCCCATCCTCAGAGGCACCTCAGTCACCTTGGTTTGTTGTCGAAATAATTCGTTTCTTAATCTCTCCCTCGGGGTTATTCCAAGCATGGCTCTTTCCATGGCGCGTTGGGTGACCTTGAATCTGTAGACTAGACCTTTTGTCAATGTTCACGTCTCAGCTCCGCTCGTCATGACTGGCAAGACGCATTGGTTGAAGACTTTAGTCTTGAACCAATGCAGGGGGTGCAAAGGTAAATATCAGTATACCTGCCCAAATGTCAACCTCACCTGCCCGTGGTGCACCGAGGCTCTGGCGATTATTACATTTAACATTCACATCAAGAAAATACAATATTACATATACCTAGCATAAACAATTATTAATATCGATATAAGAATTGACATAGATAATGATAAAATACGATATGGCATAGACACTTATTTATATATGGTATTGTACGAGTATATGGCATAGACACTGATTTCAAACGATATTGAATATCGCATAGACACATTGATAAAATACGGTATCTTTTATACCTTAGGTACTGATTGAATATTATACAATATTGTATATGGCATAGACATTGATAAACTATGATATGGTACATGGCATAGACACTGATAAAATACGGTGTCGTATATGATATTATAGACACAGATTTTAGTAAATATACTTATAGTATAAATATATGGCATACACACTGTTTTTTGTTTTTTTTTAAAGACTAACATCAATGATTTATATCAATGATATTAGAATTTATTTTTACAATCTTCAATGTGAGCAGAAAATAGCTCATTATTATGAAGAAGGAATCTGGTCGTGTCCAGGCTTGAACCCATGTCCACTGGATCAGGAGCCAAGCGTTCTATCCCCTAGACCACCACCCGGTTAATGACATATATTTTAATAAAATACGACATTGTATAGCATATACACTAAATAAATATGATATTGTATATGGCATATACATTAATAAAATACGACATTGTATATGTATAGCATAGACACTTATTAAATACGATATTGAATACGGCATAAACATTTATAAAATAGGATATTGTATATAATACACACTAATGAAATACGATATTATATATGGCATAAACATCAATAAGATACGACATTGTAGCATAGACACTTTTTTTTTCTTGTATACAACAGGTCGTTTGAACCCAATTACTGTATATAATTTATATTAGCTATTATATTGATTCTAATGACATGTGATAGGTAACCAATCTATTGCCATTTTATTGTCACGTGAATTCTACACCTGACCAAAGACAGTGTGACAATCACACTGCCATCGCCGGGAATCGAACCCAGGACCATCGGAATGTAAGTCACTTATAAAATGCAACTGTATTGAAGGTGAAATTTATATTCAAAGAGCCACTAACCCATTGCATTATAGAAAACTATATATAAAATTTTAAGAAACTTAATTTAACAACCCATTCCTTAAAATTATACCAATTGTTTGAAGACTAGAAAATATACTTATTTTTCGCAATCGGTTTTTAAAACCGAAAAAATATAAAAGTACGAGTACAATCCTCAACATGGCACGAAATAATAATAATAACAATGGCGGAGATCACAACCTGATAATTTTGTAACTTTATCACTATGTTACGAAGATTTACGTACGAACAACTTTGGCATTAAAACATAACATATATTAATACATAATTAAAATTCACGGCCGTTTTTTTCATGCAATCCAATAGAGACAAAGTGCCTACTGGTTGCATAATATAGAAGTGTCACACGTTTGCTAAAGCAAGTACCTTCTTTACACATTACATATATAGACGTACAGAACATTTTTTGCACATTAAAACATAATAACAATTTGGCCGTTTTCAAACTAATAATCGGTTGAATTGTTGCCGAGAAAATGAATATACATAAATGAAAAGATTACTAATAAATACGAATAAGAACGTTTCTTTATAGAAATTTTAATACAGTTATCAAATGACATTTGATAATGTCTCAGAAATGTGAAAACTTCTAGAAAACAGACGTTTTCATTTGGATTAATTATTAAATATGGAGTTTCATAATCCGATTCAAGAATAATCAACTAGTTAATTGTTTCTGAAACAATGTTGTTAAACTCTATATTAAATAATTAATAGAAATGAAAATGTCCATTTTCTATAAGTTTTATTTAATTTTAAGGGAATGGCATGTTTCGCCATTCTAAGGCATTTATTTGCCTTAGAGAGGCAAAACATATCATGCCCATAAATTATAATTATACGTCTAGAAAATAAATATTTTCATTCGTATTATTTGGGAAAAAAATAAACTTTATTTTACTCGTAACTTCTAGTTTCCTTTCAATTTCTATCGCTTACACGTACCTTTTTAACAAGTTGTTTTTCGTGCATTATTATCTAAAACATTTAAAGAAACTGTAATATTTAATTTTTTTGTTTTTTTTACACAACTTCTTATTACATCAAATATTAATAGTATATCACATCAATTTTCACATCCATACATCAATAATTATATTATCTTTCGATCGAGTAATTGGCTCAATGCATTTGAGTACATGATACAGTACGTTTAATAATTTTATTTGTAAAACATTATGCATTTTTCAGTATATTAGTAAAGTTTGTAAAGAAAATTTACAATCTAGTATCTTGTAAAAGATTCTTGTAAATTCGTTTCATAAGAACTAGATTTGGTTAAAAAATTAAAGTTTTTTTGTAAAGCTCGTTGAAACAGTCACGTTTAAAGTTCGAGTTTCCTTTAAAGAAACTCGCGTCTGCTACTTATTTTAATATATTCTCCGTTGGACGCTTTATAATAATTCGGTGGAAAGTGGTTGTGCTTCTTCCTGAAAACCTTTTTATCGCCATGTATGTAAACGCGCGCCTTGCACTTCTGCGATGAGCAAAGCCACTTCTCAGATCCATGTTTCTTCGAATACCGCCGGTAAGCAAACTTGTTCACCATCAGAAGCTTGACTCCATTCGACGTGAAATATTCCATTTCCACGTTTGCTGATACCGGAAAAAGAAAAGAAAGTTGTTAGTTAATGTTCAAAAAACTTATTAAGCAGATAACCAAGTGGGCAGAATACCCTTTGTATTCTGTTTTCGAAGATAGTATATGATACCAACCCTGATAATACCAACATCGATTAGCAAAACAGCTGTCGCCACAATTTCGTAAAAACAAAATAAATAAATTTTATACTTGTGTACTACTACTTGTGAAACCTTGATCTTGAAGAACCGATTATCCACGAAACAGTAGTAGTCTCAACGCCTACGGTGGGCTGGCCATGTGGAAAGAATGCCAGAGGGTAGAACACCACAAATTATATCCAGATCGATGCCCCGCGAAAAGAGACCAAGAGGCAGACCGAGGAAAAGATTGATGGATTGCGTGGAAGAAGATTGGGAGAAAATGGAAGGAGCTGGGGAATGATGAGAGATGGGCAGAGACAGAAGTCAGTGGAGGACCGTTGTGGAGGAGGCCAAGTCCCACACCGGGATGTAGCGCCGAGAAATGAATGAATGAATGTAATAAACATTCACATTCACACTATAAATAGTGTGAATCTCATATTGTTTCCGCTGGGTTATTTATACACATAACAAATTTAATTCTTTAACTAAAGTTTAACTTTTTCTTCACTTTTAAAAATATTAATGATTATTTAATTAAAGGTATGTTTTTCGTTTTGAGTTAATTTTTCTTGACATGTTTATGCTATAAACGCTATAAACTAAAAGATTGAGTGGTAGAAATAAAAGTCAGTTAATACTTAAAAACGAAAAAGTGTATTTCTTGAGAGAGATTTTTATACACACAAAAAAAAAGATTTTTCATATTAAGAACATTTGCATGTTAATACTTAATTTCTATTTTTTAATGATTCTATTTATTATTAATATTACAATAACTAAAAATACGTAAGTAATAAATAAGTATAATTTTAGCGACAGGTACATTATAGAATTTTAAAAAAGAGGTTTAAAAAAAAGCATTCAGCAAAATCTAAAGTGAAAACTTAAAGGGCGAAATACATTTAGAATGGTCATGAATGAAAAAAAAATTCCTCAAAAGTAAGAAAATTTCCTGTGGAATACGCTCATAAAAGTTTTAAAATTAAATTCGAGGTCCTTCTATATGTTTTCAGGTCACTCGGATTCGGACACACCACTTTAGCGCCTTGCTGCAGCTGCTATTTTGTGTTAAATAATAATAATAATAATTCACTTTTACACTGTATGATATTACTAAACACCCAGCAAAATTTCAGTGGGATTAAAAAAATGCTTTTTGTAAAATAGCTATTTGAAATATTCTTGTTTTTACCCGTCTAATTGTATTTCTCCCCTTAAATCATCGGGCACCAGCTGCCAGTAGTTTTTAGGAACAGTGTTACAATCAACTACTGACATAAGAGTTGTTTATAAAACCTAAAGATGTCAACATCAGTTAGTAAAAAAACATCTGTCACGACAATTTCTTCCAAATAAATAAATAAATTGTGATAAAAAAACGGTGTTTTAAATTAGTTAATAATGTTTAAATATCATAATGTTCTCACTGGATTATTAATACATGTGACAAAATTTTTATTCTAAACAATATTTAAACTAAAATAATTGATAAATGAAGATTTTTTTCCTTTTGAGTTCATTTTTCTTGACATGTTTCTGTTTAATTAAACTTTCATCGTCAAAAAAATATAAGGTAATAACCAATTTTAATTTTACAATAACATAGTTTAAACCGAATAACACCGTGTTAATGCTTAAGTTAATAAAAAATAACTTTACTAGTGATAATTTATATAAATGAAAACGTCTGTCTTCTAGGAGTTTTATTTAATTTTATATGGAATGACATGTTTCGCATTTTAATATGAAGTTTTACATCATTATTCAAGAAAAAATATATACTTTAATAGTGAATACTTAGGTTTTATTTAGCCATAGCAACCGCTAGACAATAGAATAATAAAGTTTTAAAAAATGCATTGAGTAAAATATTTCTAATTTTGTTTTAAGGAAGGAAGTAGGTTTAGACGACTAAAAAAAGATATTATTTAATTCTATAATTTGTCAGTTAAACTATATATACAAAAATATGTTTCCAATCATAAAAATCATTCTGAAGTAATGAGCGGTTTAGTGAGCGACTTTTGTTACGAACTACCTAAGATATGTTTAGAAGAGACATCGGCAGAAGTTCTATCAAAAAAATTCATGAATATCAGTAAAAAAAAACGTAGTTCTAAAATTATTTTCCCCCTTAAGTAAACACTTATGTCATCGCGCGACAGCTGCAAGTGTTTTACAGGAATCATTTATTTTAAGAAATGTCTATATTCTCGAACCCTAGTATAATGGCCCGCCTTGTTGAGCCTGTATTTAGGCGGGTCGTGATTGTGAGTATTATTTTTTATCCTGATAACTATATCGTTTTGGAGGTAGATAGTAGCTTTGCACCCCCTCCTCGAATGGTAACAGCATCTCCAATTCTCAATCCCGTCCCGAAGATTACGATGAAGCGAATAAGTGAACTCCTCCCACATAAACAACTTTTTCCCGGAAGTTTTGTTTCTTGAAGCTATGTACGGGGTGAAAAAATTTCCTGTAACAAAAAAAATATAAACATTAGTTGGCTAACAAAATACCCCGGATAGTCTACAGACGACCACAATCGGGAACGATAAACTGGACATACGCCAATCAGCTCGTCAATCGATCTATTATATGATACGAATTTTAAAACAGGAAGAAGATGGTTTGTTATATATTTGTCCTATTGTGTATTGTGAATTAATGTGTGTTTTATATAATTTTAATGCGTTTTTTTTTTTTTACTAATTTAAGGTGTGCTTTATATAATATTTACTTCTGATTTTATTTCATAATAAAGAGATGTAAGGCCGCGCGGGAGATATATAAGGTTAAAAGAATTAATTAAATGTGGTCTGTCACCCTTTTGATTGATGACAAGAAAAGGCTAAATTAAATTAACGTAAGTCCCGGATGGACAAGGAACAGGCCTAGATAGTGCAGCGAGACTGACGAAAGGGCGACGCTGCGTCCTATAACAGTCTCGGGTGGTGGTGGGAACCTTATATATTATATGATACGAGTGTTTTCTGTGTTCTTGTCATAATCAGTGTATTTGATATAAGGTATGCCAAAGAGTTTAAAGAACTCCACTGGCTTTAATGAATTAAAGTAATAGATTAAACACAAAAGTCCGGATCGTCCATGTCAACATGTGCAACATCGAAAAAAACGTTATGTGTTATTACATTATGTGCTTAATTAAAAAACCGGTGGATTCGTGGAACATAAAATGGAACATAGTCAATATGTGCACCTTCTAAAAAGAACATTTTGTGTTAAATTATTTTTATTTTGTTATTTTATTTTACATCATTGTATTTTATATTATTTGTTTTAGATTTATTTTGTGGGTGTTGGACGATCGAAGTGTGCGCGGGAGATGCCTACTGGTGGCGATGAGGTTCGCAACCCATCACACCGCGTCTCCCGCGGGGCGAAAAGAGAAGGATGGAGTGCTGCATCAGTAAAAGTGTGACAGTCCATTCTTTCTGCCTACCCTTTCGGGGAGACGGCGTGATGGTTAGTTAGTTAGTAAGTTAAGTAATAGATTACAAGCTGTGTAAGATGGTCTGAAAGGCGTGGCATGGAATAGCACCTGCTTATATATCCAAACTTTGCGTCACCGAAAGCCCGAGTGTGAAGGTACCTACGTTGCGAACAGCAATATCTTCTACGATGGACAGATTGTATATATCAAAACATCGTCTCGCACAAATATGGGCAGCCGAGTCTTCCTTTTGGCCTGAAAAAAAAATTCTACTGACCTTGAATGCATTGAGATTGAGACTCAAAACACACCTTTTAAAATTATGCTACCCTGATGTAAATGTTGATCGACTGCCTCATGCGCAGCCCTTATACTTAATGGGTATACTCGTATATCATAACTAATTGGACAACGCCGCAGCTAATACCTACTTATCGTGATGCGCAGATGCACATAGTAACTATATGGCGTGCATGGTTGTTTTCACCACCCTTAGCCCAGGCGGGAAACTGATTTCGAATTGTGGTGATAATATCCAACATTCGTATGTTGTATAGGTCGTAAGTCGATGTATTCGATTTTTTTTTTCATTAATTATAAAAAAACGAAGCAAGAGAGAAACGAATAAAAAAACATGAAATTATGTTCATACTTGTAGGGTTATTAATCTTTAATACAAATGAAAACATCTGTTTTCTAAAAGTTTAATTATATTTTATGGAATTACATGTTTCACATTTACATTTGATAATGCTTTAGAAAGGCAAAACATGTCATTACCATAAAATATAATCAAACTTCTAGACAACAGACATTTTCAATTGTATATGGACAAATGTATGAAAGAGCTGAAAGGGTTGGATGTAGGTGCCAAAATGAGCGGAGTGTCAGTAAGCTGTCTCTTGTATGCGGATGACGCTGTCCTTCTTGCAGACAACGAGCATGAACTACAAGTCCTGGTGAATTGTATGTATGAGGTATGCATGCGAAATGATCTGATGATGAATGTTAATAAGTCCAAGGTAATGATTTTTGAAAAGGAAGAAACCACGACAGTCTGCAACATTAGCGTGAATGGTGAAAATTTGGAGCAAGTAGTTGAGTTCGTGTATTTAGGTAGTATGTTTACAAGAGATGGGCGAGTGGAGAGGGATATTGAAAGAAGGGTTGGGGCAGGCAACAAAGTGAATGGTGCACTTAAAGTTGTCATCGCAAACAAAAACCTATCAAAAAAGCTAGAATGGCATGGCACAATGGTGTTCTTCTACCGACCCTTATGTATGGAAGCGAAGCATGGAACTGGCAAAAGAAGGAGGAAAGTAGAATAAATGCAGTTGAAATAAGATCTCTGATAAGATAAGAATAAGAAGAATGTGTGGATACTCTGTGTATGATAGAGTGCCGAATGAAAATATAAGAAGTGAATGCGGTGCGAATAATGGTGTCATGAACAAAATAATGAAAGGATTATTAAGATGGTTTGGACATATTGAAAGAATGAATGAAGAAAGAATGGTAAAAAAATTATATGTTAATGATGTAAATGGAACCAGAAATAGAGGAATACCGAGGAAAACGTGGCACGATCAAATAAATCAAATATTGAATGTCGGCCATGTGAGGAGTCAGAGAAATCGACGCGCGTGCATGACACGATGTATGAATGTTGAGGAATCGAGAGAAATATGTCAGGAAAGAAAAGTGTGGCAGTCCATTTTTTCTGCCAACCCCTTCGGGGAGACGGCGTGATGATTAGTTAGTTTTTTTTTTCGATTATTTAACCTTCCAGCGGGCTCGCTGTGTAATTTCCCTTGAGCGGGCGCTTGTCGTAAATTTTACGCCATCAAGTTTTCTCCGTGTAAATTGTGTTTTCTTTATATAAATGAAAGGGAATTGCTGTAAGGTTATGGAAAACGATAAATGACAGTACTTTAAAAAATGTATTTGACATTCTTAAACAAAAAACGAAATAACACTCTAAATATGTTCATATTTCAACACAAAATACTTTATCGACCTATGGTATTAGTCAGAATCAATATTTTCATGCTTTGCTTTTGCAATTCTTGCAAACTACCTCAACTGCAGAATGCTTCTTGCACGTAAAGGACTGGCAACGACAACACTTCATCGATGCTGAGGATCTTTTCTTCTCCAGTACGCATGACCGACAAACACCGCGTTTCGGAGGGCTCCTTTTTTCTTCTTCTGTTAACAGAAAAATATTGGGTCTTCATTTATCGTTTTAAAACATATTTTCGTAATATTGTGTGTTGTTGTTGTAATATTGTGTGCAGCTGCAATCTTTGTAGCTCTAAAATCCACAATATGGAAAAACAAAGACATGGCCATTAAGAGTAAGATGAGAATCTATAAAGCATGCGTAAGACCAATAATAACATATGGCGTCGAAGCAAGGGCAGACACAGTAAGGACCAAACAAGTTTTGAGGACTTCCGAAATGAAGACACCAAGGACGATAGCAGGCAAGACACTGAAAGATCGCGTGAGGAACACCAGAATAAGAGAGATATGTGAGGTTGAGGATATTATAAGATGGAGCAGACAGCGAAAAAGGGACTGGTATGGTCATGTTCAAAGAATGGACACCACTAGACTCTCCTTTATTGCATTGCATAATCAACCTCATGGGACTCGTCCTCGTGGAAGACCTCCTAAAAGATGGAAGGACAGCTGGGAGTCTACCTCACAGGAGAAGCAACACTCTGGAGAACAGACCACATAGGTCTACATTAAGGAAGAAGAAGAAGTGTGTTGTAAAACGATATTATTTCTATTATTTCAACATTTTAATATTCAAAACATTGCTGTTTCTACTTTTTGTTTAAATTTTCTCGCTTTGTTTAGAAGGCAGAATCGGGAGACCGATATAAACTACAAGATTGAGACCTGATTAAGGGATTTTAAAATGAAAGCCAGTTTATACTTTAAACGAAAAAAGTTTATTATTTAAAATACTTATTAATACACTAACTCAATTCTATATTTTACATACTAAGCAAATTTGTATGCGACACTAATACTTCAGTTTGTGATTAATCAATTTTATAACTGTTTAATTTAAAACACATATATTATATAACCTAATGATTTTACTGAAATCTCTTGATGGAAGTTAAGTCTTTATTTCGATAGCGACCGGTTTCGCCAGAATGGTTTGAGAGTAGTAATTAAAAAAATAGTATTTAACATATTTAATTTATACAATTTTTATAAATAAAAAAAAGGTCAGCTGTTTCACCAACCGATGTAGGCATCATTAGCTGTAACAATCAACTATTATTATATCAAATCGGTTGGCAAAACGGTTGTCGCGAAAATGTCGTATTAACAATATAAATAAATATATCAATAAAAGTGTTTTATATCAAACAGTTAATAATGTTAGAATGTCATGGTATTTCCATCAAAGTGGAGTATTAATACATTAGATAAAATGAGTTCTTAAACAACGATTAAAATAAAAATATCAAAGATTATTAAATTAATGATAACAATGTTTTGTCCCATTTTGAGTATATTTTTTTCGACATGTTTCTCGTGAATTAAACCTTCATCTTCAAGAAAACAATAGAAATTCATGAATTATAATTCTTAAAAAACATTATCGAATTACACTGTGTTTACGTCCTAAGTTAATAAAAAAAATACAATAAACTGTTAAAATTTATGACACTTCTATGATATAACAATTTTAATTATTCACTTTTTGAGTTTCGCGACAGCTGTTTCGATTATTAATTGTAACACGTGACGATGCCAACATCGGTTTACGAAACAGCTGTCACGACACTCAAAATGAAATTATAAGAAATGTGTTATCATAACAGTTATAAATTTTAACAGTTAATAATGTTGAAGTATCACAGTGTTTCGGCAAAAACAATGGACTAAAAATACTATCTAAGTAGGTAGCAAATGTGAAAGTTTAATTTAGGTGTTGCGAACGATACGCTGTACAATAATGCAAAAATAGTCTATGGTTTTGGCCGAAACACTATGTTAATTCAACATTATAAACTGTTCAAATTTATAACACTGTTATGATTTCACAATTTTTATTATTCATATTTTGACTGAATGGAAGCGAAGCATGGAACTGGCAAAGGAAGGATGAAAGTAGAATAAATGCAGTAGAAATGAGATCTCTTAGACGAATGTGTGGATATTCTGTGTATGATAGAGTGTCGAATGAAAATATAAGAAGTGAATACGGTGCGAATGATGGTGTCATGAACAAAATAATGAAAGGATCATTAAGATGGTTTGGACATATGGAAAGAATGAATGAAGAAAGAATGGTAAAAATTATATGTTAATGATGTAAATGGAACCAGAAATAGAGGAAGACCGAGGAAAACGTGGCACGATCAAATAAATCAAATATTGAATGTCGGCCATGTGAGGGAGTCAGAGAAATCGACGCGCGTGCATGACACGATGTATGAATGTTGAGGAAGCGAGAGAAATATGTCAGGAAAGAAAGGTGTGGCAGTCCATTCTTTCTGCCTACCCCTTCGGGGAGACGGCGTGATGGTTAGTTAGTTAGTTAGTTTATTTTGACTGTCGCGGCAGCTTTTTTGCCAACCGATGTTGGCATCATCATGTGTTACAAACAACTGTTTGCAATTGCCTGTTTTTATACGTTTGTAACAACCTGATGATGCCAACATCGGTTGGCGATTCAGCTGTCGCGACACTCAAAAAGTGAATAGTAAAAATTGTGATGGCAAAACAGTGTTATAAATTTTGACAGTTAATAATGAAAAAAAAGTTTAAAAAATGTAATCCATTCAGTTAAATATTTCTAATTTTGTTTAAGAGTAAAATCTCGCAACAGCAACCCGCCAGCCAGTAGTGAACAGGGACAGTTTATTTTAAGATGTGTCTATATTCTCGAATTCTCGTATAGTGACCCGCCTTGTTGAGCCTGTATTTAGGCGGGTCGTGGTTGTGTGTATTATTTTTTATCATGACAACTTTATCGTTTTGGAGGTAGATAGTAGCCTTGCACC